>OZ059807.1:11982288-12306809 GCA_964057025.1 Standfussiana lucernea | reverse complement strand
CAAACAGCGGTGCTAAATCTCTAAACTGTTTTTCGCTTAATATGGGCTCCGGACGACGTCCATAATACGACTGTTGGAATCTGGTGTATTGCTCGTATAATAAAGCGATTCTGTTATTAGCAAAACTCACATTTAGGTTTTCATACGGAAAATAAGTTGAATTGAGGTACACTCTAACGTTTCGAACATGACAGTGATCGAATTGAGACATGTCTGAACTTGCATTGCTTTTCCTATTTGACTGTAGCCCGATAATAACGTATCTTGGTTTTTCTATTTGAGATGAAGTTTTGATAGACCAAGTATGTTTTGTAGTTTTAGGCAAAGCTGGATATTCGTACAGATCCCAATTTCTATATATCATTTGAAGTGGGCGATCTTTTTCTAATACTTTTAACAAACCAATTTTTTCTTTGTCTGATACTTTAACATGCGGTACGCGCCATATGATTTTATTAATCTGAACATCATCCACTACTTCGCCAGTATTCAGTTTTACAGCGTTCAAATTAGTATTACTTCGTAACAATATCAGTTCATGTCTACTATTTATCACGACTTTTTTAAAATCTTCAGCAAAACCGAGGAGGTTACAAAGTGGTATTGAAGCAGAAAATCTTCCTCCATCAATATTTTTTATACCATCAATATTCCAGCCCCAAGCATTAGACATTTTTGATTCACTTTCGTTCATTGAAATTAGTGATTTCATGGTTGTTGTTATACCTGCATTTTTTATTTTGTCAATCTCCACTCCATTTAGCTCATACCTAATGTCTTGGAACAAGTAGAGTAGAGCATTGTTCGTGAAATTGACACTAGTAGCTTTGTCCTTCGTATCTTTTTTGGTAACGTTAACAGTTCCTTCCAAATATAGGGTGCTAGCTGATGGTAATATGTACAAGTCCTGTTGGTTGATAGATATGCGGATTTCATCGTTCCTGTTAAAACTCGTTACATAGGGTTTGTAGGAATGAAATTCGATTCCTTCTATAGTAGTATCGCAAGTAGGAGCGGATAAAACGTCTAAGATATTCATTTTAGCAATCCAATTGCTCTAAGGAATGCTTTATTGTCTTTAGTTAATTTTATTTTCTTCTTAGATAGAGGTCTTATTTGATAGGTAGCTCGAGCAGAACTGATATTCTTAACTTGTTGAGACACATTTTTATTGTAATCAATCATTTTTTTCTTCTAAGATGCAGATACACCTGCACTTCTTCACCACGTAAATTGATTAATCGTTTGTTTATATCTAACAACCTGATATGTATGCAGCTTATGTTGTTTTGATTGATTGGAAAGTATATTGCGTTCTTCGGGATTTCTATGATCCTGTATCCAGGTGGCACATTAAGTGCAAATTCGTGAATAATAT
Source organism: Standfussiana lucernea (assembly GCA_964057025.1). Classification (NCBI taxonomy): domain Eukaryota; kingdom Metazoa; phylum Arthropoda; class Insecta; order Lepidoptera; family Noctuidae; genus Standfussiana; species Standfussiana lucernea. The sequence goes on along the minus strand of OZ059807.1, from coordinate 12,305,431 downwards.
GACTGGGTTCACCGTTTACATAGGAACCGCTTACAATATCACATTCAATCCTGACTACGGTCGTAGGTAGAATGTTGACTGGAGACTGTGACACATGCCATTTATTTGCTTTCAAGATTTGTTTATTAAATCCTAATAGTCTTCTAAAAGAGTCTTCTTTGATAAAATTAATGTCTTTTGTACAAAATATTGTAGTTTTTAATGTATTATTATTGCACCGTAGTTTGATAGCTGCATCTTTTATTTCGGATTTTAAATAATCGCTGACATCTTGTAATTCATAAGTGCCTTCCGGTATTTCAATAACTTCATTAATGCCATAATAGAACTTATTATTACTTTTATCAATGTTTGGAATAGAATTAAATGTTGAAAAGTGCAATAATGCACACTCATATTCTCCATCTAGTTGCAACGTATTAGGATAGTATGTAGTTAACACTGACGAGTCTCCAGTTATCGACAAAGTGAGTGACATCTTGCAAATGATTGAAATGAAAGAAAAGTATATATTTTATATTACATTTTTATTCCAAAAACTCCACAAATAATTTAAACATAAATGACCACAATTGACTGCGTTAAATTTTTGATATCTTGTGTAGTTATAAAACACATTACAATTTTTGAAATATTGCATCAATTCCATGGGAGGTTTTAAATTTCCATAGCTATCAAAGTATTCACAGTGATTGTATACTTTAGCATAAGCTACCCAATGCGTTCCTTCGTTCTTAGAATTGTCTAAGTTAACGATACCACATTCAATGCGTTTCGGCTTCCGAGGTAGTTGATCCTTCATGTAGATCCCACGAAAATATGGGATGTCTCTTGAATAATTTCGGATGTCTACATTAGTTAGAGGTCGATTGGGTAGCATATTTTTCAGTTTTTTGAAGATGTTATAAACAATCCTTTACCACTTTTATACGGCTTAATGTATAAACCCTTGCCCAACACTAAAGCCTCCATAGCTTTATTATGTCGTTCTGTTTCTTGTAAATTTTGTTTGTTTGCTTTGTAATCATTGACGGTTTTTGCAATGCCAGCTGCACCCCCAGCTAAAGTTCCTAAAGCAGATAAACCAGCAAAAATTGGAATTAAAGGCAAAACTCCCCCAGTCTTTGGTATGGGTATTACTCGGGGTACTCGAATTCGATGATGAATGTTTGGAAATAACTTTTTTGCGGCTAAGTAAGCTGCTTTTATTAAAGTCTTACTATCTTTGCATTTGAGTTTCTTAATTTTCGATTTTATTTTTGAAACTAAGCTTTTAAATGATTTAATGCCGGATCCAGACTTTAATTTCGCTTTCATAACTTTGTTAACTAGCCAAGAGCTTAGTTTTTCACCTTTCCCTGCATCTTTTGATTTAAGTCTTTGTTTAGCCATGTTGAGTAGTTCTAAATCGGCTTTGTGACGATTTGATAAGTCTGTATGGTTTGTATACGCAATATCGTGTTGCATGCAAGCTTCGTCTAGCTTATTTACACCTCGGTCACCTCGCGCTAAGCGTTTGTGAAGTTTGGTTCCTGGTCCGCAATAATTGTATCCTGGCAAATGAACTTCGAATGGTAGATTATTAATTATGCCGTTAACTAGTCCACCCCCTTGCATTATTCAAATTATAATGATCGGATTTCAAATGAAAAATGGTTATATAATATCTTAGTCCATTATTGCAGCTTTTTCAATCCAACTGTTTTCTGCACTGTTCAGACCTAACCATTTAACATACAATTTATTTCCTTTCTTTTTCAAAACCTTTTCTATCAAATATACATCAGGATAAATAGATCTTTGCAGTTCTTGTTCGTAAAAAGCTCCTAATATGTCTTGCTTTCGTCGATCTTCTATGTGATATGTTACTGGTAAGGTTTTATTTACCTTTTTTATAATAAATAATTCAGTCGACCAATTAGGAGTATAACCTTTCTCAAAATTATGTTTGTATTTACTTATACGGACACAATCACCAACTTTGAATTTAGGCTTCCACGGAACTAAATCATGTTTGTTTATTTTTTTAATATTTTCTTTGATTACTTGTTCATTACTTTTATTTACATCTACTGGTTTAAATTGAATAGTGCGATGTTTTGTGTTGTTATATCTCTTCAATGTATCTTCCAATGGTAGATCTAACCATTTATAGTTTCCATTGAGACTAAAATATTTATATAATTTATTTTTTACAGTTCTAATCAGTCTCTCTACAATTGATGCTTTTTTAGTAGAAAACGATGAGTAATGGTTAATGTTATGCTTTTTCATAAGCGTTTGAAAAGTGATGTTATAAAATTCGGTCCCCATGTCAGTTTGCAAGTTAACCGGATTATTACGACTGCTAAGCAGTATATGTTCGAATGCATGAGTAACATCAAATTTATTTTTTGATTTTAACGGTTCAGCCCAGGCATACTTTGAGAAGCAGTCAATCACCACTAAGATGAAATTGTAACCTCTGTTATACTTTTTTAGGTTTTGCATGTCCATCAAGTCTGCTTGCCATAAGTCGTTGATTCCTTTCAAAATAACAGAACGTCGAAGGAAATTTCTCCGTACCCCTTTGTGTATTTCATTCACAATTTGCTGTTTTGTCATTACGAAGTTTTTTGAAGTAATTTATCTACCACTGCTTTAGTATAAAACTTATCTTGCAAATGAGTTGAAACCTCAGGTATCCTTGCTTTTAAAGTAGCTTGAACTGTATCCTTTGCATCTTTTATGATTTGTGAACGTAATGTACCAATCAAATTATTAAGTTCTTTCAACATTTTTGCATTCAATCGATCTATATAATCCTTGTTTACAACTAGATTATTTAATTCTTTTATGGTATTAGCATTCAATAGATCTACATAATCCTTGTTCACAGCATCGTCTGCTTCTACTGGAGATCTAATTCCTCTCAGTCTTGATGTTTTTAAATCAAAATCTCCGTTTTCTGATTTTACCAGTGCATTCTCATTAAACTCAAATAACTCTGATAAACGCATTCTTTTGTGAATGTAGTGTCCAAATTTGTCTACGTTCATGTTTAAGGTGTGTTGTTTTGAGAGGATGATAGTAAAATAAACACATTTTTAAATACTTATTTATTTATAACTTTACTTTCACGTAATTCTTCAATGATAGATATAATTTCATTATCTAATCCTGTGTTGCCAGCATCTCTAGACGCAATCAATAATTTCAACCTTTCCACTAATTCGTTAGGATCATCCCAGTACACTAAGTCTACGTTTTTTCTCCACCTTTTTATCAACGGTAGACCTTTTCCCTGAATTGTCTTCTTCAGTTGAAAAAGAGGTTTAATAACTTGCAAATATTTTTGTCCTTTGTTACTTTTTATTGGTTTACTTGGTTCATAGTCTCGACGATGTGCATTTGTATCAAGTAGCATCGATTTATAATTTTGCATATCACTATCTGTAACCAAACTTAGGTCTACATCTTTCTTAAGCAACAACTGTTTTAAACCAGGTGTATTTCGGTATTTACGTCCAACCACCGTGATGTATTGATCGTTGATCGTTATGCAAGCAGAACCTAACATCAGTTTCCCGTGGTCTGCTCTAACCCCAAATGGAATATCTACCAACGCTTCTGAAGATACTGACCAGGATGACGTATCATAGTCTTGATTCCTTTCAACTACTGATTCATATGAAGAGTTACTGTTGATATCGGATTCATATTTGTCTTCATCACCATTATTATCATTGCTTCCTGCACTACCAGTTTCGTTAGTAAACGGACCATCAGCAAAATCTTCACTAGCACGCAGGGGAGGAGTTTGCTTACTAGCATTAGCAATTAGGTTGAGAGGTTCTGTTACAGGTTTGAAAACAGATTCCAGTGCTTGTTTATTGTTAATCTCAGCATCTCTCATTTTTCGTATTTTTATCTTCACAGCTTCTGCCGCATCAACAATTTGTCGTTTTAATGATTTTTCCATATTAATAAAATAGGTCGTAATTGATTTAGCGTTGTAGGGTGAATAATAATGGCAGGCAGGTAATAACCTTATATATGCATTCGTGTTATTAGTCAAAGACTACAAACGTGTCAAATTGACTTCTATAACATCCTTTGTTTTTGGAACAATCTTTGTTAATTACAAGATAATTGAAAGGTATACTCCATATTTTTGAACACATTTCACGAAATTCAATCCATGGCATGTCAGTGTTGACGTGTTCTTCATAAACATGTCTCATATTTCTTTCATCTTGTTTAAAAAGTACGATTAGGTTTGCATTGTCTCTTACTAATTGCTTAGGGATTTTACTATACGTCTGATTTAGATAAAAACAATCGATGAATTTGTGTCTCCCCATAGCAAAATAATCACGCATACTACTTTGATTTTCACAAGCAACATCATCAAATACAATTACAGAATTCGGTTTTGCGGTCTGAACACTCAGTACTTGCTCATTTTCATGATATTTCTGAAATGAAACACCTGGTACTCGTTGCAAGACTTTTTCTAAAAAAACATACTTAGGTTGTTGCAAGGTTTTCGAATAAACATAAACATTTTGAAATCTTAAACCATTCTCGTGTATAAGAAGGCCAATTAATAAATTAGTTTTTCCACAATTTGACGGCCCGCAAATGATGCATCGTACCGATTTAGGTAATAATTCTCCATGGCGAAAACCAGTCTCCTGAGAATGAACACAAAGTTTGTTTACGTGTAACGATTGTGGTTGTTTAACAAATTTCATGACGACTGCTTGAAACGGTTATATTAATAATGAGTCAATAATTTATTACATTGACATTTATAACTCATTGTAACAAAGTATCAAGGTAAAATAAGGTAATAAGTTATCAAGGTAAAATAAGTTAACAAGGTAATGTTGAGTTTTAGAACTAAAATGGTGGAATAGGTGCCGAACTAGTATTTTACTGCACTTAGGAATTCATACTCCTCCTTCCGCTCCATCGGGTGGAATAAGCATCGAACCAGTATTTTACTACACTGTTTAATCCACCGGGTGGAATAGGCGCCGAACCAGTATTTTACTGCGCTATGTAGGATTTCATTTATATTATTGGGCATTCTACTCCACCGAGAGTGACGAGGCGAACGGAGTGAGCCGATGGAACGGAAGGTGGGGTAGAATGCCCAATAATATCCTACTCCCGTCAACCAAGCATTCTGTACATCAAACTAACTACGCAAAAATTATTGCTATGATACGACTTTTTTTTGGAGTGAAAAATCAAGTTTTACCGTAAAACTCAATTTAACGCATTCAAAACATTGTGCTGATGGATGTATTGTAGTAGTTAACGGGTCATGGAAGTATTTAAAGTAAAGATATCCTTAAAAACTAGTGAAAGTAAATGATCGCATAGGCGGGGAGAACAAGTACCTTTCGGCTTCGTTAAGAGCGTGTACGCCGTACGGCATTTCATACAAATTTTAGAAGTCCTTATTTTTCGATATGACTGAACCGATTTTAATGAAACTTTATATCCATAAGCAGGATACATAGGTCTAAAAAGTTAGTGAAAAACATTTCGCAAAATTGTGTTACAGTTAAATTAGACCGATTTTAAATATTCCATAGGAACAGAAGTTTCCAAGTATCTTTTTTTAAATAAGACATTTCGAAAATGTTTTTCACTAACTTTTTAGACCTATGTATCCTGATTATGTGTGTGAAGTTTCATTAAAATCGGTTCAGTCGTTTCGAAAAATAAGGACTTGATAATTTGCATGAAATGCCGTACGGCGTACACGCTCTTAAGGGCACAGATCACTAACTACATTCCGCTTGATAATCATTTTGTTTGTATTCGAGTTCACCAAATTTAGCGGTAGGCATGCGTTGTGCGGGAAGTGACCACTGCAATCCGATTGGCTATTTCAAGGTGACGTCACCTGCCGTAGTGATGAGACAATTACATTAAACGTAGATTCTGACGTCGATATTTTCTTTTAAACAGAAAGACAAATTAATGTTTACTTTTTATGTTTTTTTTAGATCCTACTTCAATACAATATATCGATTACCGAATGTTCCTAATGAATAAAGTTTAACTTTAACATTTTTACATGTCATTGGTTTAATTCACACAAAATTCTGGTTTTTATTTTCAAAATAAACCGTAAATTGTATGTATTTATATTTTAATTGAACTATTTTGTCTAAATAAACAACAAAATATCGATAGTATCGATATTTTATTTATCGATAAGCAAGAACATATTGCTCATGACACTATTACTTTTTGTGAGACAAATACAGCAATAAAATAGTACCTATTGAGAATCCTGGATAATTTTCCTCACCATTTAACAGCTTAGGTAGTCGTTTGTTTTAAGTAAACCGTAATAATCAAACTTTCATACATAATGAATTCTCTAAATTGCTAGCGTCATCACGGGTCTAACTTCTGTTCCCGTATCCACAACGCTTCGATTCGATTTCGGAAAGTCATATGTTTGTCTTTCTTTGGCATTACGAAAACGAGCGAGATAGACATACGACTTTCCGATTTCGAATCTAAGCGTTGTGAATACTGGGGCAGGTCGACACTGAAGAGATAGATACGAGCATCGAGTTATATTAGTGCTAAGTCACAAATGTGCGGTGCGCATGAGTTGCCTTATATGCGGAATCTAGTTAGTGATCCTTGGTTAAGGGTCTATTTACACCCATTATTTCTACAGGTGTGTCTAAACATCTATGAGTTTTAGGCTGAAATTACGTTTACACGCACAGATCAACATTTTCGAGTGCGTGCCTCTATCTTGTTCTGTCAAATAGGGGCGTCATTTGGTGAAGCGTAAAGTCCGTCTCAAAAATCACGGAGTTTCGCCATTAAAAGCCTGAATTCACAACTTGTAGCATAATACCTCGGTAAAAAGTAACAAACGCTAACCTCTAGATCGACAAACGCGCCAACCCAGGCGAGGCCGAGGAAGCGTGCCTGTACCTGCCGTCCCGGCGCGACGAGCTGCCGGCGGGCGCGGAGCACGGGCTGGCGCGCGGCGCGCTGCAGCTCGTGCACCGCGACGCGCTCACCGTGCACACCAAGCTGTGCTCCACCAAGCTCACGCAGAGAGGTACGCAGCGGTAGCGGCGGGCCTGTACCGGCCCGCGCCGGGGGGTGCCTCATCTAGCAGCACGGTACCGAGTTCTCTCCGAATTTCGGCCATGGCGTGCAATCTCATCGACCTGGGTTACAGTGCACCAGTGTGTACGCTGGCACAGGTGCACTCTCTGTTCATTTGCTCTCATAGTCAGATGGGACGGCAATCCGACACCTGCGGAGAAACATCAGGCGCAAGGACAACACCTGTACGTACTTTCCGAGGCATGCGGGTAATAAGGACTTCCAAAAAATTTAAAATCCCAATAACATTTCGTCTGAACAAAATGTTATTGGATTTTTGGATTTTTCCATTAGGAAATGTGTATAATATTATGTGGTACTGTCCAAGAATCAAACACGTAACTCCTCGCTCAGCAGACACCCTTCTGACCACGAGACCAACAGTCAGCGGCAAATGAAGATGTTTATTTATAAAAATCAAAACCAGAATTTATTTATTTAGAAAACATCTGTGCTACTGAAAGTGTTCATTAATTCTCATTTTCCTTGACGTTACAGAGGAGATCCTGGGAGTTTTAAAATGGAACAGTCATCACGCCGAGGGCACGCTTCGGAATGCACTGATGCAACTACTAGTCGTGCCTAGTGAAGAGCTTGTCAAGTTTCTACAGGACATACTCGACGCTTTGTTTAGTATACTCACACAGGTAACATAAATAATTTTCAGATTTTGAAATCCTCTGTTAGTGCAGGACCTTTTTTTTTGTTTTCGGGGGGAAACCTTCGAAAGGCGACCGGTCTTTGGGTATAAGACCGGGGAGTGTGGGATTTTTACCTCACTAAAACCACCCCGGTGGTCACAATCCGCACATGAGAGGAGGCACCGTTTCCTCTGAAAAGACCTGTCCGGAGCCCCCTCTGTGCAACGCCTGTACAGGCACATCCCTGGGGCGACTATTTATCTCCCCTGAGCCTCGCTGTGCAAGTATGCACGGCAGCACGTGACCACTGTGCTGCCGGTCATCTCTGAGGTTGCTCAGTGAGCGCATAGAGTCCCCACTCTGAACGCCCATGACCTCAAAATCCCATCTGCTTTGAAAAATACAGGCGGGGTTTCGGCGTGTTAAGCGTCGAGGCGGTTGCCTCGCCGACTAGTGCAGGACCTAGTATCTAATTTTTTTTGGTGAAATACACTGTTTCATTAATTTAAGTAGCCTGCCATATAGCGACAAAACATTAAGAAACCAGAACCTTCAACATACTTGTTGGTTTATATTTAAAACAGGACAAGTGTTGTGGCGTAGCTACTTGAATAGTTTGATTTCCACCAGCAGACAATTTGCAAGCAACCGTGGTGTGCGTTATCTTCTAAACTTCTAAATAATAAATAAAATTGAAGTGTCTGTTTGTAATTTCAAAATAACTGCTTTTTTACTGAATGCATATGAAAGTAATATACGGTACCTATAACAAAAAATATCTTTTTTATCTGTTTGTTCCGGGTAATCTCCGAAACGGCTGAACCGATTTTTATTGGGACTTTAACTGACAGATAGCTGATTTTATAAGGAGTAACTTAGGCTATTTTTATTTTAGAAAATAAATTATTCCGTGCTAAAAAATTAAAACCCTTGAAATTGTTAACAAAACTCGATTCAAATAGGAAAGTTATATTTTTTATAATAATTTCACGCGGACGAAGTTCGCGGACAACGGCTAGTACATAAAATGTGATTAACATTTTCAGCTGACCAAAACGACAACCCGTCAAATACTGTTCCTTAGGTAACGAAGTATGAGATTCAAAATATTTGCTACTTAAAATATACAACTACTGATACCTTTTACATCCTCAGGTACAAGAAGATCACAAAGAGAACGAGTACACAGACAACAGTTATGGTGTCCTAGTACTCGAATGCTTACTTCGGGTTATATCTTTAGTAGCTGACCATAAATACCAACACTTTCAACCGGTGTTACACGTTTATATTGATGACAGCTTCTGCGACGCGTTGGCCTATGAGTAAGTTTCATCTTCTACCACATTATGGGCTCTTGGTAATTTGCCTTTTTACTACCATAAATAATAAAACATTCCCGAGCACAATAAACCGCCCACGTAGTTTTTCTTTATTATTGCTACCTTACATAGCTTGTACTATTTATTGTAAGACATGCTAAGGCAACAAAAACAAATGTTACAAGTGTCAGTAAAATTGATTTAATGCTCTTTTATCATAAAACCGTATGTAACCGTGGAAACGATTACAATAATAAAACTAACTGGGGGACGTTTTTGGTTTTTCCAAAGCATTCGATTGTGTAGATCACACACACTTGTATTTGTAAAGTTACATATTACGTGTTTTTGCGGTAAAATTCTTTGATATTTGCTCGTTTAAATAAAAGAAGCGAGAACTTTGTACACACGAGCTTAAAACTTTCTGAAATCCTAGAAAATATGGGTCTGTCTCAGGGCTTAATCCTAAGTCCATTTTTGTTTAGAAACATTTTAGATGATTGAGATAAACTTGTTTTCATGTGAGGCTATTTTAAAGTGTGGCATACTGAAAACACTTCGAACTGGAAATACAAAATATTTTACTAATCCAGAAAATCGATTTGTCCTCTTTTTTCCTCAGGAAATTAATCTCAGTGATGGTGTGGGTAATATCAGCCGCGAACGCAGGCGATGCCGCGTTGAAGCGGCTACTCATGTGTATGAAGTGTATAGAGAGCCTCATACGACTGATTGTGAGGAGCCGACAGTTGAGAAGTGCTCTGGGGGATCGAGCTTCGGATAATGATTTCTGCGGTTATTTTGAGGTTGGTTGTTTTGCGTCGTTGTTTGATATTAGGCCGATTACTGAAAGTCGTTTCAGTGAATTTGCTGTCAAGTCTCTTAATAGTCGTCTTGTACTCGTTAAATAACAGGAATTAACGATTTTAAAAAGGAAGTTATGAATTGTACTTTCAAAAACGGTGATTAAGCCGGCACTTCCTAAAACCAAAAATTCGAAGACATGTGAAATCCTTCACTAATTAATTGTATTCTAAATATTAAAATTTTTGTTAGTTTGTGTGTAATATCTTTTTTAAATTCTTGTATTGTTGTTTATGCTTTAATGGGTAGATTTTTGAGTTACCATAACACGTAGTATTATGTTATCTGTGTCATAAGCTAACTGTAAGACCTACTGTATCACAAAAAATCACATAAATACTTTGACTTGTAAATGCATGTATAATAAAGTCAAAATATTTCTTAAAACATAATGTTCTCTTACAGGATCTGTTAGAGAGGCTAGTATGGCTGATGCGCTGCGGCGACCACGCGCTGACGTGCCAGGGCTCTGCGCTCAAGTACCTCCCGCATGCGGTACCGCACATCATTAAAGTTTATCCCGATACGGAACTCAGGTTTGTTGCTGTATTTATATAAATTATCAGTATTTTCAACAAAAATAGCATAGTAGGTTTACCTAAAACTTCATCTGCTTAGCCTTTTTCTCAACCATGCTGGTGTTTGCCCTACTCCCAAGCGTCGGCCAGAACGTTGTTGCTGCCATGTCTAGAGGCCTATTGACTGCCTCGTTGGCCTTGTGGTCGCAAGCGCTACTGCTGAGCGTATAGCCCTGGGTTCGATTCCCAGCAAAAGCAAAAACCGACCGATTTGAATAATATTCTGATTGGGGCAGCCACGGAGTCTGTATTGGAGCCTGGTTGATGCCTGTTTCTTCTTCTTTATCGTGTGATTAGTGCCTAACCTGGTGTCAGAGTATTAATGCCGCCCTTGGGCCTCTGACTTGGCTTTAAATGCCGTCGAGAAATATCGCTCTAGGATGCTGGTGACCTCACAATTTATTCCTTCACCGAAGCAAGTGATAATTATACAATACGCACATGAATCCGAAAAATCAAAGATGCCTGTTACGTGGGAATTAAACATTATTGACGAAATGTGGTTGTACTGTAGATACACCTCTGCCGAACCCTTCGATGAATACAGGCGTTGTTACTAACTATCATCTACAATATCGAACTACTTACAGCGCCTACGTAGTCCGCGCACTAGAAGCCCTACCACTTGGCCGGCTCAGTAAACAACGGATGTTAGCCTTACTGGAACTGGTCCGCGGTCCGCTCTGCTCGCAAGCGTCGGCCAGAGCGCTGTTGCTGCCACATCTAGCCGCGACTACGCGCGCGTTGCTCCGGGATAAGGCTGAGGTGATTGTTTGAATGAGTACCTTGATATACACTTGTGATGTTTATGTAGTGCGGACAAGATTGAGAGGTTCTTTTTTGATTTTTTTCGTCATCTCAGTAATAATAATAATAATTTATTCAGCAGTTTGAAATGAACAAGATAATTATACGTGGATTTAACTTTTGGTTTAGTTCGTCCGCTACCGATTGATTAGTTAAGTCAAATCAAAATCTGGTTCTGCAAATAACCAGAAGAAATCTTAGGCAATTTATCCGGATTTTCTGAATTCCTTTATAATATGAGAGACGGGTCTAGTACGCACCACATAGAGGTCATTTACATACACTAAACACAAACATGAAAACACAAAAGTCAATGTAACACTAACATGACAATATACGTCCTATTGACAAGTGACGTAAACATTCTAAATTACTGTTTCATCCCAAAGACTCAGAAACTATACAAGAGGAAAAGAATCAATTTATGTGATACATTTTTGAGACTGTATGAATTTGGAAAAGTCTAATCTATTGCTTTTTATTTTATTTGATGAAAAAGAAATGCAATAGTATCAAGATTTCTTTGTACACAATTTAATGGGATTCATCACACGCCACACATTCCATGCAAATGGTTACAATATAATTCATTATGCGACGTTCGTTTGACGTAAACAATATGAATAAAATGTTTATCCATATTTTCCGTGACAGCTGGTTCATCCTTGTCTATGATTTGCACAAAGTCAAATGTAACGTCGCCTATCGAAATAAAATATAACTAATAATTAGGTAAGTATTTTTATTTTTTTGCACTGGCTATACTTTTGAGTGTTGCCATGACTGACCAGTATAAAAGTTTTCGAAACTGAACACATTGACCCTTGATTTCGTAATTGCGATCTAGGGGCCAAAAAAGGCCGCTTTAGCAGAATCATATTATGAATTACGTTTCAATTCGCAAAATGGTCACAAAGTGACAATTTATACTATCACTTGAGTCTGGTCTCATTTCAGAATTTACAAATTACCGTGAACCCAAACTTTTGATTTTAAGTATTCAAAGACCGCGTTTATTTTTTTATCCTGGCAACACTCAAAACCCCTAACGTTAAGTCAAACGACTTCGTCAATAACAATGTGTACGTCTAGTGAATAAACCCCACCGGTACGTGTGAATGTGAGCACCGCACTGTAATAGGTAATGTAATCGTTTTGTGTTCGTGTATTGTGATATTATCTGTACCGTGTTCTACGCAATGAAGGAATGAGGAGTGGGAGACGAATGATGGGAATATTTTCTACTTTATTTATTTGAGAACACATGTACAACAAAACAGACAAATCCAAGCTATTGCACAGTTAAAAGCAACATATTTACAATAAGAAAAAATAAAAATATTAAACAAAATATGTAGTTAAAAATAACTAGAATAAGTAATCTTTCATGCATCCACTCACAGAACAAGCACAAGAAAAAGTGTTCGTTGTGTTACTCTAAGCGGTTCTTAACTATATTTCGATTTAAAACAGTATCCATAGAGTTTCTTTGACATTTTTTCTCCATAGATTTTAGATTGAGTAATTAGCTTAATCTTCAACCAACTGTGCAGGCGGGAAAACGCAGAACTAAAATAAATGTACCAAGTTTGACATATCGATGCAAATTTTCTTGACAAGCAACGCCTCCTTGAACTGCAAACTTAAAGTGGTCATACTATAATACTAACTTTGCTAAACACTGGCAGGGTGACACTTTGACTCATAAAAAGTGCCTGTAACTGAATTGAAATAAGTGCTTTGAGTTCTTATTTCGTAACTTTTCAAACTTCACTTATTTCTTTGGAGTTTTCTTTCAATTGCATACTAAGTAATTAAATGGAAATCTTACTTTTTTCTCAATTTTCTTATAGTAACCTAGTATTATATCATTCGTCTCCCACAAACTCTATTGGAGCCAGTCAGGTATGTGTGTGTCCGTATGGCGCGTCGCGGAATCACCGAGGTAAGCACGCACGCCGATGCATGCAGCCCGTTTTGCACCCTGTGTCGTATGCGGTAGAGGTTATTATTGTGTGAGTTTTCACTGCAACGACTTAAAAAAAAATGTTTTGAAAATGCACTAGTAAGTTATTGGTTATATTTATTTTTTCTAATTTTATGACAGTGTCATGACAAGGAATATACAGGACGTAAAGTTTCATGAATAACGTTGGGTTGGATACGGCGATCAAATGGGACATAGTATCCAAAACCAACATACAAAAAGACTTGAATTAAGTTCAAATACAACTTTTCGCAGTGAAAACTCTTCTAACAAATCTGTATAATAGAACTGTATGAAAGAGCAATAGCGTAGTAAAATCTAGCTCATTATTTTGTCGAAAAACTAATCTACCTCAGAAATCTTTCTGCATCACTAACAAGTACCTATGTACATAGAGAGCCATATAAACGCAAATAATATCAACCTAACCTCAAATAATTCACTCGCAAATCGTAGTTCCTCTACATTAGTCGAATTAAACATAAAAGTATTAAATTAATAGCGGTGTCCCTTCCACATCGTAGAGTTCAGTGATTAAATCAAACTTCTTTCATATCTAATATCCAAGATAGCTTTTATAATCACATTATTAACTAACTGTAGGTATCTAACAGTCATGTATACTCAAAGATGCATGCACCTAACAAATACATAATTTATCGCACAGCATAGTAACATTGCAAATATTTATACATAATTTTAATCTAAGCCTCATCTACTTAGCTTCCTTAAAAAATATTTTACATAAAATATTCTGAGTAGATGAGGCTAAATACACACCACATTTATTTCTTCAAAATTATATTGTGCAGATCAGTAAAGACTTGCATGTAAAATCGTCTTTATTGCTCTCGCTTACTTAATGAACATGCATCTCAGTTCACCAATATTGATGAATGAGTCAGACAAAAGACGACTCTAATATTTAATTTTTATGCGCCGATTTTTGATCAGCACACTAAGAAAAAATATGGCGCGCCACGATCGTTGTGCTTTTGTTTTGTTGGTTAAAACATAACCAGAAGTATTGTTAGGCCGAGTTAAGGTTCAAAGCATATTAACGTAACCGGGTCGTATCATATTTTTGCTACAATTCACGGATATATAATTTCGTATATTAAAAGTTGGTAAATACGATGCCTTGATCCGAAGACTTCAAAACAAAATCACAAACACCACCTCTTAGCAGAAATGTAGAGAAAGAAAGAAAATAGGTTTATTTGGCACATGCCACAAGTGCACACAACATCAAACAAAAGTAACAAAAAAAGATACATTTATTGTATGTTTCACGGCTGCACTGGCAGTTCAGCAAACTGCCGAGCAGCTAGACTGCCCGACGCAGGTTTTCAACTGAACCTGTCGAAAACCAGTGACCAGAGCTACATAGGCCAACACTTAGTCTTTTGTCTGACTTACATGTATACCTATCACTTAACGTTAACCTAAAATATAACAAATTACCGTGCCTTCGTCGCACCCGCATCGTGAGATATGCACACAAATCGTGATTCAATAACATCACTCGATAAAATTATACATTAATTAATAAATAAAATTATTTCATTCAATTATCATACAGTAAGTACCACTCTACTACCTACCCTTCTAAAGTTATCGCATTATTAATTATGTATTTACTAACATTCACATTTTATGTTTGTGTGTGTGCATGTAGTGTTGAACACTGTGTGTGTAGTTGTGTGCCGCACAATTTTGTCGGTTAAATAGGCTAAAGATGGTTCATTTTTGCCCGACTAGGGCGAAGCAAAAAGGAGGGTTATGATTTTTAAACTAACAATTATGCTACAGGCCTACCGTTTATGGGGGAAGCGTCAGGGTAGCCCGCGAAATTATTTTTTTCTTACAAATATGGCTTTACTGAATTATCATCAATACTACCCTCTAAGTTCATTTAATCCTATTGAATGACTTTTAGTCATAATGATTATAATTCTGTAACTACACACGTGTTATGGGTGTTATGGTCGCAAATCATGTTTTGTTCAATATACAGGCTGACACTGACCTGCAAATTGCAAAAAACTTCCATCATTTCACATTTCTCGGACTACCTTGGTGCATCCTCCATAAGTGAGGTGGTGTCGAGGTAGCGTGGTGCGAGAGGGGTTTCATAACGTGTCGAGATAACTCAGTTAATGTCCCGCTGACAACGCCCCTCCACCCGCACTGCGCAACTACTCCCAGCGTCGTCTCAACTAAACGGTAAGCCTGTATTTGGCTCACCCATTTAGCATAATTTCGTGGACTAAAATGGGGTCATCTATATTAAACCTTTGGTAATGAGAATAAAAACTAGGTCATTAAAACCATGTGGAGTACCTATTGTTATTCTAATAAAAATGGTATATTTACTCTGAAAGCGTGCTTGAAGATCGGGTACGTATTTTTCATTGGAGTCTTAAAAGTATTTCTATGGCCAATATGAACTCGGTTAGTATAAAATGATAACAAATGCCGTAATTTAATCATACATAGAAGTTAGTTTATGTAATAACTAGGCAAAGAAACTGACAGCTGACAAAAGAATGTCTCAGTTTCTCAATGTTTCACTGTATTTGAACCATGCTTTAGCCATTTAGATCTGTGTGTCTGTCTGTCTGTGTGAACACCTTTACTAATATTCTGTAACTTCTCTCACAATATGTATGGAAAATATTTCAGCACTATTTATAAAACTATTTAAATTTTACCTATATTTTATTTTTATCTACTATAAGTATCCATACATATACAACTTCATTTACACTTGACTTTTTTATCAAAATAATATTGCAACATTTTTTGATGTTGGTGTTTAAAAGATAAATTAACAGAATAATAAAAAGCGCCTTCGATGTCGCTTGAAGACTAAATTGTGTGCAAACTCTTGATGTGTTGCATGTTTTGCGCTTGCGAGTCGTCAAATGACAGCTGTCAAAGTGACACATGACACCTGTCTGTATCAGTTGTTATCTGACAGCTCGCTAGTGTAGCGACTGGTTCTTATAAATCCAAAATTATACGTTGATATTATTGATCAGAAGTAGAGATACTAAACATATTTGATTGGAAGTATCATATTGGTTTATAATGATCAGTCAATTGGTGTACGCTTAAGACGAATTCCCGATCCGACCTATTTATTGGCCTTTAGACTAGATTTGTCATATTATGATGCATGTAAAAAAGTATTCATTTTGGATAATCAAGGCTAGAAAATATACAATCTTGTTGAAAAAACTGAATTAAGTTAATAGAAAATATAAATTAACTAACTAAAAAACTTATTAGCACTAAGATTGCATCCTAATATGACGTAAAACCTTAGCTTCCCAAGTCTGCCTTGAGTTGAGTAATTCGGGAATAAGTCAGCGTACGCTAGCAATGTGGGTGTGGCAGTGGGATCGCGAGGCCGCCCACAAGTCGCGCTCGGTGGGCAAGGCAGCGAGACTCCTCGGCGCAGACACGGCCCGGCTGAACGACCACACGCATCACCAGCAGATCGTATGTATACGCCTTTAGAGTTAAGTTTGAGAGCTGCGCCTCGTTTTGAGCAATTATTGGACTTGGCGTGCTTTGTGCCTCGTTTGAAGTTTAAGCTACAAATATGTAGTGCTATTTTAACTTCTTGAGCAAGATTTTGCGTCGTTTCAATTGCTAAAACGAGGCATAGTCGATCGTTTTATAAATTTTACTCTTACTAATAAATATGTCGAAGATCGAATCTATGACTTAAAACAATTATCATAAACAATAAATTAATAATTGCTTTTTATTTCAGCTTCACCTAATAAAGTAATTCAACTGTAATTATCATTAATTTCGTGCAACTTCCTTATCATGAGTTCTATAAATAATTCATGCTTTTAACATGTACATAATTATAAACGGGAATGCCACATAAAAAAAGACAGTATTGTCATGTACTAGTCATCTGCTTTATCTTGTGTATTAAATATAAAGTGCGTCTTGTATATTAAAAGGATAAGTTTATTATAATATGCAAGAGATAGTTTAATTATATTCTGATTTCATGCAGCCGTGTCCACGCTCAAGAGGATAGTGTAAGTATGAATTTAGGGAAGTAAACACAAAAACAAATGTTGTACTAAAGATTTAGAAATTCAATGATGTTTCTTCGACAATATTATCGGACTTGTTCATGGACACAAAAGCTTAATACAACCATCGAATTAATGCTAATAATTTATACAGTGTAAAAAAAAATATAGTTACTGCTTGATACAGCTTATAACAATATTTGTGTCATTTATTGTGTAGATATCAAGTTCATACCTCATTAATTCCATTTAACTTCAGGAGTCTCCGTTTGGAATATGTCTGTGTCTGATAGGCTACTGCCCGATAGCAGTTGTCGGGTTTTTGTATGTAGTCTTAAGTCGCGGATAACTGTGACTGTGCGATTTAGGATTTTGATGTTAGCTCTTCATTTGTGATATAGATGGCGCTGTCGAACTTTTTGTACTATGCTGCTGTAGTACTTTTTGTAGTGCCGTTACATGCCCCTAGTTTAGAATGTTAAGTAATGGATATACAATGATTGAATAATAACATCACATTCGTCTCGACTAGGTGTTGTCTCTAAATGAGTTAGATCAAACTGTATTCGAGAGCAAGTTAAATCGTAGTACCGAATGCAGTGCAACTGCATGATACAGGGTGAACCCACCCACATAAAATTTATTCACCGGTAATTTAAAATAAAAATCAGTTGTTCCATACATTTTAACCGTGTAGGTATTGCAGTTTTATAGGATACAGCTGTTTTTTTTTATAATAACCGACGTTAAATTTCTATGTGGGGGGATTCAGAATGATGTACTGAATACGTGGTGTATTATTTTAGCGTGGGTTTCCTTCCACCCTGTATACGTATCCACTGTATCCACTGCGTAAAAACGGCTATTTGCAACCCCTAGTTTCTGAAGGCCAAAACTTTAAAAATATCCTGTCAAATTATTCTTTCGTTTGAGAACCCCAGCAGCCAAGATTATACTTATTGAATCCTTTCAAAAACTTAGGTGACGTGTTTACTTCAGTTCAGCTTATAAAAAGAGGACTTATAAATCTCCCATATTAGGTGGAGCTTTGCGTGGAAACTCTGGGAGAGGTGATGTCTCTCCTTGCTCGCGATGACGTGGGTCCAGTGGAAGCTGACCGAGGGGAACTGGCTCGAAGGTTACTGCCGACTGTTCTGAAGACTGCTGCGACGATGTTGAGGGATCGCAAGAGTGTGGGACAGACTAACAGTGCTGATGACGCGTTGTTGGTGAGTTGGCGGTCTTTTCAACTAATATCCGGCTTTTTAAATAGTGAGGTCCAATACCTACCTATACTGGGTGATCGGTTGAACAAAAGCAATACTTTAAGGGCGTGTAGTATTCATGAATAAGAACAATTTTTATGGAAACAGCCATGAAATAAAATCAGCTGCTCCGGACATGGACGTCCATGCCCAGTAAAACCTGATTCCACCCGATTAAGCATAATACTCATTTTTCAGAGACGAATCCTATCAGTCCTTCTTGACATGGTACGTCAAATGTCCGAACACCAGTACGCCATGGTAGTCCGAGCATTAGAAGCAGAGAACGCCGGTGGTGCGGGCACGTTAGTAGCCGATGCCCTTTCGTTGTTCCTGGCGATACTGCAGAGACCGGTCTTCAGGCCCCACTGGGCTGATATGCTGCATCTACAGCATTATGTTATGCTGCATGCTTTGAGGTAAGGGTCTAAGGTAATACCTAACTTGATTTAAACATGAAGTTTCTTGGCGGCTCTTCCCCATAGAGGTCTACATTATTTTTGGAGACGATTAATTCTATTCCTAGTCATATATTGAATACCTAGTCTATTGATAAATGCCGTTCTTGATGAATATCAACCTTTGTTTCAAAACACGCCATAAGCCTACCGTTTAACTTTGACTATGCTTGATTTAGATGCTTGGTGCGGGAGGGTTTTGACGATCGTCAGTAGGTGAACGACCGAACAACCGGCGTTACTCCCTCGCAGCTACCTTAGGCACTGTAACAGCTAAACGGTAGACCTATAATTATAAACCTCAATTTTAGATTACTAGCCACAACGCTCCGCGACCGACTCCTCTCAGCCGATGAATCCGACACAGAAACACTAACAGGCCTCCATTCACTCTGCCGAACTTGGTTCGAAGCCGGAGCAACTTTAGCTACGTCATCACCTCTTCAGCTAGAAACATTACCCGCAGCGAGGAAACAGAGGCTTAGCGCCTTGTACGGCGATGTTAGGAGAGGCGTCGCCGAGTGCCTTAGCGAGATGTGGCACAGTTTGGGTAAGGCTGATATGAGATTTCCTTTAAATCAATTCCCAAATAATAAATAAAGTTTTGCCTGAAATCATCTTATCAGCACAGCATATTGAATGCCGACGGTCGTGGCAGACGTAATCATACAAAGCGCTAGTTGGACGCGTGAATATTTAGTGATAATTTGTGTTTCGTATCGCTCTGCTACATTTTATGACCGGCTAACTACCACGACTGTCGACGAATAGTGTAAGGAAAAGTGTTACACACAGAACCCGTCCTTCAAAAAAAGGCATGTTCAAAAACCTGATGCTATAGAAGGTTAGATTAAATTAGCTAGCGCAACTCTGAAAGTGATGGGTTTCGATATCTAAACTTGAAAAAATAAAAACAAAACGATTTAATGGCTGTATTAAGGTCTGCGACCGCACTTGTTCTTCAAACGTTCCTTGACCGGATACACTCTTCTTACAATTTAGCTAATCATTAATTTAATTTGAACCCATTCATGAACGAGTCTTATCAATAAGGAATCTCCAAACTACAAATTGAACAAACTAAAAATTTTCTGCAGACCATCACAAGCGGTCCTTCATCCCGTGCTTAGTGGGACCGTTTCTAGAAGTGTCCTTCCTACGCGACGAAGAAGTTCGCAACACTACCATACCGCTGTTCTTCGACATGATGCAGACAGAGTATAGTCATAGTGTTTTACAAGGAGATACTAGTGAGTATACATACGTTTATTGGATTTTTATGATTGTGAGAAGTTGAAAGGCTTACAGATTATGTTGGTTTGTTATGTCACGAGAAAATTTCGACAGATTAGCCAGCATAAATAGCTGCCTCATTATACAGGTTTTAAAGGACATCAACGTGCAAATTATTAGAATAAATATTGGACGGAATAATATAAACATCTGCTGTTTCATACATTTTAACGGTGTAATATGTATCTTAGGCTCAAAGGCCGAAAACGCTCATTGAGCGAAAAAACCGACCACATCGCGATGTGGCAAATTCAAAACGACCAATAAGCGAAATTCGTGTCGTGGCTGTTTTAAAAACGCCCATATCACTACCTATGTGGCAAACACAAAACGACCACGAAGCAAAATTCGGGTTGTGGCTGTTTTAATGTTTGGCCACAACGCGTTCTGGCAATGAGGAAATGCCAGAACGCGTTCTGAGCCTTTCTCAAACAGCCAAGCCGATGATCCGATACATTAGTAAAGAACTTGCCGATGATGATGCAAAAGGTAGTGCCTAAATGAAAATTCGAAATGTCGGCTGCGAAAATTTTTAGCATATCGGACTCTATTTCGCCCACAAACACGACACCCATGACGAAAAATTCGAAAATGTTCACTTCCGCCATTTTGGATTTCCATTTTGACCTAACAATCGGCATCAGCGCCCCCGAAAACCACGAAATCGATACCCATGACGAACAATTTTAAAACTTTCACATCCGCCATATTGGATTTTCATTATGACCACACTATTGGCATCAGCACCCCGAAAACTACGAAATTGACACCCATGACGAAAAATTTGAAAATTTTAACATTCGCCGTCTCGGATTTTCATTTCGACTTAACCATCAAAGCATTTATTTCAAGTAGGCCAATTACAGGCACTTTTGAATTGTCGAAACAAAGACAGCAATAAAAAATGAAGCTACAGTCCCAGTCACAAGACATAATAACTGTGAAAGTACTGTAGTTGCCCATTCCAAAGCGTAGATCTCTATCTCATCAGCGCCCCCGAAAACCATACAATCGACAACCATGGCGAAAAATTTTATGTCTGCCATCTTGGATTTCCATTTCGACCTCACTTTTGCAATCTATTTTTTCAATTACTTCTTTCTGAGAATAAAATAACCTAATGAACTGATCCATCTACAGACGACAGCCCCCTAAAAGAGCTCGAAAGCGAGATGATAGACAAAGTGGACGTGCTGGTGGAGCTGGGGTACGGCGACAGCG
This sequence comes from Standfussiana lucernea, assembly GCA_964057025.1. Lineage (NCBI taxonomy): Eukaryota > Metazoa > Arthropoda > Insecta > Lepidoptera > Noctuidae > Standfussiana > Standfussiana lucernea. The sequence goes on along the minus strand of OZ059807.1, from coordinate 12,283,791 downwards.
TGTGGCGCGCGCGCTTCGTGTCGCTGTGCGGCGCGCTGTGCGGGGCCGCGCCGCCCGGCCTGCGCGCCGCCGCCGCCGCCCTGGTCGCCGCCGCCGCGCGCCAGCTGGACGCGCTGCTGCAGTACCGCGCCGCCGCGCGCCGCTCCGCCACGCCGCACCGCATGCACCTCACCACCTGCGTGCTGCACTTCTACCAGCAGATCGAGAGGCCGCACATGTACATACGGTCAGTCTGTTGCGATATAGCCGCCGCACTGGTCGCCGCCGCCGCGCGCCAGCTGGACGCGCTGCTGCAGTACCGCGCCGCCGCGCGCCGCTCCGCCACGCCGCACCGCATGCACCTCACCACCTGCGTGCTGCACTTCTACCAGCAGATCGAGAGGCCGCACATGTACATACGGTCAGTCTGTTGCGATATAGCCGCCGCACTGGTCGCCGCCGCCGCGCGCCAGCTGGACGCGCTGCTGCAGTACCGCGCCGCCGCGCGCCGCTCCGCCACGCCGCACCGCATGCACCTCACCACCTGCGTGCTGCACTTCTACCAGCAGATCGAGAGGCCGCACATGTACATACGGTCAGTCTGTTGCGATATAGCCGCCGCACTGGTCGCCGCCGCCGCGCGCCAGCTGGACGCGCTGCTGCAGTACCGCGCCGCCGCGCGCCGCTCCGCCACGCCGCACCGCATGCACCTCACCACCTGCGTGCTGCACTTCTACCAGCAGATCGAGAGGCCGCACATGTACATACGGTCAGTCTGTTGCGATATAGCCGCCGCACTGGTCGCCGCCGCCGCGCGCCAGCTGGACGCGCTGCTGCAGTACCGCGCCGCCGCGCGCCGCTCCGCCACGCCGCACCGCATGCACCTCACCACCTGCGTGCTGCACTTCTACCAGCAGATCGAGAGGCCGCACATGTACATACGGTCAGTCTGTTGCGATATAGCCGCCGCACTGGTCGCCGCCGCCGCGCGCCAGCTGGACGCGCTGCTGCAGTACCGCGCCGCCGCGCGCCGCTCCGCCACGCCGCACCGCATGCACCTCACCACCTGCGTGCTGCACTTCTACCAGCAGATCGAGAGGCCGCACATGTACATACGGTCAGTCTGTTGCGATATAGCCGCCGCACTGGTCGCCGCCGCCGCGCGCCAGCTGGACGCGCTGCTGCAGTACCGCGCCGCCGCGCGCCGCTCCGCCACGCCGCACCGCATGCACCTCACCACCTGCGTGCTGCACTTCTACCAGCAGATCGAGAGGCCGCACATGTACATACGGTCAGTCTGTTGCGATATAGCCGCCGCACTGGTCGCCGCCGCCGCGCGCCAGCTGGACGCGCTGCTGCAGTACCGCGCCGCCGCGCGCCGCTCCGCCACGCCGCACCGCATGCACCTCACCACCTGCGTGCTGCACTTCTACCAGCAGATCGAGAGGCCGCACATGTACATACGGTCAGTCTGTTGCGATATAGCCGCCGCACTGGTCGCCGCCGCCGCGCGCCAGCTGGACGCGCTGCTGCAGTACCGCGCCGCCGCGCGCCGCTCCGCCACGCCGCACCGCATGCACCTCACCACCTGCGTGCTGCACTTCTACCAGCAGATCGAGAGGCCGCACATGTACATACGGTCAGTCTGTTGCGATATAGCCGCCGCACTGGTCGCCGCCGCCGCGCGCCAGCTGGACGCGCTGCTGCAGTACCGCGCCGCCGCGCGCCGCTCCGCCACGCCGCACCGCATGCACCTCACCACCTGCGTGCTGCACTTCTACCAGCAGATCGAGAGGCCGCACATGTACATACGGTCAGTCTGTTGCGATATAGCCGCCGCACTGGTCGCCGCCGCCGCGCGCCAGCTGGACGCGCTGCTGCAGTACCGCGCCGCCGCGCGCCGCTCCGCCACGCCGCACCGCATGCACCTCACCACCTGCGTGCTGCACTTCTACCAGCAGATCGAGAGGCCGCACATGTACATACGGTCAGTCTGTTGCGATATAGCCGCCGCACTGGTCGCCGCCGCCGCGCGCCAGCTGGACGCGCTGCTGCAGTACCGCGCCGCCGCGCGCCGCTCCGCCACGCCGCACCGCATGCACCTCACCACCTGCGTGCTGCACTTCTACCAGCAGATCGAGAGGCCGCACATGTACATACGGTCAGTCTGTTGCGATATAGCCGCCGCACTGGTCGCCGCCGCCGCGCGCCAGCTGGACGCGCTGCTGCAGTACCGCGCCGCCGCGCGCCGCTCCGCCACGCCGCACCGCATGCACCTCACCACCTGCGTGCTGCACTTCTACCAGCAGATCGAGAGGCCGCACATGTACATACGGTCAGTCTGTTGCGATATAGCCGCCGCACTGGTCGCCGCCGCCGCGCGCCAGCTGGACGCGCTGCTGCAGTACCGCGCCGCCGCGCGCCGCTCCGCCACGCCGCACCGCATGCACCTCACCACCTGCGTGCTGCACTTCTACCAGCAGATCGAGAGGCCGCACATGTACATACGGTCAGTCTGTTGCGATATAGCCGCCGCACTGGTCGCCGCCGCCGCGCGCCAGCTGGACGCGCTGCTGCAGTACCGCGCCGCCGCGCGCCGCTCCGCCACGCCGCACCGCATGCACCTCACCACCTGCGTGCTGCACTTCTACCAGCAGATCGAGAGGCCGCACATGTACATACGGTCAGTCTGTTGCGATATAGCCGCCGCACTGGTCGCCGCCGCCGCGCGCCAGCTGGACGCGCTGCTGCAGTACCGCGCCGCCGCGCGCCGCTCCGCCACGCCGCACCGCATGCACCTCACCACCTGCGTGCTGCACTTCTACCAGCAGATCGAGAGGCCGCACATGTACATACGGTCAGTCTGTTGCGATATAGCCGCCGCACTGGTCGCCGCCGCCGCGCGCCAGCTGGACGCGCTGCTGCAGTACCGCGCCGCCGCGCGCCGCTCCGCCACGCCGCACCGCATGCACCTCACCACCTGCGTGCTGCACTTCTACCAGCAGATCGAGAGGCCGCACATGTACATACGGTCAGTCTGTTGCGATATAGCCGCCGCACTGGTCGCCGCCGCCGCGCGCCAGCTGGACGCGCTGCTGCAGTACCGCGCCGCCGCGCGCCGCTCCGCCACGCCGCACCGCATGCACCTCACCACCTGCGTGCTGCACTTCTACCAGCAGATCGAGAGGCCGCACATGTACATACGGTCAGTCTGTTGCGATATAGCCGCCGCACTGGTCGCCGCCGCCGCGCGCCAGCTGGACGCGCTGCTGCAGTACCGCGCCGCCGCGCGCCGCTCCGCCACGCCGCACCGCATGCACCTCACCACCTGCGTGCTGCACTTCTACCAGCAGATCGAGAGGCCGCACATGTACATACGGTCAGTCTGTTGCGATATAGCCGCCGCACTGGTCGCCGCCGCCGCGCGCCAGCTGGACGCGCTGCTGCAGTACCGCGCCGCCGCGCGCCGCTCCGCCACGCCGCACCGCATGCACCTCACCACCTGCGTGCTGCACTTCTACCAGCAGATCGAGAGGCCGCACATGTACATACGGTCAGTCTGTTGCGATATAGCCGCCGCACTGGTCGCCGCCGCCGCGCGCCAGCTGGACGCGCTGCTGCAGTACCGCGCCGCCGCGCGCCGCTCCGCCACGCCGCACCGCATGCACCTCACCACCTGCGTGCTGCACTTCTACCAGCAGATCGAGAGGCCGCACATGTACATACGGTCAGTCTGTTGCGATATAGCCGCCGCACTGGTCGCCGCCGCCGCGCGCCAGCTGGACGCGCTGCTGCAGTACCGCGCCGCCGCGCGCCGCTCCGCCACGCCGCACCGCATGCACCTCACCACCTGCGTGCTGCACTTCTACCAGCAGATCGAGAGGCCGCACATGTACATACGGTCAGTCTGTTGCGATATAGCCGCCGCACTGGTCGCCGCCGCCGCGCGCCAGCTGGACGCGCTGCTGCAGTACCGCGCCGCCGCGCGCCGCTCCGCCACGCCGCACCGCATGCACCTCACCACCTGCGTGCTGCACTTCTACCAGCAGATCGAGAGGCCGCACATGTACATACGGTCAGTCTGTTGCGATATAGCCGCCGCACTGGTCGCCGCCGCCGCGCGCCAGCTGGACGCGCTGCTGCAGTACCGCGCCGCCGCGCGCCGCTCCGCCACGCCGCACCGCATGCACCTCACCACCTGCGTGCTGCACTTCTACCAGCAGATCGAGAGGCCGCACATGTACATACGGTCAGTCTGTTGCGATATAGCCGCCGCACTGGTCGCCGCCGCCGCGCGCCAGCTGGACGCGCTGCTGCAGTACCGCGCCGCCGCGCGCCGCTCCGCCACGCCGCACCGCATGCACCTCACCACCTGCGTGCTGCACTTCTACCAGCAGATCGAGAGGCCGCACATGTACATACGGTCAGTCTGTTGCGATATAGCCGCCGCACTGGTCGCCGCCGCCGCGCGCCAGCTGGACGCGCTGCTGCAGTACCGCGCCGCCGCGCGCCGCTCCGCCACGCCGCACCGCATGCACCTCACCACCTGCGTGCTGCACTTCTACCAGCAGATCGAGAGGCCGCACATGTACATACGGTCAGTCTGTTGCGATATAGCCGCCGCACTGGTCGCCGCCGCCGCGCGCCAGCTGGACGCGCTGCTGCAGTACCGCGCCGCCGCGCGCCGCTCCGCCACGCCGCACCGCATGCACCTCACCACCTGCGTGCTGCACTTCTACCAGCAGATCGAGAGGCCGCACATGTACATACGGTCAGTCTGTTGCGATATAGCCGCCGCACTGGTCGCCGCCGCCGCGCGCCAGCTGGACGCGCTGCTGCAGTACCGCGCCGCCGCGCGCCGCTCCGCCACGCCGCACCGCATGCACCTCACCACCTGCGTGCTGCACTTCTACCAGCAGATCGAGAGGCCGCACATGTACATACGGTCAGTCTGTTGCGATATAGCCGCCGCACTGGTCGCCGCCGCCGCGCGCCAGCTGGACGCGCTGCTGCAGTACCGCGCCGCCGCGCGCCGCTCCGCCACGCCGCACCGCATGCACCTCACCACCTGCGTGCTGCACTTCTACCAGCAGATCGAGAGGCCGCACATGTACATACGGTCAGTCTGTTGCGATATAGCCGCCGCACTGGTCGCCGCCGCCGCGCGCCAGCTGGACGCGCTGCTGCAGTACCGCGCCGCCGCGCGCCGCTCCGCCACGCCGCACCGCATGCACCTCACCACCTGCGTGCTGCACTTCTACCAGCAGATCGAGAGGCCGCACATGTACATACGGTCAGTCTGTTGCGATATAGCCGCCGCACTGGTCGCCGCCGCCGCGCGCCAGCTGGACGCGCTGCTGCAGTACCGCGCCGCCGCGCGCCGCTCCGCCACGCCGCACCGCATGCACCTCACCACCTGCGTGCTGCACTTCTACCAGCAGATCGAGAGGCCGCACATGTACATACGGTCAGTCTGTTGCGATATAGCCGCCGCACTGGTCGCCGCCGCCGCGCGCCAGCTGGACGCGCTGCTGCAGTACCGCGCCGCCGCGCGCCGCTCCGCCACGCCGCACCGCATGCACCTCACCACCTGCGTGCTGCACTTCTACCAGCAGATCGAGAGGCCGCACATGTACATACGGTCAGTCTGTTGCGATATAGCCGCCGCACTGGTCGCCGCCGCCGCGCGCCAGCTGGACGCGCTGCTGCAGTACCGCGCCGCCGCGCGCCGCTCCGCCACGCCGCACCGCATGCACCTCACCACCTGCGTGCTGCACTTCTACCAGCAGATCGAGAGGCCGCACATGTACATACGGTCAGTCTGTTGCGATATAGCCGCCGCACTGGTCGCCGCCGCCGCGCGCCAGCTGGACGCGCTGCTGCAGTACCGCGCCGCCGCGCGCCGCTCCGCCACGCCGCACCGCATGCACCTCACCACCTGCGTGCTGCACTTCTACCAGCAGATCGAGAGGCCGCACATGTACATACGGTCAGTCTGTTGCGATATAGCCGCCGCACTGGTCGCCGCCGCCGCGCGCCAGCTGGACGCGCTGCTGCAGTACCGCGCCGCCGCGCGCCGCTCCGCCACGCCGCACCGCATGCACCTCACCACCTGCGTGCTGCACTTCTACCAGCAGATCGAGAGGCCGCACATGTACATACGGTCAGTCTGTTGCGATATAGCCGCCGCACTGGTCGCCGCCGCCGCGCGCCAGCTGGACGCGCTGCTGCAGTACCGCGCCGCCGCGCGCCGCTCCGCCACGCCGCACCGCATGCACCTCACCACCTGCGTGCTGCACTTCTACCAGCAGATCGAGAGGCCGCACATGTACATACGGTCAGTCTGTTGCGATATAGCCGCCGCACTGGTCGCCGCCGCCGCGCGCCAGCTGGACGCGCTGCTGCAGTACCGCGCCGCCGCGCGCCGCTCCGCCACGCCGCACCGCATGCACCTCACCACCTGCGTGCTGCACTTCTACCAGCAGATCGAGAGGCCGCACATGTACATACGGTCAGTCTGTTGCGATATAGCCGCCGCACTGGTCGCCGCCGCCGCGCGCCACTGCACTTGACGACAAGTGCGTACTCCAACCTTGGGTAATCCTATAGAAGTTTGTGGTCTGTACTAAAAACAGGATAAATTTTCATCAAAAAAAAAAAAAATTGTAAAATGGCAATTCCTTTGCTAACTGATTTTTTTTTTTAAATCTGTGAATTGGGATTAAAATTTCATTGAAAAATATGGTTAGTCTCCTAAGACCATTAATCGACCATTTTACTCGGATGTAATTAAATGTTCATTTTTGTTATGTATCGCTTCATTTACTTCGCAAACTACAAGCCAACTTAAGCCTTGACACCTCAACCTTATAACATCTCTAAACTAACAAACTTCTATAATTTCCTTACAGCTACGTCCACAAGCTAGCTCAAATGCACCGCGCAGCTCAACAATGGGCAGAGGCAGGTCTCTCTCTGCGGCTTCACGCCAAACTGTTAGCGTGGAGCCACGACACACTGCCGCCGCGACTGAGGCACCCCAACGTAGAACACGATAGTCACACTACACATAGAGAACTCAAGGTATGCGGGAATACAGGGTTATGGCTGCGCGCCCGTAACCCATCCCATAGAAGCCGTGCATTTTTTCGGAATATTATTCCGAAAAAATGCACGGCTTCTTAGCCCACCCATCTTTACTGTACCAAACAAACCAGCCAAATTTTCTTCTTGGTTGAAGCTTATGCAGCCAAGACGGCCACTACCACAACTGGTTACACAACCTGATCAGTTGTAATCGTGGTCGCAAACACGAATGTCGAGCATGTGGTTCTGGGTTCGATTCCCGGGTCGGGAAAAATGTTATTGGGTTTTTCAATCAGGAATTTCTCAGTAGCAGCCACGGAGTCTGGATTTGTGCCCGTTTGACAGCAATAGACTCGCCCCTTATTACATGGGACTTAAACATAACTGGCGAAATATGGGTGTACTATTTAGGTACACCTGAGCCTAACCGTTTGGAGATTACAGGTGTGATGTTATGTTATCCGAACAAGAAAGCCAACTCGGAGCAACTACTACATACGATCTGAGTGTATTAAGCTTTCATTCGGTTTATGCTGCAAAATATTGAGTTCCAAAACGCTCATCTTCGAAAAAATCAACCCTAATATATTTTAATCACCATAAAAATCCCGAACATTCATCTTAATATCACAAATTGTTCCACAGGAAGACCTATACTTCGAAATAGCAGACCTCCTAAACCGGGGCCGCCAATGGGAGCTAGCCGTCGAGATAGTCAAAGAGTTAGTGTCAGTCTACGAAGAGGAAGCGCTAGGGTATGCACCGCTCGCGGACTTACATACGCAACTAGCGAGCTTGTACGACGGCATGATGAGGACGCCGAGGTCACATCCAGGATATTATCGAGTTGTATATCATGGAAAAGGATTCCCTGAACTACTGAGGACGCCTTACGTGAGTAGTGTTTTGATATTTTTAACTGACGTCACTACTGTGTACATTACTGTGTACTGTGTCACTTACTGTGTACTGTTACTGTGGCTAACCACAAAGAAAAACAAAAAATGAAAGGAAGTGTTACTATGTGGGGAAATTTTTTAATAGCATCTTGATCGCAAACAAAAATTTTAATCGATCAATGAATCTACTATAAACAGCAGTTAAACCAGAAAAAGTATAAGCTTCGGTAATCGTCTTTTTTTTGAAATGTAACGAACACCGTGCCACGGAGTACACCAATGATATGATGGTTATTGCCAGAGCACGTACTTTTCTTGGGAGGTCTGTATAAGAATTCAATATTTTTGGAGGGTGCATGTCGCACCATGGCTTTCAAATATTTCTCTGTTTTCAAATCAATTTTACTGAATGAAATTATCAAATACCAATACCAAGACTGGATTAGGGGTTGCAACAAGCTTAAAAAAAGCATTGATTGAAAGGTTTCCAAATGTTAGTTTAACACTTAAAACTAAATATCCAGTGCCACGATATTGTTTATTGTATTTCATAATCAATATTTTACTGCAACACAAATAGACTTTCTATAATTATTTCATTCAGTTATATTGATGAATTTATCAAAAAAAAGAGTAAAATATTTAAATGCTATGTGTGACTTTGCCAACTTACAACTGTGAATATAAAAAAATACTTATTAAAAAAAAAACCTTTTTAATCCAGACATCAATTTGGTCCATAAAATTGTTAGTGGTACAAAACTTAAACAACTATGTTAGTTACATGTAGGAAGTAATGGAAGTATTAGCCGCCACCTGAGGCCCCGGGCACACGCACTAGTGCTTGCACCCGGTGCGCCAGGAGGGGCTGGCCAGGTCGTGGCTGCGCGCCCCGGCCGGCGCGGCGCCGCACGGAGCCGCGTGCGCGCGCGCAGTCACCGCAGGCGCGCTACAGTAGCGCGGGAGCCCCACCACCACCCTGGACGCGTTCTTTTATTGTATTCGGAAAGCGTTGATGACCCGCTGCGTGTAGTTAACCCACAGATTGCAGGTGTATAGAGTTTGATCTTTACCTCTAAACTACACCTCGCAAATCTGCGTGCCAACATGTTACAGCGGACCGCCATCGCCCTCCTCTCCCTTTCTATGACCCCATCATCTTTTAAATCCTCGGTAACCACATATCCGAGGTATTTAAACTCACTCACTCTTCGAAGAGCGACAGCGTTAAGCAGCACAGGTGCCGCATCCACCAGTTTACGACCCCTGGCTTGAAATACCAGGAGCTCGCTTTTCTGTACGTTGTTCAGGAGACCTTGTACCCTCGCATACTCCTCACACACGCCTATCTGCTTTCTGAGCGCGGCCATTGATGGGCTGAGCAACACCATATCATCTACATCACTAATACTATTGATACAGTAACCATCAATCGAGCATCCTACTCCGATGTCGCTCAGCTCAACAAACAGCCCCTTCACGTACAATTTGAAGAGTGAAGAGAACATATAAATACACTATTTCTTAAAACTTGACATTTCATTTATTTCCAGGGCTACATCTACCGCGGCAACGAATACGAGCAACTACAAGACTTCAGGGATCGGCTCCTGGACGAGTGGCCCGACGCCGAAGTGCTGCCCAAGTTGGACCCGCCCGGCCCGGAGATTACCGAGTCTGATGGACAATGTATCCTTCTTTATACATCACGACCATTACCCCGTATGGTTAGGCAGAGATGTACTACCGGGCTGAATGATGGTCGACCACTTTTCACCATTATGCTCTCTAAGTAATAAGGTTGAAAGGTGGTCGACCGTTAGTGAGCGCGTTAGGGGCTATAGTTACAGTACACCTGCATATGGGCGAGTCTATTACGATCAACCGGGCTTTTTACTCTTAGTCCGTTACATGTAAATGAATATGCTACGAATTGCGTATACTTCCAATAAAGTAACGTGGATAGCGGCTTTATACCTTTAAAAAATGGTTTTAAATTATACTTAGTAGTGACTATTGAGCTATTTATCATCATAATCATTGTTATAAGGTATCATCATTCGCATTCATTATAAGTGATTTTTCTATGTAGGCAACTAATCGATTTAGTTTTGTAACCCCCGAATTAAACTATCACAAACAGTATTATGGCCTGAATCACATTTGTCAGCATCGATCTGTATTTTATTTATTCTTCTTTCTTTCTTTATCGTGTGGTTAGTGCCTAACCAGGTGTCAGAGTTTCTATGCCGCCGATGGGCCTCTAACTTGGCTTTACATGCCGTCGAGAAATATCTCTCAGGAGTGCTGGTTTCCCCACGATGTTTTCCTTCGCCGAAGCAAGTGATAATTATACAATACGCAATGTCTTGGAATTGGGGTTTTATTTATTAAGAATAACTGATTTGTTCCAGTCGCCAATCCAAACTACTTTATATGTACTTTACTTCAGATTTCTTCTATATATTAATATAAAAATAAAATCTCACTTTACTACCATAAAAACCTTAACAAACAACAACAGACCTACAAATAAACGCAGTAGAACCGGTGATGGGTGATAAACTAAAGCGCCTCTCCGGTAAACCAATAGCGGAACAAATTTTACAGTACTACAAGCATAATAACGTCGAAAAGTTCGAGTTCTCCAGGCCTTTTCATAGAGCAGGTAAATATGATATTTATTTGAATATCACTACTAACCAATCAACCAAAACCAAAAATCAATACTAATATCACTAATTTCACTTGAATCCTTTACAAAAAACACATAGAAAGGTGAACAAAATACAAAGACATGACAATCTGTGAAATAAAAAAATAGTTAAGAGCGTTTACGTCTATCGCGCGAAGTCAAGTTTAGGTAATTCAATGCATTTTTTACACACACAGAAGCGCGCGTGCCTGTGTGTATAGCGCTGGCGCGCTCTCGCGCGCTATAGTCAAACTAACCCACTATGATCCGTTCGAGTGCAATTGTTGTAGTAAAATTTAATTTGAATTTGAATTTGAACATACACGGATTACTAAAGTACGAGTGCATAAAATAAGTATTCAATAATATATTGCAAGTATAGCTATAATTATGATTAATATTAAAGTCGTTTTTTAGTTATTCAAACATGAATTTGTTGATCTAAACTTTAGAAAGAAACCGAACTTCGTTAATTATTATTGATTTGTGACTGATTAATAAATATTTCTTATTCTATTCAAATAAATCACTTTATACGGATTTACTTACGTTTATTTTATATTATATTTTAACCTGACGCGATGTTCCTCTTAGTGACACCTCTTATGAGGGAAATACAATAGGTTGGCGTTAACTTTAAAAACAATTTATGTTCTTATTTACAAAAAAATAAGTAAAAGTTTTAATAAATAAAATTCGTATGTAAAAAAATTGGGTAGATATTGGTTGTCACTAAAAATATTGTCAGTCATCAAAAATAATAATAAAAAAATTTAATCATCAAAGTACCAAGATTTTTTAATCACACTATAAACGTCCGCTATCCTTCCAAGTACGACTAAGGTCAACTCGGGTCAGGCAGAGCGCCGAGCGACATGTCCTCTCTCTAGAAAGCCTCGCGGCGGTCTGATTTGAAATTGCTCGCGCGCAGTGATTTATAGTAGTTTTCAAATATTTATAGAAAAATAATCACTGTAAATTATTTGAAATTTTAAATTGGATGTTTTAAAGCATATGTTCTTCTATTATATTATGCTATTATTATATTAAATCAAGTAAGATATATCGGTGAAAAAATCATTTTAATTCCTTAATATTTTACATTGTTTGAACTTTAATTTCTTATATAAAGGAACCTAAATCAAAAAATTTTCTTCTACTATATTCCTTAGGATCTTTTATTTATTTATTTATTTATTAATAAAAGGTACACCAACAGCTTCTGTATATAAATTATAAAATAAAGTGGTAATAAGTAATAGGCTTATACAGTTGCCAATGACAGGTGAACCAACATTCACAAACATAAGTGGTAACTTAAGCTAAAAACTAAATTAATGAACTAAATATTAAGTGGAAATAGACTATATAAACAAAAAACAAGTTACAATCATACTTAACTAAAATATATATGTATATATATTATGTAATATTAAACAAACATGAGATCAAAAATTTGACTAATATTACAAATTTATAGAGGAAGAGGTTGTAAATCTATGGTGATACATACTAACACAATTACTAATATTTTGGAGCTTTATGAATTTATGATTTAAAATATGGGTTTTAAAAATATTCATAGAGTTACGGTATATGTCAACATCTGGATTTGATTTTACATAAGAATTCATCTCTTTACTGAGCCTATTGAGAGGTGAGTTTTCTCCTATATTTGTGCTGGAAGCTTTAGTGTGGAATAAATGGGTAATGGGATATCTTGGTATTCTATGTGGGACTTTTATTCCAATTTGTTCAATTAATTTAGCACAATCTAATTTATTGTTAACTAATTTGTAAAGGAACATGAGATCTTGTACCAGTCGACGGTCGCGCAGAGTCATCATTTTGTAATATTGAATACGTTGTTCGTATGGACACCGGGGAGATACATCACCGAAGGTATATGCTAGGTGTTTTGTGAAGGCCCTTTGGATGCTTTCTACTCTTTGTGAGTGTACTGCGTAGTGCGGGTTCCATACTACACTGGCAAACTCAAGATGGCTCCGGACTAAGGCGTTGTATAACACAATTTTTGTTCTTACCAGCTTAAATCCTTTGGTGCTTCTCTTAAGAAATCCTAGCAGCCGTGCCGATTTCGTAACGATGTTATCAATATGGCTTATGAAGTTGACTTTACTATCCATTGTGATGCCAAGATCGCGAACCTTATTTACAGTTTCTAATAACGCTCCGTTTATATTATATGAAACAGTATTAGATTGCTTTTTCCGCGTGAATCGTATATGGTTACATTTATTTACATTAAGTTTCATGTGATTAAGATTGCACCAGTGCTCTATTCTATCCAAATCCTCCTGAATTAGAGTAGCATCTTCATTTGAAGCTATAGTTTTATAAATTTTGAGATCGTCGGCAAACATTAGAAATTTACAATGATGGATTTGGGCAGTAATGTCGTTTATGAACAGTAAAAACAAAACAGGTGCAAGGTGAGAACCCTGAGGAACTCCTGAGTCAGCATAATATGGATAGGATTCGTAACCATTGACAACAATAGTTTGCGATCTATGGAATAAATAAGATTTAAACCAGTTTAAAAGTGAGCCATGTATACCATTATACTCTAACTTGGACAGTAACAGAGAATGGTCAACTTTGTCAAACGCACTGCTAAAATCCGTGTACACGGCATCTACTTCTTGTCTTTTGTCGAGAGCTAGAGTCACATCCGACACAAATTCGACGAGGTTTGTTTCTACGTTGCGTCCAGCTTTGAAGCCATGCTGACTTGGTGAAACTATTCTGTCAATGTGGCGAGTAATTATGGGACAAACAAGAGACTCGAATATCTTTGAAAAACATGATAATATTGAAATAGGGCGGTAATTTTGAACATTAGCAGGATCTCCTTTCTTAAAAACCGGGACAATTCTTGCGTTTTTCCATACATCAGGGAATATTCCTTCAGCAAGAGAAGAATTAAAAATAATATGTAACGGTAGGGCGAGTTCTTGGTAGCAGCGTTTTATAAACAAGGGTGGTATGCAATCAGGACCAGCACCTTTGGAAGCATCTATGAGTTTGAGCTTGTTGAAAATTTGTTTTTCTGTTAACTTAATAGTGCTTAAAATTGAGTCAACACCTGAAAGTTCATTGGTAGTATTGTAAGTAATGGCTGGATTTTGGTTAAAAACAGAAACAAATTGATCAGCGAAGAGGTTAGCGATTTCTGGACCACTGCTAGCTACCTTATCATTCATAGACATGTCAGCAGGTATACATGATTCTCCGCGACGTTTATCTTTTATGAAACGCCAGAAAGCTTTAGGGTTTTTGGGAATGTCATTTTCAATTTTACTTTTATATGTATTATAACAGTGATTTATTAAAGTATGACAGCGACTACGGAGTAACTCAAAGGTAAGTTTATCTCGGGGATTATTATATTTACGGTATTTTTGCCTAAATTTTTCTTTTTCAGACAGGGTTCTAATAAGAGAGTCCGTATACCAAGAAGGATATTTAGATTTTTTTCTTACATATTTGGGCACAAAATTGTCAATAGCGATCTGTAGTATACTATAGAAGGCGTTAACCCTTTCATTAACATCGACACATTCATGAAAGGCATCATACCAATTTATATTTTTAAGATAGATTTTGATTTGTGTATAGTCTGCTTTAAAAAAGTTGTAACCTGAACGATATTTTGTTTTTAACTGTTTTAAGTTTGAAAGCGGAATAGAGATAAGGATATTCGGGTGGTGGGAGTCTAATTTGCTAAGCAAATCGTTGGGCTTCGTAACTGTTACATCCGATATGTTACTCAATACTAAATCTAAAATTCTGCAGTCAGCATTTAGGACGGAGTTAAATTGATGGAGTACATTGATTGATAGGAAGTCTACAAATGTGTAACCCAGTGAATTTTCATAATTTGATGGCGATAGATGTAGGTCATCATTCATGTTCCAATTAATAAAGCCCAAGTTAAAATCCCCAAGAATCACAACATCGTCGACACTATTTAGCACATTGTTAACATTATTTAAGAAGCACTGTAGAGAGTCCAGTTTGACTGGCGGGGGCATATAGATAACACAGATGGCAATTTTCTTAGTATTATTGTTAACATTTAACTCTACTGACAACCATAAATCTTCAAATTCACTTTCCCAGTTTTTCATTCTTACTGATTTAATTTTCTTACTAACAGCGACCATAACCCCGCCACCTTCTTTTTTGGATACCTTGGTACTTAATCTATCTCTACGATACACCACATATCGCGGGTCAACGAACTCTCCATTAGTTATGTTAGGGTTTAACCAAGTTTCAGTAAATGCTATTACATCATAGCTAGTTAGCAAAATATTTTTGTAAATATCTTCAGTTTTAGTCCTCATTCCACGAACATTTTGATAATAAATATCAAGCATTGTGAATACAAATAACGCCAAGAACATTTATATAAAAAAAAAACCTATATCTAATTTGTAACGTCAGTTGTTTTCATTAACTTTAAACTATCCTGGTTGCGAATGTAGATAGGCTTCGAGTGAATATCCTTCCGTACAAGAATTCGCCCATTGCGAATCCAGACGAAGTTATATGACAACTCTTTAGCCAGTTTTCGTGTTGCCGCATGCAGGTGTTTGCCAGTGGGGCATAAATGCTCGCTGACATATACAGGCACTCGGTTACCACCCAAACCAACGCCCAAGTGATGCGAGTTCAATTTGTCCGAGGGATGTTTTTTATTGAAGTTACCAACAGCAGCCAGAAGGTTGTCACGCTGGCGGGGGCTGCGGAGCTTAGCAACCACAGAGCGTGGGCGGTTATTATCTTTGTTTTGTTTCGCAACTCTTGTAATTTGCATAATGTCACTGTCGCCTATATCACAACTAGTTACCTTCCCGATATTCTTTAAGGTTTCCACTAGGTTTTCAGACTTGTCTTCAGGTAAACCGTTAATTTCCACGTTGTTTTCACGCATGTTTTGTTCTACGATACATAACCGTGTAGTAAGGTCAGTGACACTTTGTTGAAGGTTTGTATTATCGCTACGCAATTGATTGATTATGGCATCTTTTTCATCAAAGCGTTTCTTGAACTCTTCGAACTGTTCATTAAAAAATCCGAACGAAACTTTAAATTCAGATATTTCTCCATGTATATTTTTTAATTGGTCAGTGAGTAAATCCTTGAAAGACGATTTTACAGCCGCAGCCAATTCTTCCTTAATTATACCTCTTAAAGTATCCTCGTTAAAACAATGCTCCTGGCTATTTGAGGTAGACATGGGCTGACTACTTTTCTTTCTCAATGTCACATTCATTACATCAGGTGGAGTGTTTTGTTTAGCGAGAGTTTTAGGTATAGTTTTGGAGCTCGATGATTGTTTCTGACTTGGTGATCGACGGAGGTTACCAGTATTAATAGCCGGGCGCGCTGGTGTATTAGTATTGTCGGTTTTTAGCTGTTTGCAGCAACATTCGGGGCATTTCCAGGTGGACTTGTAATCATGGTCCATAAGATAAAAGTTGTTACTTGGTATGTTTACACAAAAAATATCAAATCTTGATTTGCACTCGCAACAATCCAAAAATTCTAAATTATTTATTTCATTCCGGCATCCAGCACAAGTATCACTTTTCGTTTTCGGTTCCATGTTTTAAAATACTAATTTTGCATTAATATTGACACTTTCAATCAAATCCAGCCCTTATTCAAATATATATAAAGCTTGAAATCGTGGAGCGTGAATCAGCAAGCGAGCATGCGTGTAAGCGCCGTGCGTGTGTGCGTAGAAGCGAGCGATTCGCGGGTTGCCCTAGGTCAGGGACGCAGCAACAACGCAGTCGTTATTTAAAAGTTTTAAAAGTAATTTGCTTATTACTCACGAACACACGAAAATCCTGGTAAGATGTAATCACCACTGGATAGTCCATCAACACAGCTTTACGGGGATATATAGCACTACTTATTATGAGAACTTTTGACCACTTTTCTAAATATTTTAACGGAGCAAAATACAAAACAGAGTTATCACTTCGGCGTCTTCGGCTTAGCAATAGGTAAAAAAAAAATCTAATTAGGTTTGCCAGTGGTTTCCTTTAATTAGAGCGTCGAAACTGACGCTAAAAGGGAAATTAAGAAAACCTCTGTTGAGTTATCTTGATACAATTTACCAATACTCTATTAATTGAAATATTTTTCTCCCC
Organism: Standfussiana lucernea; assembly: GCA_964057025.1. NCBI lineage: Eukaryota > Metazoa > Arthropoda > Insecta > Lepidoptera > Noctuidae > Standfussiana > Standfussiana lucernea. The sequence goes on along the minus strand of OZ059807.1, from coordinate 12,266,944 downwards.
AACTATTGAGACAACGAAATTTCCTAAAGTTATTAGTAATTATCATTTTTGTAAAATAAAGGGTTGATGGTATTAAAGGGTTTGAAAAGTACTGTTTTGGAGTCAAACAGCGCATGGACGGCGTAAACGCTCTTAATATTTTATACAAAGTGTAAACAGACTCTTCTACCAAGCATTCTGTACATCAAACAAAGTAAATTTATCTAAACGCATATCACTTACGGGATATCTTCCGCGATTAATACCAAGTCATGTGGCGTCGGGATAAGGACTCCACAAAACCTAGCGATATTGTGAGTGTGTTTTATCGTGACTTTGTACCGAGTTCCAGTAGTGCGCGTAGCAAAAGACAAAGAAAGAGGGTTGACAGATTTGTCTGCTCCTAACAAGTTTTTGCCATACACCCGCGTTCTCCAGTCATCTCGTGATCATGGCGCTTGCAACAGCGTCGAAATATCGGGAGCTCAATATAAACATTAATCGCGGAAGATATCCCGTAAGTGATAGTGAATGTTTAGTTATAAACCGCGAAAGCTTAAAACAGTGTTTAAATTTATCTAGTTGGAAATTGGACCTCCAATAGCTCTGTAACTAGATGGTTCCCAGGTATGGCCCAGAACAAAAAAAAAAAATATCGCAATGACGTGAAAAAAAAAGTGCCTTTCGGCTTCATTAAGGGTCTTTTATCACCCACAAAAATTGTAGTACAGAGCAACGAAGCCCTTTGGCGCTTGGAATGACTCGAATGATGTAAAAACCAAAATGGCGAGTTTAGTACCGATAGTGTACACGTGCCAAAAGATCTTTGTACATTTATATGTCGTCGAAAGGTTAGCTGATAAAGAAAGCTGAAAGTTTTATGTATTTTTCAATGTTAGTGTGTCGGTTCAAAATGTGTGGGATATGACCTAATCGATCATATAATATTCAAACGTGTTTGTTCACAGAAGAGTCCCTGGATGGTTCAACCGATGATCTATCAAATCAAAACGAATTCGCTACGCGATGGCTCGAGAGGACGGAACTTGAAATTAGTGAAAAGTTACCAGGTGAATAATAATTAATCAAAATCAAAGCATTTATTTCAATAGGCCAGTTACAGGCACTTTTGAATTTTTGAAACAAATACAACAGTAAAACGAAGCTACAGTCCCAGTCTCAAGGCAAAATAACTGTGAAAGTAATGCAGTTGTCCATTCCAAAGCATAGATCTCTATGGATTAGAACGGACAAGAAACAATCAATTGTATTATTATAAATAATATGTTTTCCGGTCTTGCAACAATAAAACAAAGCTTTTTTGACATTTTCTCTGGATGGTTTATGTGTGTCATCTGCCGAAGCTTTTCCCAACTACGTCAAGGTCGGCTTCTAGTCTCACCGGATGCAGTTGACTTCTAGTACTTTGCACATAGCAACTGCCTATCTGACTTTCACCAGTTAGTACTCAGTAATACGATCTCTAAATAAGACTGCATGTAACGACTGTCAAAGATCAACCAATGACAGGCGAGACCAACGACTTAACTTGCTTTCTGAGGCACGGAGGGAACTTGGTATGCAATTCCTAAACACGTTATTCCTGATGGACTGAAAAGACTAGTGGTCAGACTTTTGGACTTCAAAACTAACCATAGAAAGCTTTTGTCTATAAATACAGTAATACTTAACATCTAGATGCCATGGAGTTTCTTGCCCATTCTTCTCCATAGGTTCTACGCTTTCGAATGGGCAACTACAGTACTTTCACAATTTATTATGCCCTGTGACTGGGACTGTAGCTTAGTTTATTTTTTTGTGCTTTGACATTTAAAAGTGCCTGTAATGGTCTAATTGAAATAAATGCTTTGAGTTTAATAGCACAGAAATCTCTATCTTAAAACGTGTCGCGAAATTTCACGAAGTTTTACCCGAATTAAACAGGTACCGGTCGCTAGTATTTCAATAAAACAACTCTTTCATTCGCAGGCATTCTCCGATGGTTCCCGGTGCAATCACAGCGCACATACGAAGTGTCCCCGATCACTGCCGCAGTGGAAGCGTTGAAAGATACAAACAGAAGACTGAGATCGATCATCATAGAGGCCAGGGCACCTGATTCCCCCTTACATCCGCTCACCATGAGGCTAAGTGGTAAGTTACGGTCTACCTGTAGGTATAGGTGTACCCGAGATAGACCGCGCAGATCGAGCCACATGGTATTCTCCAAGGACTATGGGCTTAATGCAAGTTTTTGTCAAAACCTACTTTATCGCGTTAATGTAAATTTCAATTTATACGGAACACTTGCGCTTCCCGTTTTAGGAACCAGGCGGTGCTAGTTCAGTTTTAGTACAAATAAAAGTTAAATTAACACTCAAACACTCGATCTTCTGCACAAGTATGCGCACGGTTAGCTAAATCTCTGCGGTAGACCGTAGCGTTTATGGCCGTCATTGTTTCCAAGAATACTCTTTTAGGAAATATCAATGTTTTAGGAGATGAAGTAATAGCATTTTTTTTAAAATAAATATATGATTAAGTAAATTAACTGGTGAAAACTTCATCAACAGGTATCTTAGACCCCGCAGTGCAGGGCGGGATCGTGAACTACGAGCGCGCGTTCCTGACGCCGGCGTACGAAGCGAGACACCCGGACCACGCGCCCTTACTCACCGAACTGAAGGACCTCATCGCCGACCAGATACCGCTGCTGAAGTTCGGTAAGCACAGCGACGCACAAACGGTAACTTCGTATTCAGTAAATCATTGTGAAACGAACATCGATTTTTTTAAAACTACCGATGAAAAATTTTTCCGGGTGTTTGTACGTCGGTGTCTCTTTCACCCTATATGGGTCAATGTACTCCACGGGACAGCATTCAAGCTGTTCGGGTTTATTTATATAAAATTTCATATAAGTACGCTGGCTTACAATCACTAACTGCATCGTCTCGGATCGGATTCATCTAGTAAAAATGCATCAGTGTTAATTTCTTCTCCACCGACATCTCAGTAAGGAGTAGCAGTATTTTTTCGTGTCAAACCAGGCCCCCTTGAACAAGTATGTCGCACGATTCATGTGGTAAAATAGAGTGCTCACATGAAATATACTTGTATGGACAGGTTTTTGAATAAATATTCCCTTAACTCATTTAATCCAATTGAATGACGTTTTCATGAAATAGTGACACCTGACACTGACCTGCAAATTTAAAAAAAATGTAAGATAATTTGAAATTAGCGGGCTACTCTGGCGCTTCTGGTGCTTTCACCTTACCAAACATAATCCTAAATACGGCCCATTACATGCAAATCAATATAACATTGGCACAGGTCTGGACGTGCACGGGCGCCGCGCTCCGTCGGAGCTGGAGGAGCTGCACGCGCACTTGTTGCGCTGCTTCCGCAGAGTACAGCAACACGTGCATCAGCGGTACGGACGGAAGGTTAGTACTATTGTAGTTAGTGCGACTGGTGACCGTTGGGCTTCTAGTTTGTATCCCCGAATCGTACAATGTATTTGGGTCTATTAGGATAATTTCAGTAGCAACCGATCGCATTAGTGGGTACACCTTTTTTTTTGGGTGGGAAGTTATCAAATGATCTCTGCCGCTCTGTGTGGAGCGGGGGAGCGTATCAGACTCTTACTGACTAAAACCCACCCGTGTTCCTTCAGTTTCCTGTGCCAACGTGCCAAGGGTGTTCCTTCAGTTGCCTGTGCCAACGTGCCAAGGGTCCTGGTAACTCTTTCGAACAAGTCCGCAACCCTGGCAGGCATCGGTCCTAGTGGACCCCGTCAGTTTGTGCTGACAACCCTTTGTGGCGCGCGTGGAACACAACGCACCATCGACCCGCGCCTGGTCCTTACCGGACGGCGAGCTACCCATTGCTCGCCGTCCGCAAACCCGCGATTAGTGGGCACACCGACGGTGCGACGTCACGGTGTTGTTATAGTCTGAATATAGTCAGTATGAAATGTTTAATGATATGGATCGGAAAACACGTATGTTGTCGACGTAGAAGAAAACAATAACATTGGATTAGTCCCTTTATTGCCTTAATAAACAGTGATATAGGCGCGTCGTGTGACCGATGTATACCACCGTGCACGCAGGACGTCGCCGCCGCCGCGACGCACTGTGTGCATAGACCCTAGGTGTTCATGTATTTGTCCTATTCAATGTGAGGGCTTGATTCATTTCTGCCCAACTTAAATGTTTAACGACGTTTTGTTATCGAAAAAAAATATATGGTTGTTTATTATTTTTTATTTTTTTGTTTTGCTGCCAAAAAAAAAGCAAGTGTTTTACTGTCAAATGACCGTCATAAAAAAACTTAACAAATAAACAAAGAACTTTGTTTAATCAAAATGTGTATCGCTTCACAGAACTGTGACATTGAAGTGGGCTCACCCGAGGTACAGCTGCGAATGCATCCATTCCGCGACAGTTTCCACGTAGATTCCAACAACTCTTCAAACAACAGGATATCTGACATATCTACTGGCCCTGAGTAAGTATTTTGTTTGTTTGTTCCGTTTTCACAAGATTTACTATCTCGCGCTGATTTGCTCAGCTGCAACTCTCGAGTGTCTCTTTGTCTCCAAAAACGTATGGGATACTTTCAGATAGAAAGACTTTCTCTGACGTTAAAAAATGAACAATTCAGGTTTCAGAAACATAATATAGTAAAAACGAGATATTATAAACAATTGAAGAAAGGGGTTTGGGTAAAAGTGGCATGATTTTTTTTTAAGTCTGCGGCCGCCGATGAAACGTATTTCATTAGAAATAACACAATAAACTTTAATTTACTTCTATGAATATTTATTTTCAAAAAGAATCGGGGCCGAGATATTTAAAGAAAAAAAAAATCATGTCATCATTTACTATAATTATTGTGCCTATTTATTGAATATATTCATTTGTTCACTGCTATTTCTGTTTATAACTCGCTATTAGTGGTTAGGAGGAGCTCGTGGCTAAATAATCCATCCGCACTGGTTGATCTTCAAGGTTAAGCCGCGCTTACCTAGGTCGGTCTGTGGATGGGTGACCATCATAACATACCGGGTTTCCTCCGTGCCTCGGAAAGCACGTTACGCCGTTGGTCCCGGTTGATTCTAGTCATAGAAAGAAATACAATATACATGGTTAAAGTTAAAAAAATAATCAGGTGTTCAGTACATTTTGACGAGTTAGGCGAACATAATTTAAATGTACTGAACAGCTGATTTATTTCGCGATTTCAGGGTTTGTCCCATAGTAAAAGTTGTTCGTTATAATGAGTACAATGACCCCTTAAGAGGATTAAAACGACTTAAATTTAACCATGTAAATGTAATATTTGCATAGAAACTATTTATGTAAACTAGTTATGGTATTATTCCCTACATAATAGTACAACTTCGACATCAGATATTTCAGCTCCGATATTATTTTCGGCAAAATTCTTTGATAATTCATTATCACTATAAGTTAGCAACAATGATATTAATGGCCGCTGTAAAAAAATCATACCACTGGTCCATACAAAATTACCCAAACCCCTTTAGTGACAAAGTAATCATCATCTTCCTGCCCTGGTCCTATTCGACTTGGGGTTGGGGCAACATGTTTTCTTCCATTCTTCATCCATATTAGTGATGAAGTAATATTTTTTTTTTTTCAGAACCTCGTCCAAAGGCCGGTTTTTCAGCTTCAACGCTGCAGCGATTAACCCACTTGCAAGGTAAAGCTATTCAATTGTAACTAATTTAGATTATTTTGAACATTGTTTTTATAAATCCCCCCTTTTTTCCCTTTTTTATATATTTTCCTGACACTAAACCTAAATTAATGCCCTCACTATTGAATTGTCAACGCTCTGCTCTTCACCGAGAGTTGAAATTCCAACAGTGCGACGTCATTTAGTGTTACTTTAAACGGGCATAAAACATTTATTACCAATGCTTAAAATGTTACAGAAATAGTAGCACAGGTGTAGTTAGCCGCTTCGCAACGCTACAAAATTCGCCTGGTCGACGGAATAAAAGGAATTTGAGAAAGGTAAGCTTCAACATTTTAAACTTACACTGTCACTTACGGTATATCTTCCTTGATTATTAATTATTGTGAGCTCCCGATATTTCGCCGTTGTTGCAAGCGCCATGATCGCGGGATGGCTGGAGAATGCGAGTGGGTGGTAAAACATAATTAAGTACAGACAAATCTGTCTACCCTCTTCCTTTGTCTTTTGCTACGCGCACTACTGGAACTCGGTACAAAGTAACGGCAAAACACACTCACAATATCGCTAGGTTTTTTGGAGTCCTTATCCCGACGTCGGCTGTTGCTTTTGAGCATACTCAACACTGGATTCCACGTATTTCACTATTTCAAGCCCTCTTGTTTGAAATGATAAAAAAGGCGAAATCGGGACCTGTAACCTGTTTTGCTTTCGATCCCTACGAATACGAGTAAATATTGCCCTGGGTTCAATGTCTGGCATATTGTTATGGTCGTCCTGTTTCCGTAATGGGAATATTGTTTTAGTATCAGCCCGAATTCTGGAGTTCTCCTCCTATCGCATCAAACATACTGGCGAAATTAAGGTGTAATATGCACCTTGTCTACCCGTTACCCGTCTAGCGACGTTCCCACAGCCACCAGAATTATGCCTTACTAGATTATGCCAGCGACTTCGTCCGTATGGAGTTCGATTGACCCACGGGATCGTCCTACCGGGATGAAAAGTAGCCTATGTGCTATTCCAAACTATAATCTATCTCTGTGCCAAAGGAGAATGACCACCAATGGGCCCCCTTAAATGGTGCCGTGTCAAGACTATTTACTTTTCAAAAATTAAGTCGTATTTTTTCATGTTCAAGTTTTTTTATGAATATTTCTTTTACCCTAGCATTGGAAAACAGAATTAATATTTATTTTATTGAATTTACGTCAGTTCCGCCATTCAAACTTAACCTGAATGTTGCCAGACGACAGACTATGTCAACTAAATAATTGGAATCGATTGAAAATATCGATATTTTACTAATCTGCTGACTAAACTGACCGGAGATTACAATATCTATTCTACGGTCGTAATCTAGCTAACAGTCTCCTGTAACTGATTAGGCACCGAGTTAGACGACGGTGGACTCAAATAAAGAAAATAAAAGTAGTAAATAAACTGAAAAAGAAAACACGAAGGAATTATAATCTGAGAGAGTGTATATTGAATATCCACAGACATTATTTATAATTAGGTGATTCAGCCGGTCTTAGCTCTGAGGTGTTTAAAGGTAAAGTACGATCCTAAAATGAGGTGGAACGGAGCGTCTGTGCTGTGTAGAACAAAATGTATGGCAGCTACGGCTTCCGACAGTCAGATCATACAATCGGAAGACTAACCGGAGCGTATGTTTCCGCCCATAATCACACGTCAAACCCATGTGTTTCTTGGTATTTCCTACCGTCAGAAACATTCCACTACATTCATACCTAAATAGTTTCTTTCAAGACAAGGTTAGTCTCACAAATATTACTGTGGTTTTTACTTAGATTAGAACCTCCCTAAATAGAGGTTATAATTATTCTTTTAAATTATGGAAATAATACTATACCCAAATATTTAACATGGTCACACCTTGACTGATCTATCTGTCAAATCAATACATCAATCAAATCGTTTCGGGCCGTTCTTTTTGCGTTGAGTTGAATTTATTCCTCCGTATTTACTTCTGTTCGTTACAATTTAAAGCTGTCGAGTTGAGCGTTTACGTTCCTCCAGTAGATTGTTTTTGATATAAATTGGACTCGTGTTTTAGTGATAAGTGAGCAAATTGACTCTATTTTAGTTTTTATGTGAGCATTGGACTTTTCTTTTACTCCTGAAAAATGTCTACACCTGGTAGAAGTCGTCTAAACCGCCATCTCTCTCGCCGGTGTGTCAATTGCTCCCTACGTTTGGCGCCTAATCTTCGTAGACGTCAAATCGAAGAATTAGATGAACCAATGCTTATCCTTCTGAGATCCTGGGTAACACCTACATCGGTAAGTTTATAATGTGTCACTTACAAGATTTAGATGAATAGAATAGAATATTATGAACATTTAGGACGCCTATGTTTGGTCAATCAAGGGGTCATAGTTACCTGTAAATCAATATTAGTTCCGCTATAACTAAAATGAAGTCAGCAAAACAGATAAGTATCCAGGCAGCTAACTTCCAATTAGTTTTAAACAATGTTATAAGTGTGCTGTGAGAAGCTTTGCTTTTTCATCAGTTTTCACAGATTTTTTTTGTATCTTTCCAGATATCCGCTGATGACATTCTGTGTGTTGAATGTTTTGTATTATTACAAAACCAGACATCATCAACCACAACTCTATCCCTTGTATCTCCTGCTCTTGGACACCTCAACATATGTTTTGCATGTGGCATGTCAATTGCAAATCGCAGAACTCACAGGGTTAATCAAGACTGTCCTCAAATGAATGTTATACTAAGATGGACACCAGCTCATCACGTAAGTGCTTTAATATTGACAGAATTACTATGATTTAAGTAATTGAATAAAAAAAATAGACTAAAAATTATATTTTCATATTTTTAGGTATTTCATTTGGAACGAGTTTGTCGTGCCTGTTGGGAGGCTGCAACGAGAGAAATACAGAGCCAGGCTGTTGGTAGTGTTAACAGACCCACCGTGGAGTCTGCGCCAGTGACTGATAACATGATCGATAACGTCGCAGATGCTGTGATTCCTGTACCACCTCCACTACCACTGCCAGTTCCACCACCTCAGGAACAACAATTACCCTGAACATTTTCAAAAATTAATTCACTAAAGTACAAACGGGTTTCGGCAAGTTCACGTCATTGCCTGTTCCTAGGTTGTGAGAACACCGAATGTCTTTTAGTACCAGGCACAATAAAGGAAGTTTTGTTGTTACATCATAAAGTATATATTCCCCTCACTGCAAGAATCTGCAGATATCATTTACAAAGCAATCGTTGGGATGAACTAGAAGCCCCATATTCAGATTTTACTGGATTTCAAATAGATGATATTTTCACAAAACTTGAAAAAGCTACTGAGAGACAGTTAGACTTCAATGACATAAACTCAATGGATTCTTGTTTATGCCATTATTGGTTGGGACTTACTGCAGAGCAATTCAATGAGCTTATAAATTGTAACCCTATGTTATATGATCACTTTCCAAATCCTTCTATTGCTCTCAGTATATTCTTAGTAAAACTCAGAACAGGAGACAGTAATCAAAGACTGTCATCTCTCTCTTTTTAAAATGCCGAGATCCACTTTGGAAAGAAAAATTAATATTGTGAGAAATTGTTTAAATGAACAGTTTGTTTCTCGGCATTTAGGTATTAATCACACATCTATCCAAAATGTAGCATCACGGAATAGAATCATACCGGAGGGTTTTTTTGGCGATGCCAACATGGCATCAAATGTTAAACCTGCCATTGTAATATGTGATGGCACATATGTTTATGTGCAAAGCAGCAGTAATTATTTATATCAAAAGAAAACAAATAGTCTGCATAAATATGCTAATCTTGTCAAACCGTTTTTATTTGTTTGCTGTGATGGATATATTTTAGAGTGCATGGGGCCATATGAAGCCACAAAAAATGACTCATCGATTATGAGTGCCTTGTTTACTACTGAAAATGGTCCCATGCGCTCATTTTTTAGACCCGGTGATGTATTCATTTTGGACAGAGGATTTAGAGATGTGATTCCTGAGTTAGAACTTTATAATTATAAAACTCATATGCCTGAGTCATTATCGGAAAACGAACAACAATTAACCACCCACCAGGCTAATAAATCTAGATGTGTAACAATGTGCCGGTGGGTTGTAGAGGTTGTAAATGGGAGAATCAACAATCAGAGATTTTAAACTATTTCGCCAGGAATATTTTAATAGAGCGTCAAGTCACCTTATGACTGATTTCAAAAGAGCTTGTTGCCTTTTGAATAAGTTCCATCCTACAATTGATGATAGACCCGATGCTGTGGAGTACCTAAATATTGCTCTCTCGAGATTAAATACAGTAAATTATTTATCGGAATTTATTCAAAGGGAAAATATAAATAGAAGACGTACGATTTTCAAAACATAAACAGCAGTGCTCCCCATCTAAATAACTTTCCAAGATTGTCATTAATCGAATTAAGAAGATTTGCTCTAGGATCTTACCAATTAAAACAGGCAAGATCCTATTATGGGGAGCATGTGCGGGCGAATGGTACCTACAGTGTAGACATAAGTAATGGATTGATAGAAGAAGATTTGCCCTTAATATTAGGTCAAAACAATTATTTAGTTAGGGCCAGAATTAAATCAAGGCATATGAGTAGTAGGATTTATTACACATATTTATTGATAAGTAGAGAGCAACACAGGGCAAATTCTTTAGAGAGTATCATTGCTTATTATTGTAGTTGCTTAGTGGGAAATCGTACAGTAGGGTGCTGCGCTCATACTATGACCGTATTGTGGTATTTAAGCTGGGGTCGTTTTAATGATATAAGGGCCCCAGCGCAATTTCTTGACCATATATTCCTTGAAGAATAAAGTATGTTTACCTACTATTTATTGTTTTTTTTTATAAGTAAGCAGCCGTAGAGCAGCTACCTTTAATATAATCTACTCTATAATTAAGCCCTTCCTACATCTATAATTCTAGGCTTTAGTCTTCATCATCTGCCTAGTCCTTTTCCAACAATATTGGGGTCGGCTGCCAGTCTAACCGATGCAGCTGAATACTAGTATTTTACATGGAGCGACTGCCCATCTCACACCTGAGTGACCTCCACAACCCATACCCTGGGTTTTAACACGTTACCCCTTGATAAGACTGGTAGTCAAACTTGCGGGATTCTGGCTACTCGTAATGAGTCTAAGATTTGCAAATGACACCCAGACCGAACAGCTTGAATGTGCTAGCTGACTTACAGGAGGGGTCTGTATGTTACCTACATAATATCTAGCACGAGAAGTTATGTAGTGTTTTCTAAATTCAGGATTCAATATTAATACTTACACAATATTATTATTTGAATTTCAAACATGTTTAAAACAAAAGAAAAATGTTTTATAACCTCAATTTCAGCATCCGAAAAAATAAGATTTCTCTTAAACTAGGGTGAAAAATTGAAAATCGATTTCAGGATATGAAAAGGTAATTCTAGGTCTACAAAATCAAGTTAAAACCACCGTGACACGCGATGTTTTGTAAGGGGCCTAAAACTCCTAACAAAATGGGCATTCTCCTTTCATCCAGATCCGTTTAGCCGTTCTGGCGTGATTGAGTAACAAACGTCCATCCATCCATCCAAATTTTCGCATTTATAATATTAGTATAGATTTGTTCTACCTAAAGCTATACAACTATTGTTAAACAGAGCGAAGTCGGCACCCAAGCCAGCGGCAGCCAATGGTACACCTCCCACTCGACCACCAACGGCTCCGTCAACAACAGCTCAACAACGACCCTCAACAACTCGAACAACAACAACAGCGTCACCAGCATCAACACAACAATAGACACGCCTTCCGCGTCCCCTCTGAGGGAGTTGAGGCAAGAGGTGAGACACATTTCTAAGGTCAGTCGATATGGTTATCTTTTAAGTGTTGAATGTTGAATTTAACGGAAATTGTGTCTAATGTAAGTTAACCTTGATTGGCTTTGACACTGTGATAACAAAATAATCCGTTAAAGAGTTCAGGAAGATAATGTAACGTTCAACAGAAATAGTAAAGAAATATTATTAAAAAAACCACGCTTTAGAGTGACGTCAATTTATTTCTCATATTCGATACCCAAATCATAAGAATATGAAAATCCGCGATATTGCATTTTAATGACGTCACTTAGCTAACCATGCATTGTCATCAAACCAAACGTTTATGCAAAACAGCTCAATCCGAAACCGGGAAGTGGATCAAATTCAACTTCTAAGATTTTTTTACATGCTTAGTTACAGGTGAAGCTAATCAAATCGTGTTAATAAAATAAAAACGACACCAGAATTTTAAGTCTAACCTCTAACACACCAATGAAACGATAATATTCAATGTGATCAAAATAAGAATAGGACTGGTTCTTCCGCCATATTAGACGGTTTTAGTTTCGAAATTGCCAAGATGTCAATATTTGTGTTAACCCAAAATAAGCTTACAATGCTTTCAAATAAGACTCACGACCGCTCGCCGCAGCTCTGACTAAAAAAAGAGCCCAAAATGGAGGATTTTCTGATGTCATTGAATAATAAACACTATTGTCAGTGGCACAAAGTACAAAATGGTACTAACATTGAGGCAGTCTTCAAACAATACTCGTGACTCTTTTGTACTTTAACGCACTTATAATAAGATTTAATATTCAGTGCCTCGAAGAACAATTTATTTACTCTGTGCTTAGCCGGTGGCCTATTGCTATCATAATCTCCGCTCAGTCAAATAACAATAATTAATAAAACAATTCAATTTTCCCCAGGTTGAGTGTATCCATGAGGAGATCCCCACGAAAAAAAAGGGGCGAATGTGGGTAAAAGGCAATTCTATGCTTATTTTGATTGCATTGTATTTATGTAGCTGCGTTCCGTGCGGCTTAGCTTGAAACTTGGTAACTCAAAATGTTTCTAACTTTTGTTTTAAAGGCAGAACGATCGTAAAGGCTCTTGTACTACCGAGTTCACTGACGGTCGCCCACTTTTCACCCTAATTTCCTGAGTAATAAGGTTGAAAAGTGGTCGACCGTCAGCGAGCGCGGTAGTGCATGCGTTTTCTTGCCGTGGAAATCAATGGTTGATTCGCTGTGATATTCAATCAGTCGTGTATGGTTACTTTATTTGCCACCGTGTGTCATCGTAGATATTCTTGGCAAAAAACGCGTATGGACAAGAGGCCTTTGGGTGTTCTAATACAGAGTGAAAGGGACACCTACGCATAAACAGTTACTACGTGTTCAGTGCATCAATCTGAACACCTCCACATAAAAAAAATCGGTAATAAAAAAAAAAAAAAACTACTGTTTCATACAAAAGTACAATACCTACACGGTCATAGTGAATGAACAGCAGATTAAAAAAAATACCAATGAATAATTTGAATGTCCCCATATAGAAATTTACTCAATAGGTGGTAACCGCTTGTGCGTCAGCGTCCCTTCCCTACCCTGTATAAGAGAACGTCACGCGAATACGAGATCGTCGCGTTCATTGGCCACTCATCGAACGAGAACGCGACGGTCGCATATTTGTCAAGACATAAATAAGGTCTTTTATCTGCTTAGACGATGTATTGGATATATTCGCCTCGCTGATATTGATGCATTCAACCTAATATTTTTTGCTATATATGCAGTGTTTTCAAAGTTTCTAAAATATTAAGTGAATCAGTTTAATTAACATATTTACTAATACGAAATTAATCCGGCTATCAGTAAGATATAAGATCATGTACAAGTTTTAATTTCATGTAAGTTTGGTAAGGCACTCGACATATTTTTTTCTAGGTTTTATAAATAAAGCTTTCCGCAGTAACCGTATTTGCACTTTTCCACTTGGACAGAGTACCAAATAAAGGAATTTATCTATATTCTATAACTTTTGTCTATCTCTTGGGAATTTCTGCAAGTAGTGAAAACGTAGTATTATGTAATGATTATGTGTAGTGTAGGGAATCATTTAACCAACATACAAATCGATGTTTAAGGGTCAGTAATTAAATAATTCCTTCGTTACCATTGGTAAATTGGAATACCTTTTGCCATTGTTTGGTAAAGGCCTTCGATTTTGTCTTACCGTCGAAGTTTCCAATAACGTTTAATCCTGTACTGACTATACAGTGTGATGTGACACACTATAGTCTCCGATTTGCTATTATTTTGGACCTTTTTCCTTCAAAGCGTCGCTCAAAAATCAACTTTGATTACATATTGGTAAAGTAGATAGTTGAGTGGCAATAGAATGTCTATAGTCTCAAATTCGCTTGTCAGCTGGTGACTGAAAGGCCGCTACGAGCTGAGGTTGAGCGAGAGAGGCGTCTGTCACAACGAACTAGTCTCATCACCTCTTCCGCACCACCCTCGAATCGAGACTCAATGGGTGAGTGTTTTGGTGTTATTTTCCTTTGAATTTAAGATTAGAAAAATAAATAATACTTCATGCGCTTCTTCTTCATTGCGCTTAAGCCCCACATTTTCGTTAGAGCTAATTTATCTTGACCGGTTGAACATTATAGCCACCGTCCTAATAGCAAAAGTGATGGTCGCTCGAATAATAGATCATTAAAAATTGTTCTGTGAAGCCAGTTGCGTTGTCACGCCAACAGGGCGCATTCCGAACGAAATATTTCGAGACGGTCGCCTTTGCGCGAAACCTTCGCTTATATTAGGACAGCGTACAAATACACATACTTAACGCGATTTCAGCTACGCGCGTATGATACGCTCAGTTGATTTGCTTCTATACAAAGTATTATTTATTTTTCTATGATAAGAGCTTTCGCTTCTCTCTGTTGATTTTATGATGATTTTCTAACACATAATAACACTTATGCTAAATGCTTATTATGTAGCATCGCATTTTTCTAGGACTAATTTAAAGTTTGGCAAGTTTACGTAGAAATTTATGCAAGTACAGGTAAATTATCATTGAATGAACAGAGTATTATTTACAGGACTTCTCAACGCGAAATATACTATAGAAGAAATATACCCAGCCCTCTCGCTGCTCCGCGATTAATCATGGAGCAAAGTTATCCTAGTTCGTTTCAAAGTTTATGGCGGTTCGGAAGTTAGAGGCGATTGACGGCGAGTGGCGCATTATACAGTTAAGACGATGCGTCCTCTGCGCCCCGCTGATACCAAAAATTGTGTTCCGCGCAGCTTTACATAAGATGATCCGAGCCGCCATAAAATTTGAACCGATATACCTACGCAGACCGCCACTCGCAGCTAACTTCGGAGCCGTCATAAAGTTTGAACAGAAACTGTACACTAAATGTTCGAAAAAAAATATGGGAATTTATACTGGTTGTAACAGGACTCCGCGGTTATTAGGGGTTGAAGTCTGTTAGCTGTTTGTAATGCTGTCCAAAAGGTATTACGTACGGCAACAATGATTAAAAACCAAGATAAGTTCGGCTTTGTGAAAGTATTATGTAGACTTTCTTAACTAATTTATACTTAGCAATTGCTATATGTAGAACTTGACCTTTTTTCCAAGCTGTCGTAGTAAAAGAACAAGATGTAGAATCTGAAAGCCTTAATTAGAGCTACTTTTCTATCTTTTATCTTGTTTTAATTAGTTTTTGGGTATACTTAAATTACGATCTCTTGCTTTCCAGCCAGTGTTACTACGCCTTAGCCGTATGTCTAAGTCTTCATGATTATATCTGTAAAATATTGTCTATTTTACCCGTCACTTAAGCCTAAATCGGCGATACATGCTAATACATTCAGTTTTTGAAACGCACTGAATTTAATGACAAAACTGAGCAGATGAAATTGATTTAAAAATACAACAATCACTTGACAAGAAAGGCAGCAAATAGATTTGAATGCCTATCAGAAATCATGTGTCAATCAAAATCAACAATAACAATTTCTGTGTTTCGCCGATCCCCAGGAACAACAGACTCCAATCAAGAAGAAGAGGAACCTCCCCCCCTACCAAAGAAATACGCCCACCGAAGCATGGACCTTGAGAGCGACACTAACAACAACGGAGAATCGAACCCACTCCCTCCCCGACACAACTATGACACCGTCTGGGCGCCGCGAGGATCATTCTTGTACAACTCTATAGCTAGACGGAATACGAACAATGAGAAGGCGCCTACGCCGCCTCCTAAGAAGAGAAATGCACAGACATAAAGTTTTAAATGTATATTGTTAAAAAAAGGCATCCTTCGTATGAGTGCGTATCCCGAACATTTATGGCGTACGCTAAAACGGACGCGGGTGCGGGTGCACCACATACATAGATACACCTACATAATGCAAGTACCACGATCCGTATGAAAACCAAGCGTGTCATATTTTGAATACCTACTATGACGTCATATGCATTATTTAGTTACTATACAAAATAGACTACGTTTTTTTTAAATTTCTGTAATTAAGTTCTTGAGTTTTAACGTTGGTTGCTTAAACAAATTAGCTCGTTGCGACAGTAGCCACGCTAGACATAAAACACTTAAGCAGGGCACGCGAAGTAGGTGCTTTTGCGATATCTGGGTAAATCTACATCTGTAGGGTGGGCGCTCACGTGTCTGTATTGAAAAATAGTATGAGCTACTAGATTCTAAGGATATTTTGACAGCGGGGGCACCCGCACCGTGCACACGCTTACGCTGCGTAAGTTTCGATACAATCATGTCTATACTGTGTTACGACTGTTTATTGATTTACCCAGTCGAAACACGTCTAACTTCTACGGTAGAGAAAGGTATGTAGAGAGGTACCTAATCGCGCCCGCGTTAATACAGAGGAGGAATAATAATAAAAAAAACAGCTTTTAAATTCACCACTGCTGATTTTTCAGCATATTTAAAAGTATTAATTACAAGCTACAAATTATCAAAAATAGCAAATTTATTTCATAATTTATGTCACAGGCATTATTAGGTTGTTTTTAAACAACCAATATAACCTTATTATTTCGAAGCATTAAAAAATACTTTACACTGTCAAACTTACACACACCTTAATTCACTGCAGTACTTATAAAAATGTTACCATTGATAATAAAGTGTTGCTCTGTTTTATGTAGGCAATATTGTTTTGTGACAATATTTTACAAAGTTTGAAGTAGGTTTATAGACAAAATAATGAACAATGGGGAAGGGATTTGAAAAAACTAATGCCGCTGGCATATCTAATTCCAAGCGTCGCCATTGGTGAGAAAATATGTAAACGCCATTTTATATTTCAAAACGGCTTGATCTCATTGGTCAGCAAGGGACTTAGCTATGGTCACGCCATCTACAATGAGCTTAGAGCAACCTACCCAATTAAAAGAAAATGTTGGCAGACAAATAATATTTCACCATTGAAAAAATATTGCGGATTGAAGATTCATCTCACCGTAGCTCCTTTTTAAATCAAACTAGCGATAAGTCTGCTTAAAAAAAACCCATTATAATGCTTTTAAATGTTTTCAAGGCCATTGACAAGTATGGAGAAAATTATAATTATTGCATCATGTGTTAGATCCAGTGAGTAACTTATAATAATAATAATTATGAAAATTTGCCATTCAAAATTCTACAGACTAAAAAGCCACCGAGAAATTTTAGAATATTATATATTAAAAGTTTAATGTGTTATCTTAGTGTATAATATTTTATACATACTTATTTTAAATAATAACAAATGATATTTTTGTGATATTAAAATTCAATAATTATATGCCATTCATCCAAAGTTTTACATTGATATTTGAACATGTTACCGAAACCGATAATTTAAGAACTAATTGAAGATTTTGATCAACTGATGTTTAGCTTTATTTAGTAGATGTTAGAGTACTTTTTCTAGAATCATATGTGTCATTGAATCAAAATATTAATGTATTAAAATCACGAACGTTTAGGCTAAGAAATTCAGTATTTCTATTTATACGTAAACATTATTTAAGTTAGAAAATGTGTTTTGGCAAATAAATCATTATTGGTTTCGTATTATTCATACTCATTATTGACGCCATATTTATAAATCATTTAATTTTACAAACACTGCTTTTGAATGTATTTAATCTGTGCCAAGCCAAAATTGAAATGAAAACACATTTTTTTATGAAATCAAATAAAGAAGAAGTAAAGAAAAACAAACACTATACTACAACTTATTTTTCGGTTTAAAAGCTCGTATATTCAATGTATAATTATGTTTAATCCTTCAAATATATGTATAAAAAGTGAAAGGAACAAAAGTTTCCAATTATATCATTTTGCGGCCATATGTAGCACCAAATATACAAAATACGAGTTTTGTATATAAATAATATTATTGTATATTATTAGATACTTAGGTCGAGTTATTTGAAGATAATGTGTAAGTTAAAATATTAGCAATTCTTTTAAAACATTGTTCAAGTACTGTTAGCCTCATAAATGTTAGGTAAGGTGATGAACTTATGTGGTTGACAGTACACATGTATTTTTAATTTATAACTTTAATAAATAAACAGATCAAACTAGAATAAGCGAAATGTTTATTTATATATTTTGTAGCATTTTGATGATTATGTCATTTAGTTTTAATATTAAGTTATTGTTGATTTTTCTTTCGTGAATCGCGGAGCTTTATGAGGGGCAAATAAAACTAACCTGTTTCGTTTCAATAAAACAAATTCTCATAATAGGCAGAATGAGGGTACTAAAAATAATATTGCTTTAAGGTAAAACTATCATGATTTTATTCAAAATACAACATAAGAAAAATTATGTCTTCCATTAATAATTTTGTAAAAATCCTCGTTCCGCGGCCATACCACACCAAATATACGATTGTTGTGTTTTTGTATATTGTATTGTATATTATTAGATACATAAGTATACCGATATTATTGTGTACTCAAGTCGCAATAGTTTATAATTATTACCAGCAAATAAATAGATATTTTATAGATAAAATTGTTTTATTCTGCATTAAATTAGACCACACATAACCTCCTCTAGATTCCGCAAAGAAGGCAACTTATGCGCGCCGCACATTTGTGACTTAGCTGCTATCTCTTCAGTGTCGACCAGAAGTTAGACCCGTGATGACGGTAGCAATTTAGAGAATTCAATATTGTATGAAAGTTTGATTGTTACGGTTTACTTAAAAAAATACTACCTATGCTGTTAAATGCTGAGGAAATTTGTCCAGGATCTTGAGTAAGTAAAATTATAAAATCAACCGTATTAGAAAGAGCTCAACTTATTAGTGGCTGAGGTAGTGACTCGTTGATGTCTTTCCCTTTCACTCATTAGCTACTATTGTATTGCTGTCTTTTTTCCACAAAACTAATAGTGTCATGAGCAATACGTTCTTGCTTATCGATGCTATCGATATTTTGTTGTTTATTTGGATAAAACAGTTCAATTAAAATATAAATTAAACATACAATTTACGGTTCATTCGGAAAAAATATTAAGGTTTTGTGTGAATTCGACCGTCAATTAAACCAATGGCATGTAAAAATTTTAAAGTTAAAGCGTTGTTCATTAGGAATATTCGGTAATCTATTACATATTCTAATGAAGTAGGATCTTTACAATATAAAAAGGGAACATTAATATATCATTCTGTTTAAAACAATATATCGACGTCAGAATCTACATTTAATGTCATTGTCCCATTACTACGGTGACATCACCTTGAAATAGCCAATCGGATTGCACTTGTACTCCCCGCGCACAGCGTGCCTACCGCTACATTTGGTGAACTCGGAATTCAAACAAAATGTTTATGATACGGAATCTAGAGGAAATCTCTCTTATCTGTGAATTAGACAGCAGGCCCGAAGGCACCTAAGAAGCCGGTTCCTGCCGGCTTCCCTTCGAAAATTCAAGTCAGTAGTGTATAATAATGAAGGTATTTAATACACCCTACAATTTAAATATGTATTACAAAACGCCTGCCAAAATTACAATTTTTGTCAATAAATTCCAAAAAGACAACATGTTGCTCCTAAATAACTCGTAGGCGTCCCGGCTTTTTCCTTCTAAAATGTCTATACAAATCTATGTCGTCATGACGTCACTCAGAGCCACGTGACACGCGTTATCTTAGGAGTCGGTAAGCCGGAATAATGCGGGTTATAGGCAATAACTGTTTGCGAGTAAACGAGATGCGTATATCGGAGAGTGGAGACGCATGTACTGGCACGGGCGCCGTACTCGGTTCGATTCGTAAAATTTCGTAATGCTTCGGGCTCGGCGCTTGAGAATTTGTAAACAAATGCATTGCATTCGTATTTTTCATGTGCATGAATGTAATGTAGTAGCTTTCATTTTGTTTTAGATAGGTAATTTGCAATTTGTTCGTTGTATTAATTGAATTGATTAGTGTATCAATTAGAAATTAGTTTGAGCGTGTATTGTGTAGTGAAAATAAAGTATAAAAGTACGTTGAAATTAGGTATTTGGGTAAGTAGATAGTTTATCAAGTTGAAATTTCTTACCTATTTAGAGTAGATTTAAAAATTAATTAGAATTAGGATGGCATTGATCGCTTTAGACTGCTGTCTCACAGATTATTTGCTTTGCGAAGAAACTAGTTTTTCAAGGTTAAGTTTTGAGAATAAAAAACATGTTATAAAACTCGGGCGGGCGCGTCCAAATATGGCAATTAATTATAAACGAAAAGATGGTTTTGTGAAACATTTTAATGTTTCTCTATACGATAAATATCAATGGCTGACTGGCAGCTGTAAATTAAATAAAATGTATTGTTTCCCGTGCCTACTTTTCTCAGATTCTAGTAGCCTTTGGAATAAAGGGGGTTTTACGGATATTAATAATCTGACGAATTCCTCGAAAAAACATGTTCAAACTGAAAAGCATATTCGCAGCTGTTTAGATTTACACGAGTTCGGGTGTAGTAGAATAGAATCATTTTTCGCTAATTCGCATGAAGCTCATAATAGAAAAGTAGATCGAAATAGGAATTTAATGAAACGGTTTATCGACACCGTTATTTTGTTAGGTAAACAAGAATTAGCTTTTCGCGGCCACGATGAAAGTCCGAATTCCGACAACCGTGGTAACTATATCGAAACCTTGTTATATTTGAGCAAATATGATACAGTAATGGACTCACATTTGGAACTATGTTCTTCAGTTCAGAACCCCGCGTTTTCTGGTCTCTCTAGTGATATTCAAAATGATTTAATACGTAGTATTGCATCCGTTTTACGAGACCACATTAGAATCGAGATAGATAAAGCTCAATTTCTGTCTGTAATGATTGACGAAACTCCCGATGTCAGTCATAGGGAGCAATTAACTGTAATTTTTCGATATTTATCTGAAACTGGAATCGAAGAACGATTCCTAGGTTTTTACGATGTTAGCGGAAGTCGAACTGCTGAAGTTTTATCCAAACAGTTGTTGGAAATACTTGACCAGTATCGTTGTAGGAATAAGTTGGTTGGTCAGTCTTACGACGGCGCGGCAGTTATGTCTGGTGAGCACGGTGGCGTTCAAGCAAAAATTCGGGATGCATGCCATATGGCAATGTTTGTGCCATGTTACGCTCATGTATTAAATTTAGTTCTTAGCCGTTCCCTTGAAAATATTCAGGAACTGAAAACTTTTTTTGGGCACGTAAATAGCATTGTTAGGTTTTTCAACAAATCTACTAAACGGACCAACCTTTTGAAGGAAATAGCTGACCGCCGTATGCCCGGAGTATCCGAAACACGTTGGCATTATCACTCACGCATTATTAATGTAATTTTTAACTGTAGATTAGACATAATTAAAACTTTTAATTCGATGTTAGATAACCCGCAATTTTGGGATAGTGAATCACTTTCCTTGGCAGAATGTTTTCTCAGTAAATTAGAAAACATGCAGTTTTGTTTTTTTTTGCACGTATTATCAGACATTTTTCAAAAAACCGACGTTCTTTTTAATTTATTGCAGTCAAAACAGATTGATATTGAAGTGGCAAACTGCGAAATAGATTCATTCAATAGTTGGCTTGCAAATGATTTAATAAACAATTTTGATTTTATTTATGACAGCGTTCAGGAATTCGGTGAGCCGCCGCGACAGAGTAGACGACTAAATACAGAAGTAGACGTTAGAACGATGTATCGGCGTCTTTTCATTGAAATAATAGACAATGTTAAGACGCAAATACAACACAGGTACCAATCACTTTCGCAAATGAGTTTTCTTAATTTACTCAATAAATCTAAGTATAGTTTTTATAGTAGATCATTTCCAGATGAAATAATATCTTCTTTGTTAATCAAATTTCCGCAAATATTTGAGTTCTCTGCTTTAAAGAATGAGTTGAAAGTCTTATACACAACTCAATCTTTAAATAAACTAGATGTTTACGAGCTTTATCTCAATTTTCAAAATTCATTATTATGTGACACTTTTCCACAAATTACAAAATTATGTAGTATATTTTTGACACTTCCTGTTACAGTAGCATCCGCGGAGAGGTCGTTTTCGGCTTTGAAGCGAATTCATACGTACATGCGTAATTCTCAAAAACAAGAACGATTATCTGATCTAGCCATTCTTTCTATAGAGAAACATTTGTTACTTAAAATTAAGAATAATCCCGGCTTTTATGATAATGTCTTAGCGCACTTTGTAAGAAAGAATAGACGAATAGCTTTAGAGTATAAGTAGTTATTATAAGTAGAATAAGTGAGTAGAGTAGTCTTGTTGTTAAGTAGTAGTAATAGTTTTGCCTAGTATAGTAGACATCATACGTCATCAGTTCATCACACCACAACCGGCTTTTTTCAAAGCCACTTTTATTATACTTGCAAGACACTGTTTCAATCTATCAGTCAGTGCTTACACGTATAGTAAGGGTGGACTGAGAAATATGTACACCCTACCTACGCCCCCCCCCCCTGGACTACGCCTGGCCTTGGTAAGTTTTTTTTTTGTTTTTTTTTTTGCTGCGGCTTCCCTCCTTCATGAAATCACCCGTCGCCACTGTTAGACAGATCGGAAAAAACCTCACGCAATTTATTGCTTGCATTGAAAATAAGACCGTATTACGATTGTTTAAAGTAGAAAATTGTATGAAAATCGATGCGGACGTCAAGCGTCGCATCGCGTATGCTCGCGACTCGGTTGCGCGCCTCCTTGCACGTGCTTTGAGTATTCCCTCAATGTCGCACCGTCTCGAAGCGCGTTTCTGCTCTTGGTGTGAATTGCGACCCGAGGAGGCTCGAACCTGCGCGAGGGTTTTTGCGTTGTTAGGAAGACTGAGAACAATAGAAGTTACATAACTAGAACATGATTATGACCATCTCTCCTAGACAGGCTTGAACTGAGACGATCTCTACGGACTGATTAAACGTATCATATTATACACGGTGTTCCCTTACACCGGGTCCTCCAGGCACATTTTATAATAACTAATATAATGTGCTGAATACGTGATAATAGTTTTCGCGTCGATGACCGTTACACCTAGCATAAATCATACGTAGGTTACAGCTTCAGGTGTCCGATACGCCTCATTTGGCTTCAATACGAAGTGATATTTGTTTATTCTCAAAAACAAAATGGTATGGTATTTGTCAGCATTACTTATTATGTAACTTATGTATGTAAATACCCATGAAGATAAATACCTACATACTTAATGTAGTGTTTACATGTTTACGAGAGCAATAACCGTCGCAATATCACAGTTTCGTCAAAAAAAAAACGATGTCAACAGAACACCAATGTTTACAGCCGTTGTATAATGTATGGCCTGCAAATAAAACCTGAATTGTTTGCCTACTGAAATGAAACCACTCGCCCACATGGTTCAGGCGTGATCGTTGTGTACATAATTATAATATCATGCTTGTATTACCGAAAGGGGTTGACAGAGAGTATGGGGATTTTCTCATCCTTCTGTCTCTCCCCCCTCTAACTCAAAAACTGGCGCCGCCCGTGCCCAGAAGTGGATAATAAAATCATTCTCCCTAAAGAGTTAGGCACAATTGTAGAAGGCACACTGTAGAAGAGCTTTTAGTTATAAATCTACCCAGATGTTAATTAAATCCACGATTAACCTGCAGAATGGTTGTGCGAGCGTGCCATACTGACACCAGAAAACGAAGCCACACTCATCAATGAAATTCAAAGCAGTTGAATCAGAATCAGTACTTTATTTGCTTTGAATGTAGGCACAGGTATAAGATGTTGAAAATCGTGATAAATCAGTGGACTCGGTGATAAAGAACGATGACGCCATACATTGCCGGGTTGAATAGCTATCGTAAAAAGCCCAGCTATCGAAAAAAGTTAATACACAAACACTTTTATTAGCGTATCACGGATTTGTTGCATCTGTTCTGAGGTTTGGAATTATTTTTTGGTGGCAATCTTCTGAAAGAGAAAAAAAAAAACGTTGTATTCGGTACACGTGTGGCTTAAAAACTACCGAAACTTGTGAACCTCACTGTAAATCACTAAAATTACTGACATTTCCAGCCACAGATATAATAAATACAGTGTTTCCAGCTATGTACCTACATTTACGAAACTGCTTTGTTTGTCAAAATCAATTTACATCTGTTTCAAAAACTCTCTTTACATGAAATAGGGGTTTTGTCCCAAGGAATGAGGGCGAGCCGATTGCTGTTATAAAACATCACGCCTGTAATCCCCGAAGGGTTAGGCAGAGGTGTACCTAATAGTACACCCACATTTCGCCAGTTATGTTTTAAGTCCCATGTAATAGAGGGCGAGCCTATTGCCATCAACCGGGCATAAATCCAGACTCCGTGGCCGCTACTGAGAAACTCCTGATGGATAAACCCAATAACACTTTGCCCGACCCGGGAATCGAACCTGATTGCTGATTATCCAGGCCTTAAATCCAGTTAGCCGTGTTTCAGTTTTCGGGTTCCTACTGAGGAATATCTGAAACAATGGCTATTATCCGGGCACACCCACCGCCTGATCTGGGAATTGAACCCTAACCCTCAAGTTCAGTAACCACTTGATCACCGGATCGCCATCATATCACAGTGGCTCAGGAATCTTCGAAATATTATCTTTTTTCCCACGCACCAGTGGCGTGATAGTTAAACTAGTTAATTCTTTTTAACCACACATAATAGACCTTCACCTACATAGATAAGGAACGGTAAACAAAGTGTCAACTTTTCCATTTATTGCTAAAAAAACATTTTATTAATGAGATCATCAGACTAAGCGGTGTTTCAGAGAGTTCTTTTAGTGTCAAAGGCGCCGCTTTAACTGCCACGTCGGTCGTAAGCGTGACTGCTGAGCAAGGCTTCTGGGTTCGATTCACGGGTCGGGCAACGCGTTATTAAGTTTTTCCATTGAGAATTTCTCGTTTGCAGTTGGAAGCTGGTGCGGCACCCTCCTCATTCTAATGAAAAAAAAAAAAATAAAAATAAATAAAAATTCTAATTTATACGGTTGGTTTTCCGCCTGATGCGTCCCCGGTTTTGTCAGATTGGCGTCCCGTCAGACTTTGAGAGTAAAGAATTGGAGAGTGCACCCATGTTAACGCACACGCTCGTTCACCATTAGGTATATAGCACCTGGGTACTTGGCTACAATGATTGATAGATTGGCTGCTGTGACAGAAATTCGGTCAGGTGGATATTAAAGGTAAACTTAGCCATGTTAATCACACTTTCATGGGCGTATTGTATATAACTATCACTTATTTCCGTGAAGGAAAACATCGTGAGGAAATCAGCATGCCTGAGAGATATTTCTCGATGGCATGTAAAGCCAAGTCAGAGGCCCATGGGCGGCATAAAAACTCTTGCACCAGGTTAGGCACTAACCACACGATAAAAAAGGATCACACTTTAACTTAATATTTATGCAAATGTAGGCGAGATCGTCCACGGCCACACTACGCACTAATGTCAGGCTGGAAAACAAGCTGCGTAGCTGACATGACACTTCTCACAACTATATTGGGGTCATCTTCCAGTCTAAGTCTAACCGGATGCAGCTGAAACCAGAACTTTACATGAAGCGACTGCCTATCTGACCTCAACCCAGTTATTACTGGATAATACGCTACCCCGTGGCAAACCTGGTTGTCAAACTTTCGGGCCGCTGACTTTCTGTAACGACCGTCAGAGATCTACAAATGACAGCCGAGAGCAACGGCTTGATGTCCTTTCCGTGGCACGGAGTAAATTCCGTATATAATAGATGGTCACCCATCCACGGAAGGCAAGCATAGGTTAATCTGAAGATCTACCCGAGGGCCTGTTATTATTTAAGCACGAGCTCCTATGGTGATTCAAATATTGGGGTTGATTTTTTCGAAGATGAGGTTTATGGAACTAAATTTAAAAGCCTAATATACTCGGGTTGTATTTCAACTGGCTACCTGTATCGACTCAAAGGGGACGGTAACACTGTATTTCATTTCTATGCGATCACGTGTCATGCGCCGTGAATCATTGCGTAGACGAAGGTAACCTTCAAATCTTTTAATTACCACGTACAAATAAATGATAAAAAACTAATTAATTTTGTTATTATAGGTTGGTTATTTTTAGAGCAACCTCACAAATAGCGCGCAAGTACATATTCCTACTTATTTTCGTCAACACCATTCAAAGCAGCGAAAATTCGCAATAATTAATTTCCACGTCTTTTCGGTAACTTTTGCAGGCATCGCGTCTGCAATCCCAGAATGGTTTTAGGCAGCTTTTCGTATAGTTCACCCACATTTCGCCAGTTATGTTTAAGTCATTGGGTTTTTCTACCAGAAATTTCTCAGTAGCTGCCATAGACATAGAACTATGAAATAAGGGGCCAGCCCATTGCCATCAACCGGGCACAAGTCCCGGCAGCTTCTGAGAAATTCCTGGTGGAAAAAGCCAATAACACTGGCCGAATCGAACCCATCACCTCCTGTTTAACAATAGCCCTTGCGACCACTACATTAATAAGCTGAATGTACGCACATAAGTATTTATACTGAAAAATAGGTGTTTTGATAATGATGATCACATTCAGTATTTTAATCTTAATTATATTAATTAATTAATTAAATCAATCATTGATTGTCATTGTGTTAGTCGAATCTCGTGATAAAAATAGCATTTACTAATAACAAATAATATTAGACATCTCAGAAACGGTAATAATTGTTAATATATTCCTAACGACTAACGCAATTTAGATAATAAATCAAGAGGAAAACTCCATGCGTCTAAAAACCTCAAAATGTAGTTAGCTAATTGGTTTTTGACGTTAAATACATGATAAATCTGGAATTCGGAGAAGTGTGAAAAATACCTGAGATGAGAGGGATCCGATCACCGCGACCCAACTCAAGCCGATCACCTTTCCTTCTTTGAAATTCTATAGTGCAACGCAAATTAAAAACCGCCTTAAAGGTTGGATCAGCTTATAAATCACCACACTCCACCTCGGGACGAGGCCCGCAGGTCATCGGGCACTAGTCCGGGGCAGCGGAAGTCGCGTTAGTTCCCGCTGCGCCGACGCAAGTGTGCGATGGAACACCGGTGTGCTTTTAGTCAGTACGAGTCTGACAGACCCCTCCGCTCTTCCCAGGGCGGAAGACATCCTTTGAGGATTTCCATATCGTGAAAAAAAGCTTAAAAAAACTGGAGTTGAGTTTAGAGCTTTAAGGAATTTGTGCTATGAGTTGAGGAAATTTAAAGGACGAAATTAGCCAAAAGTGGAGAGCTTTGGAAGACACCTACTCTCTATCTCTTTACTCAGCATTGGGTGGCCAAAGGTTGAAGAAGAAGATGAAAAATTGGTGAAAGACGGGTACAAGTTTCTCTAACATTTTGGGAAGAACAGGCTTGATGTTTCTGTAAAAACACCTAAGGCTATCTATCCACGGAATCTAGCTTTACTAGGACTTTTTGTGGATAAATTAAAGTGGCGAGTGAATAAGTAAGTAGGGGTTTTTACCTACCATACTGACACTGTCATCTCACATCCAGATGCTGGGCAAAGGCCTCTCCCTATGACCTCCAGTTATTTAGATCCAGGGCTAATGTGGACCAATGGTCGTTGGTTTTGTCCAGCTCGTCCCGCTATCTTCTACGAGGTCTGCCGCGACGCCTTCTGACTGTGTAAGGGCTCCAGAAAGTGGTTTAAATTATACAAATTAATTCAGAAAATACAACTAAAATCTGCAGCTTAGGTTTGGTACTGTAGCTGCAGCTGGCAGCTGATACCGAGCATGCCTACCTATCTAGGAAATATCTCACCGAAACCCGGAAATACGTACATTTATGAAACAGTATGTGATAAACCCATGACCGGAACACCTTGCAACATAATCTCTTTGAATTTATTTCTGTAACATATTACTCAAACTCTTATCTAGATTTTGAGAGTAGCGCTATTAGACGTTATCTTTATCTCGATGACACAGAGCACACAACAATTGGAAACACAAACTTGTGTCATACTTCCGGACATTCCTATGAAGACACAAAACCTAAATCAGTTATGAAAACCTTGGAAGGGATAACGATCGTGATTTTTTTAATGCCGTAAGGGACGTTGAGTGCGCTTTTAAATTGCAACGTTCGGCTCTGCGACGAAATTTGAAAATTCAACAGTACGCCAATGTCCCTTGCGACATTTTAAAATTCGGAACGTAAGAGTGATTATGATTAGGAACTTGAAACTATGGTGTGATGCTGCGGGGGTCAAAGACAACCAAGCTCCAATGTGCGGGGTACCAGACGCCCTACTCCCTAAGTCTAATGCGGGTTTTTTATTATATTTATTCTTTGGACCCAGTGCGGGTTGGTAAATGTCACATACATATCTTCGATTTTTGGCTCCAAGAAATTCCGCGGTCTTCACAATGCTTTCCTTCGTAGTTTTAAGAGAAGTATGATGATAAATTACAGGATCAGTAGCCTACTAGACACAACACCCGTCTGCTCGAAGGATTCTCCTTTTTTAATAATCCTTATAACAGCCTTCGGTCTTTTATAACGGCCTTCTTCATACCCTTAAAACCCTGTCCGCTACCTTCCGCATCTAGCCTAACCCAGCCACCTTTTTAGTTCCTCAATCAAATTAGCAGGGAGGCGTCCAACGCTGCGTTTACATGGTCTTCACTCCAGAACTTGCAGCTAGGTATGTCATCTGCAGCGTGCATATTAATTAATCCTGTCGAGACATACTGTGACAGATTAAAAAACTAGTTTTCATCTCTTATCGCAACGACCTTATACGGAACTAAAATGCAAAACAAATATTTTTGTATCTGTTCTTGTTATGGAAAAATTATGAAAATTTGACTTGGTAACATTAATTATGATGATAAAGAAGTGTCTGCCTTGCCAGACGTGTTTTTCGCAGAACTACACAGCTGCCCTACTTGCTAGGCTGTCTGTATTACGACGAGTCAAATGATATATAATACCTAGCGGTTATAATTAATTGATGATAAGTAACGAAGCAGAGCTTAACAGGGAGTTTATCGGTTATCTGTAAATACAAGTTGGTTTTAAATAAATAAGATAAATAAATCAGTTTATCATTATCACCTATGGGCCATTGTAGCCTGAAATAAATGATGTTATGTTATATAAAATGACTACTAATCGCTGGTAATAAGTTAACTATAAACCAGTGGTTCTACCATTGTTTTACCGCTTTATCAATCTTGCACAATACCTACCAGCTATTTAATAATGTAGATACCTATGCATGCGTTAATGGTTCAACCAAGAGAATGAAATTATAGAAACCTTTCTATTGTGAAATCGCAACATACCTACGTTACATCATACCGGTAATCCCTGAAGGCAATAGGCTCGCCCCCTATAACATGGAACTTAGGTAAACCTAAATAGCGAAATGTGGGTGTTTTAATAGATACATCACTGCCTAATTCTTCGGTGAATACAGCGTGATATCTGTTTATTTGAAAGCTCTTTCTAAACAGGTCCATGTAAGACACCTAGGGGCTATCGTCCATCTTGTGACAGCATCGTGTGGTCAAGAACGGCCGCGTGGTTGCAATCACTGCTTTGTAAACGTAGGAGCTACCTAGGTAATTCTAGATACTTAAGTATTTTATCAAATAAATGAGTAAAACGTTTCAGATTGACTGTTCGAGCAATTTATTATAATGTGGTACGATACGATCCATTCATTCCGGTACCGGTACTTTTGTATCGATCCAACATATCGGAGAATCGCATCATGTTGTATCGATACTGTTAAGTATTATATGGGATCGTGCATCACTACTTCTATGCAAGATTTGATAGAAACGATCCCAAAACAAATGAGTTCAAAAAAATTGTACTCATGTTTGTCTCTGATCAGTCAAAAATGGGTAAATGAATCGAGACCCCTCCGTGTCTTTCGCCCTGGCTGTGATTCACAGATCTTGGACAATCGTTACGGGTAAACGTCCGAAAACTGGAGACCCAATCTTACCAATGGGTATAATGTTACCCAGCAACTGGGTTGTGGAGATCGGATAAGCGGTTACTTCGTGTATAATACTGATATTCAACTGCATCAATACCTAAAACTGGAAGCCAACCTCAACATAGTTGAGAAAGGCTATGCGCTAAGCCTGGATGCTCTGACTCGGTTACTATTGTGGTCTCTTATCTGACTAGTCGTGGAAAATACCTCGAAAGTAAACAGTATTTGCCAACATCGTCCTCATGCGATCACTATTCAAACACATGTAAACAAAAGTCAACGAAATCCGCTGGCAAATTCCACTGCCAATCCCATACATACTGTGCGTGAACATTATACTGCATCATGACGTCGCCATCTTGAACTCGAACCGTTTAGGAGACGAGACGAAGACACGTGACTCTATGCTAGTTAGTTATACGGTCAGCAAAAAAGCAAGATTAACAGTGTTACTTTGACAGAAATTTACGTTAGTAAGTATGAAAAACTTAACTTTACTTTAACGACAATTAATTAGAGTCACTCTTTGATTATCTTATTATTTTTCTGTGTACTTCGTAATTGGCGTAATGTTTAGTATAATCATTTTATGTTTATGTACTGTCAGCTGTGAAGCTACCTATCATAAAATAAATAAATAAATAAACAAATAAAGGTTTACTACTTAGTTATTGGATATTTGGGAATATTTGCATTTAAAAAGTGACGGTTCATTGTAATATTATCATTAATTCACGATAGTGAGACACCACTTCTGGACAAAGGCCTCCCTCCACTCTTTCCACCTCACTATGTCAGGGCACCAGTTTCCTGTTGTATCTTTTTTAATCTAAATAATAATAAAACGCGACATTATTATTTTGATTGTGTGAATAATATTTTTTACAATGTAACCAACTGCTGTCTTACCCAATTTTCGTTGCTGACGATACAATACTTTCCGTATTTCTGTACTTACAAAATCACCTCTGCAAGATTATCGCCAGGACGTATATGCCTGAAATTCAACGAAAATAAGCGCCCTTTGTATACTTCTTTCTGTCTATTTTCACAAACGCTAAGCGGCACTTAATGGACGCCTAAATATGACTGTGCTATTTAATTTTCAACACTTGCCTCAGCTCTGAGAGTTGTAATTCCAACAGCACAATAATTAGGTGTCTATTGGTTTTAATATTAATTCTACTGCGGACACTATAAAGTAATCATTGTTTACTCACATGTTTATGAAAACATCTAAAAACAGCGTGTACAGTCACACTGTATCTAAGTTAACAGATAAAGCCTACAGTACACACGAGACCGTTGCGAAAATAAGAAACGGCAGAAGATCTAACAGACACTGGACATGTGGTTCAGCTCAAAGGTTAATACATACATTTATACATACATAAGCTCACGCCGGTCATACATGCTTCCGAGATTAAATAGAATACCTAATTTCAAAGGAAATTTGTAAATATTTAACTGGCGTTGTACTTTATTTGCTTATTTTGTTGGTCTAGTGGTCGGCCTGCAGTCCAGACTGGTTCCAGGTTGATGACAATAGGCTCAGCTTTGATGGGTGTAAAATACCCTTAACGAAGCCGAAAAATACTTGTTATCCTCCTCACGTCATTGCGGTATCTTTTTTTGTTCTAGACCATACCTGGGAACCTTCGAGTTACGGAGATATTGTCAAAGTTCCAACTATTTCACAACCTTTTCATAATTTATTCGAATCTTCTTCTTTATCGTGTGGTTAGTGCCTAACCTGGTGTCAGAGTTTTATGCCGCCCATGGGCCTCTGACTTGGCTTTACATGCCGTCGAGAAATATTTCTCAGGCATGCTGGTTTCCTCACGATGTTTTCCTTCACCGAAGCGAGTGATAATTATACAATACGCACGTGATTCCGAAAAATCAGAGGTCTTGGGTTCGAACTCGAGACCTATGACTTGCAGTCCAACGGTCACACCACAAGGCTATCACTGCATATTTTCTTTATATTTTTATTTATTTGTTCGAATGAGACCCCATGTCGTTTCGGCTTAGTGTGGGCTCCTTTATTCAATCCTCAATTTACGAAATATTATTGAGTTTTTCTTTTATGAATTTTTCAGTGGTTATTCCGGAGGGTTTACATATTGTATGTGCCCAATTTATGATAACGGGCTGGTTCTCGTTTAACCTTAAATGTTCGGTCATGCCGGACAGATTGCGGGCCGGGTAGACAGGTCAAATCTGGTCAAGTTCAATGCAGCCAAGACCCAGGCGTGTCTGTTCTCCGCCAAGAAGACGCCTTTTGACCTGGCCCCTACATTCCGAAATGTATCCGTCTCGATTACTGAACGTCTCGAGCTTCTTGGTGTTACTCTAACCTCGATCCTCAACTTTGGGTCCTAAATTGAGTCCAAGGCCCAATTACGCGTAAAAGTAGGGTGTTCTCGCAAAGGTGCGTAAGTACTTCACGTCGAAGCTGCTGTTTTCATTATACCAAGTACTTCGAAGTTCGAGAGACTCGGTTTCTTATAGGCAGCGTGCTCCACTCTGGGCCGCGTCATCGCTTCTCATCAGGCGAGTTGCGGCAAAACGCAAGCCTATGTAGCATAAAAAAAAACATTATGTCAGAGTCCGGTGTCTGGCACCGCGACCGCAGTATGTTGCACCGTTTTGATCGAACCTTCACACTTATTTTTACCATGATAAGGATTTAAAATAAAATAAAGTTGTAAGAACTGAATCTACTACCAATAATTTTGTGCGTGCCATGTGACTCGTGAATGTGATTCATTCAATCGGACGACTAGACAGATTTCTGATAAACTCAGCGTCTAGCAGCACTAAATAAACCGACGCGGTGACGTCGGATATCGTCACATGACTGAATTGACAGATGCTTCTTAAGATTGAATAGTACTTATTGTATTATGACGCATTGTATGCGTCACATTGGAGGACCTCGTGGCTAAATAATAACAGCCGCTCGAGTCGATTTACAGGTTAAGCCAGGCTTAACTAGGTTGGTCCGTGGATGGGTGACCACCCATTACATACCGACTTTCCTCCGTGCCTCGGAAAGCACGTTAAGCCGTTGGTCTCGGCTGTTATTTGTAGATCTTTGACATTCGTTACAAATAGTCAGTGGCCCGAAAGTCTGACAACCAGTCTTACCAAGAAGTATCGTATTACCCAGTACTAACTGGGTTGAGGAGGGCAGATAGTTTTATGAATTGTAAAACCTAAAACCTTGGGTTTTCCTTCAAATTCAATTTGACAATAACTTGTTCCGCTCAAAAATCATTAGTTAAACCAAAAACCTTTGAGGTTTTTGCAGTGAAGCCCCTTTTTTTTCTTACCAAAAACTAAAATAAAAACAAAGTAAGCAATTCATTTAAAAGTATGGTGTTAAAGGTTCTGTTTTTTCTTTGAAGTATTGAGCCTTAATAAAAAAACAAAAACATCGAGACGATAATTTAATTCATGAACATTAAAAGAGTAATGTTATTGTAATGACTACTAATTGAATGCAATTAGGCACGTTCGTAGACCTACGCTGCGCTTGCGCATACGCAGCTGTGACGTAGTATTGCATGGGAAACGTCACGACATTCAGATACATTTTTGTTCGCGACTGTGTGCTTGAGTTGACATTTTTTTTTCACATAACATCACGCCTGTAATACACGAAAGGTAATGCAGAGTTGTACCTAATAGTACACCCACATTTCACCAGTTATGTTTAAGTCCCATGTAATAGGTGGCGAGCCTATTGCCATCAACCTGGCACAAATGCAGACTCCGTGGCTGCTACTGAGAAATTATTGATGGTAAATCCAATAACAATTTGCCCGACCCGGGAATCGAACCGAGGACCTAATGCATGATTTTTAATTGTTTTTTTTAGTCAATATCGAAGGATCTTTTTGATGAAATACGGAAGGCTTGTGACTACATAACAGCCGCAGCAAGGGTAGATCGTCAAGTTTAAGCAGCGTTTACCGAGGTCAGTTCGTGGATGGGTGGGCAAGCCCTAAAATATTTAGGAAAGCCCATAAGCAGTTGGTTCCGGCTGTAATTAGTCTAGCGGTTCCGGTGATATTTGACAGTTTTTTCGGCAATGGGTAGTCGAATCCGAAAGTCTGACAGCCAGTCTTTCCAAGGGGCATCGTATTGTTACCTACTGATTCGGTTGTGGAGGTCTGATAGGCTGCCGGTCCATATTAAATACTGTTCCGTCCGGTAAGACTAAAAGCGGACAGTAAACGCCAGGCTAGGCAATTCGAAATAATTTTATCTACGTTTTTCCCTATTTGTGCCTACACTGCTAAATTATTAATACGCGTCTACCATTTAATGCAGACAAGTTTTTATATAGTTTGTTTGTTTTTCCCTATGTGCACGCGACCACTTTTTTTTTAATCAGAGGGATATTTTTCATCGATAACAATCAGGGTGGTTTTTCATCAATTCGGTCACGTTAACGGAAACAACAATTTGTACTGATACTAAAATAGCGCCATCTGGTGTACAAAAATGGTAACACAATTATTCCATACAAATTAAGGTGTACTGCTTCGTTGGTCTAGTGGCCGCAAGCGCGACAGTTGAACACGAGGTCCTGGGTTCGATACCCGGGTCGGGAAAATTGTTATTGGGTTTTTCCATCATGAATTTCTCAGTAGCAGTCACTGAGTCTGGATTTGTGCCCGGTTCATGGCAATAGGCTCGCCCCCTATTACATGCGACTTAAACATAACTGGTTTGCAGGTACATCTCTGCCTTTCTGTAGGTACATCTCTGCTTAACCCTTCGAGGATTACAGGCGTGATGTTATGCTATGTAAATTAAGGTAGGTCAGTGATGAAAACTCGCACGTAAGTCCACAGCTGAAAATTCGTCAATGTAGCTCTCAAAACGATGCACAATGCATATAATGACTGAGGCAATTTTTACGACAATTAACTAGCAATTATAGCTACCACGTGGTTGTTGATGTGTCCTCACGAATTGTTTTGCAGTACCTATGTAATTCCCCGGCCTCTGTAAAAACAAATGAGTACCTAACGAAAGGCAAAGGGATACCTATGTACTTCGAAGAAATTTGTTTGGTGTTATCGGCATCATCATTCCAACAATCAAACTTCTTGATAAATAATTTAAGTTATGAATAGAAACCTAGTGGAAATCATCACTCTTATACAACCACACTACTTATCGCAATCAGGTTATACCATTCCCATTTCCCACTCCTGGGAAACCAGCCTCCCTTCTGTGAGAGGCTAAAATCCAAAGCACAGACCCAGCACGGTTAAGTGATTTAATGGTTCTGGGACGTTTGGAGCGACGCAGGTGCTTTCGGGGCACGGCTGCTTCAGGAAGTATCTGGGTCGCATAAGCAGAGAGCCGGACGCTCGGTGCCATCGCTGCGTCCACTGTCTGGAGGACACGGCGCGGCATACGCTGGCCGAATGGGATGAGCCGCGTCGTGCGCTCGTTACAGACGTGGGAGGAGACCAGTTGCTGCCGACCGTTATTCGCTCTATGGTCGTCAGCGCAGAGTCCTGGGATGCGGTGATGCTCTTCTACAAATCCGTCATGTTGCAGAAGGAAGCTGCGGGAAGGGAGAGGGAAATTACGAGGGAGCTCGTCCTCGTCATCTCGTCGTCATCATATCCCGCACAGGACGCACCGGGCGTCGGCAAAAGGCTGACAACGCCCTCTTCCGGCCCCTCTGAACAGGTCCAGCGGCGACGGATTCGACAGGACATCCGTTGACCGGAATAGGCGACGCGTTGTGTTCCACGTGCGCCTATCTTAGACGTAACGGGGGGAGTTTTACACCTCACTGCACCCCGAGAGGAGGCCCGCAAGTCAAGCGAGCCGGCACAAGTCCGGGGCAGCGGAAGTCGCATTAGATCTCGCTGCCCCCTGACGCAACTGTGCGAGGGAACACCGGTGTACCCAGTTTTAGTCAGCACGAGTCTGACTGACCCCCCCGGCCCTTCTCAGGACGGAGGACATCCATTGAGGATTTCCATATCGAAAAAAAAAAATGGATTCAAACTCATGACCTATGACACCGAAGTCGGTCACCACTCTACTAGGTAAGCAATTTTATATTTTAAACCTTTCAAGAGAAACCAACGTGATCTTACCTATATAAGATTACATTTTCTGGAACAGCCATAGTTCACATAGATTCACAGTTTTTTTTTAATAACCATTGCGGTTTTTAAAATATTGTCAAATATTTTTCCTGAAAAAAAAAAAAGCTATTAACGGTCAATCACCTGAAAATCAAGTAGGTATTTCATAACATTCTCCTTTCTTACATGCACGACACAGACCCGCGACCTGCCTTACGAGCCCTCAATCCTAATCACATGAGACCTATTAACGGTGTACAAAACACATGTTTACATATCAAACAACACTTCAACATAAAAAAGACGCAAAGGAGCATCAACGCATCAGTTCGGTTGCGTCCACGATCAGAGACGAACGCATTCGTGCGTGGAGCGCCCTCGTGAACGCACGCGTGTGACTGAAGTGGCTGAAAGCCAATATATTGTGTATTTTCGGATCGTGTATCTTCGTGAGTATTGTTTGATTCATGTATTGTTGTTGTTTGTATATGTTGCGGTGTTTCAGGAAATCGTTTTATGTGGAAATGAAAACTCGGACAGTTTTCCGTGGGGAAATTATGAGTTTTAAAAATCAGATTCTGGAACCTTGAAAATTGTAAATAATGACGATGATTAAATCGTGCTTGGATTAAATTAATGTGTTCTGTTTTACCTCTTGTAGTTTTGTATAAGAGATAAGCAGATGCGTGACAAAAACATTTTAATAACATAGATCTAAATAGAAAAAAAAACAATCATATTTTATTTGAAACAAACGGTAATTTTTTTATAAATCTTATACTTTGATAAAAACAATAACTACTTGAAATTTTACCCATGTAATGTAATAGATTATGTAATGTGTGTTTACACTTGGTTGCTTTAGAAACCTTGCCCTTTTAAAGGAAGTATCGAAGTATAATATGTATTTAGTTAATAACAAAATAATGAATAAATCACTCAATTACACGATAAATGAAGCATACAATCTTCCTATAATATTATTCAAGGAAATATATTAATATTCCAATAGGTGTATCAATTAATGGACCAATTAGCCCTATGACTAAACATGTAACACTTTATCATTTCAAAGCGGGGCCGCTGATTTGACAAATTGCTGTCAAATGTCCTTTGCAGAATGACTTATGACTACCCCCACTGCTGGGAACCAGGCCTCCTCTCCTTGATTAGGAGTAGACCGTAGTCCACCAGGCGAACCAAGTGTGGATTTTTTTTATTCTTCTCTTTTAGCGGAGGCTTTTATCCTCAAAGACAAGCCTCATCATAGCTTAACCAATTCTAAACTAAATTATACATAGTACATACAATATAAATTATTATTCTCAAAAAAATAGCAAGGAGAATTGCTGTCTCCGTCGGGTTGATAAAGTCCTTTTCAAAAAGTGATATAATTAAATTAAATGTTATAATGTTGTCATCGTACACAAAGGGCCATTTATTGTCAAAAAAATGTGAATTGCCAGTATTTCTGAAGACAAAATCCTCCTTGGTCAAAGAAAGATCGTACTGTACGATTCCTTGAACTTAGACTTGCGAGTTTGTCGTTTGGCACGCTGCCTGACCATGAAAGGTTCATTAGTTTATTCCGCATTGAATTTTCGACGAAAGTTTATACGACAATGCTTTTTAGTTCACGTTTTCAAGGTACAAAATGTTAGGGTGAAAAAAGTTAGGGTGTCTATCTTTATGGAACGCTTGCAACACAAATCACTAAATCTCGTGTAAGAAAATAAATTCGTCGCAGTCATATTCAAACGGTTGACAAAAGAAGAACGAAGTTTGTAATACGTTTAACGCTAAACCTATTGAGCGATTAGCAGTACAAATCACCAGCATAATATGGTAGTTCATGAGTATTTTCGTTGGTCCAGCTGTCGCAATCGCGACTGCATGAAGTCTTGAGATCGATTTCCATGTCGGGCCAAGTGTTATTAGGTTTTTCAACGAGGAATTTCTCAGTAGCAGTCACGGAGTCTGGATTTCCGCCCGGTTGATGGCAATAAACTCGCCCCCTATTACAAGGGACTTAATAACCGGTGATATGGTCTGCCTATTGCTATTGTAGCTTCTTATTCTATAGATGTTGTTACACATTCGAAATTCAAAAGGTGTCATCGTCATGTGCCTGCTTTTCCTCAACTATGTTGGGGTCGGCTTCAAGTCTTACCGGATGCAGCTGAGTAACAGTATTTTACATGGAGCGACTGCCTATCTGACCTCCACAACCTAGTTAGTACTGGGTAATACGATACCCTTTTGTAAGACTGGTTGTCAAACATTCGGGCTACTGATTACCTGTAACGGCTGCCAAAGATAATTTAATATGTAAGTGACAGAACTATGGTTCTAAATAAAATAGAACAAATTATTTGTTCTTTGAAAAATAAATGTCTTTAAACCGAAGGTTGGGGCTGGCCCGCACGCGGCTCACCAGGGAAGCGCATCGTTTTCTCATCGTTGTATAAAAACAGTCGACTCGAGCTTCAGCAAACATCCCTGACGCATGGCAACCCCATAACCCCATCAATATCCTGAACGCAATATTATATTGAACACGAAGGATGCTGTACGATTTCTGCATATAATCGGCCCACAGACTGCACGTGTAAAAAGAAGTGCAGTATGCACGAAACAAGGTTATTTTAACAGCCCGTGAGCAACGTGCAAACCTGCGAGCTATCATATTTGCCCTAACCGACAGCGCCCTTCGCTCTCGCTCAATATCGTCATCGTCCTTCATCCTGATGGTCAAGACATGTCCAAGGTAAACTTGTATACTAGTGTGAGCTGAGAGATCCATTCAAATCATCTGGTGGTATAGTTTCCGGACACCGTCCGCCACCAGCACCAAAAACCATGATCTCACTCTTACACACATTGAAGACCAAACCAACCTCCTAAGGCCATAAACCGAGGCACTCAGCAGAGCCTATCATTGGCGTAACTAACTTTGTTCACACACACCCCATCAATGTAACAGCCGGCTCTCTCTCTGCTGAGCGTCTCAATCAGCTCATTGATTTATGGATCGACGATATGGATTGACGACTATCAATACAGGGTGTATTGATGGTCGTAAGATGGAGATTTTTTTTTTATTCTTTTGTAAAAATAGGCAATAGGTAGGTTTCAAACGCTCATTCTATAACAACGTAGAGTAGTATTACCTATCACTCAAGAGAAACATAATATTAACAAATAAGTACTCTGTTACAATAATGTATCAAGTGATTATGGTTTATTCAATTTATTTAAACACCATTGTTTGGTTTTCATAACTTCATTTTGTGCTTTAGGTGTCCATTACTACCAAAGACTAATGATGACTACAGACACCAGTATTCCTATCATGACGTATTAATGCAGGAATGTTATAGTTATATTTCTCTCTCGCACGTCATGGTTACCCCCCAGATAAAGGGTATCTGGTAACTAGTGACCGATTCTTTATAATGTGATTAAATTCATCATTGTGAACAACTTATATTAAAGAACCAGCTTTAAAACTATGAAAAAAGTCATTCAGGCCCCTAGTAAAAATTGTTAATTGTTAATTTAATACCATAATTTGTGTCTAAGTAGAAATCTGTCACTAATTGCCAGTTGCACTTTATTACGGGCTCATGCCACGATATTCTTAAAACGACATGTCATGACATTTCTTCACTAAGGGTCAGTTTAAATGGAACAGAAAATCCGCGAGTAAATTACTGGCTATATTGAAAACAAGAACGTATTACCAATGTTTAAAGGCGCACGATAGAGTCGCGAGCATGCGCGGGGCGACGCTTGACGTCCGCATTGATATTCGTAGGTACAACTTTCTACTTTAAACAATGGTAATACGATCCTATTTTCCGTTCTGTCTGAACTGACCGTAAGATGGCCTAGACAAAGACCAATCACTTTCAAAGCGTTTTGCATTACTACAATGACTTTCAATGGGATTTACAGAAGGTTTTCGGTAGCTTATGTCAATTACATATTTTGTCTTTACCATCATCGTTATGGCTTGTAGAATGTAACTTATTCAAGGTCCTACGGTCTAAGAACATACATACATACATAAACTCACTCCTTTCTCCCACGAGGGTAAGCAGAAACCACAGAAAAACACCTGTTACGATCCTTACATACTCCTTTTGCCTCGTCCACGTTCATACATCTGGTCATAGACGCACGTTTCGAGTACTACGTATCTGACCTTTCTGAAGAACCTCATAAATACGGTCTAAGAAAGAACAAACCCAGTTCAGCAATTGTCTAGAAAATTATGTATATTTTTATCAAAATACTTTAGTTTTAAATTAAACACAGATTGTTGCGAGAATCTTAAAAATTCTTTGCATCCAAATGAAAATAAGACATAAAAAAGTTGAATCATAACTTTATGCAAATTATGCAATTTGAACCTCACAAAAACAGGAAATAGCTCCCATTCTAAAATAATAGTCTTAAAAAATAATGTACTTACATATTATTTGTATTTATATACCTACTGTTTATATATTTATTGTAAGAATAAACGATTTACAAATGATTGTGTCGCACGTGTTTCTACAAAAGCGGGTGAAAAACGTGCCGATGCAAGTTTTGTGTGCCATGTACATAATGGGCCACGTTGGTCTTCACTTGTTTCGTTTCGAGTCTTAAGTAAGTAATAACGTTTTTTAATTTGTATTGAGATGATTAAAATGACCTTGCAACTTTTCCCAAATTATAACACTTCGAAATGTGACGTCTCTTTGTAACTGTTCGTTCAATTTCGGTGCTTGCTAGAAACCTTCGGCTTCAGCCGAAACTTCGGCCCATTTTGGTCGAAGCCAAGGGTTTGGCCGAAGGTAGATTTTTCGGCTTGGGTCGAACACCAAAGACCGGAATTATACCACTGGGCCACCACAGCCTTAAACCAACAACAATAGCAGTCCATTACTGTCCCACTGCTGGGCAAATGCCTCTTGTCATACAGAGAAGGCACGAGCATTTATCACCACGCTTTCTTAAGACGGGTTCGCGATTTCAGCCTTATTTTAATTATAAGTCCAGGTTTCCTCACGATATTGTCCATCACCGATGTCAGTGATGTCCAAATTAAACTTAGAAAGTACCTGCACAAGAATTAAAACAATCTACAGGGTGATTGGTAATTGTGTGCAGTCCTTCAAATGGGTGATACTAGAGCTAATTTACAACAAGTTTGACCCGATGACTAGGGGTCCAATCTGAGTGGTTTCGGAGTAATCGAACTTTTAAGTTTTTTTTTGGAAATTTTCCTCCTCGACCGAATATTGATAATTTTGACAAATCTACGTCGCTTAGAGCATTGACATGATACTTTACAGATAGCGCATAAACGAATAAGTCTTTCGAAAACCAATTTATCAAAAAACAACTCAAACTTTTAGTTTAACAGTGTCATAAAGTTCATAATGTAAGAAAAAAATTGAAACTACCCTTGCTTTTCAAGGCAGATTACTCAAAATAAATGTATGACACTTAACGTGCAAATTGCAGAAACGACTTCCTTGTCTAATTAGCTTTTAAAATTGGTATCACAGTATCCACTTTGAGAAACATTATGAAAAATAACATCAGTTGTTCCAGACAAGGTAATATTTTTACCGTACTGGTTATTACGCATTTCTGGATCAATATAAATTTTTCTTAGAGAAGAGGAAAATTTCCAAACTCAAATTGGACCCCTAGTTGTCGGGGTCAAATTTGTTGCAAATTAGCTCTAGTATCACCCATTTCAAGGACTGCAACCACTTACCAATCACCCTGTATAGTTCCGTAAAATATTCCTACATTTTACCGCAATAAATAGAATTTATCAGATCTGGCTCACATAGACACAAATCATGCTATTAGCAGCCACTAACATTACGTACCTAACCATAGAGTAAATCTAGGAACATAGATAGACATTTGTCATAGACTCAGACAGTACATTTGGCAGTGGACTTGTATCGTCACATGGATTGAACAAACGCACGGTATTTCGCCTAGAACATGCTAGGTGGACAAAATTCAAGTTTTCATTTCCAGGAAATCTTAATTGCATTACACAAACAACACCCCCAAACTCCAAATTCCGAGAAAAAGTTGTTTTTCAAATGCTTAACTGATGAGTCATAGAGTTCAGAAGTCAGGTAATGAGTTTAATGCAAGCGTTCCGGTCAATCAGTTGCATTTTAGCGACACTTTTGTGCACATCTCATAGTGGTTTATAGTGATATTGTGAAAGTTTTTTGTGATGGATATTAATACTGAGGGTATGTACTATTATTTAATATATTATTTTTATCAGAATCTATTAAAATGAATTTTTTGTATTTTTTTAACCTAATGCATAAATTTTTGCGTAATTTTTTTCATAAGCAAAACTTTGAACGTTCAGGAAATACATTGATTTGCCTCTATTCGGGCTAGTTTTTAGATATATTGTAGGTATAACTGTGTAGTTTGTAAAAATACACATATTGTTCAGCACACTTCAGTACAACATATTTTTTTCTTTTTTTTTTCAGAACACGTTTACTCTATTTCAAGGGTAGCCTTTTTTGAAGAGTGGTTGAAACACACGAAGAATGATAAAATGTCGCGTATTTATGACTATCTTTCTTCAAAATTTCACTTTGGTGACATTACTGAAAGCAGCCAAAGAGAAATAAAGTTGAAAATATCCAACTTTTCTACTAAGATTGAAGCCAAATGGTTGGCTTCGGGAAAATCGAAGGAGCGTTTTTTAATTAGAAATAAGACTTGGCTGGATGAAGGAGACATACAGTTTACTGTGAGTTCTTTAGCCCCACAACCTTCGACATCGAGTGAGGCTGTGACATCTGCAGGAAGACCGCGCAAAGATTTCGAGGAATCGTCGTTTAAGACGAAGAAACGTCGAGTCGTGGATCTCGTAGAATCTCGAAGTGCCAGTGAGTTAGTGACTGCTGCCGAAATTGCTATGCGTTCAGCAGGGCAAAGAAAAGTTGCCCATGTGATTAGAGACATTAGTGAGAGCCCAGATAATATTATTAAGTCAAAAGAAAATACCAGTTCCGTTAATCCTAGGCAGTTAAGTAGTGACGAAGCCTTAGCATACTATATAGATTCTAAGTCAACAACACATGCTTACAAACAAACTAGGAAGTGGTCCATAATAGCAGGACATAATGTGTTTCCGTCATATTTTAGTGTAGTAAAATCCAAACAGGCCTGTTACCCTGCAGAGGAGCACATTGCTATAACAGAAACTCGTGCTGAAATAAATTTGCAAGCCTTATTAAATAAAACAGCGCAACGTCTAGTTATTACTAGACGTTGCGCACACACGCGCGCGCGCGCGTTGCGCGTTGACACTGCTGATAACTTCATTCTGTGCTATTGCACAGAATGAAGTTATCAGCAGTGTCCTCCCAACAAGTTCAACGTTTACACTTGTTAGTAAATGGGGATGTGATGGAAGTTCTGGGCACAGCACATACAAACAGAAATTTGAGAACACTGAAGATACGGACGAATTTCTTTTCGTATTTTCTTTCGTTCCCCTTAAGTTATATGATGGGTCTAAAATTATTTGGCAAAATCCTCGGCCTTCATCAACTATGTATTGTCGCCCAATCAAACTTATATTTGCTAAGGAAACGAGTGACTTCACGTTAGCGGAGACAAATAGATTGTTGGAAAAAATTAATGCTCTTCTTCCAACACTTATCAACTTTGGTGATTCTCAAATCTCTGTGAAACACGAACTTCTTCAGACAATGATAGACGGAAAGGTATGTAACGCCTTA
This sequence comes from Standfussiana lucernea, assembly GCA_964057025.1. NCBI lineage: Eukaryota > Metazoa > Arthropoda > Insecta > Lepidoptera > Noctuidae > Standfussiana > Standfussiana lucernea. The sequence goes on along the minus strand of OZ059807.1, from coordinate 12,222,880 downwards.
ACGGAAACTCGTTCATCTCAAAAGTGTTTCATCTGTGGTGCCACCCCCAAGACGATGAACGATGACCCCGCGAAGTTTAACAGCAATCAGGAACATTTTGGCTTTGGTTTATCTACACTTCATGCTTGAATTCGTTGCTTTGAATGCCTTTTACATATCAGCTACAAGTTGAATATTAAGAAATGGCAGGCTAGAAGCGACGAAGACAAAGCTGATATCAAGGTTCGTTCCGAAGAAATCAAGTTGAAATTCAAGAACGAGATGGGACTCATTGTAGATAAACCAAAGCCAGGATTTGGTTCTTCCAATGATGGAAACACAGCCCGTCGCTTTTTTAAGAATGCTGAGATGAGCGCTCAAATCACAGGGTTGGATGTTACTATTATCAAACAATTCGATACTATTTTGAGGACATTGTCTTCTGGGTTCGAGATAAACTTAGTTGAATTTAATCAATTTTGTCTTGAAACTAGAAGACATTACCTTAGTCTCTATTCGTGGTACTATATGCCTGCTACTGTACATAAAATATTAGTACACAGTACTGAAGTCATCAAAGCGGCATTGCTTCCAATTGGGCAGCTTTCCGAAGAGGCTCAAGAAGCACGTAACAAAGATTGCCGCAGATTTAGGGAGTACAACACCCGCAAGTGCTCACGTGTTGCCACGAATAGAGACTTGCTGTCCATGTTAATAATAACATCTGACCCTTTGATCAATGGCCTTCGTGAGATTCCCCAAAAAAAGCCGGAAAAAATATGTGCAGAAGTATTAAAGTTAATTGTAAGCCCGACCATAGTAGCATCAAGACCGGAAACGTCATCATATTGTCGCACATTGCCACAAAATGATGACGATTCACCAGAAGATTTTGATGATGATTCTGATGATTATGATGATTAGGTTTAGGTTAAGTTAGTTTGTACAGTAGGTATTTATTTATTTAATGCATTTGTGTTGTTTGTTGTTTGTTTATTATTTTTAAATAAATTTTTCTGTTTTATATATTTTTTTTGTTTTTTATTACAAAATCATACCAAAAACTATTAATAATGCCTCAATATGATTACTTATATATAAAAGCATCGTTAAATATCATAAAATAATATTGTCCACCTAGCATGTTCTACGCGGTACACTGTGAAACGTTGCATATAGACAGAAGCAATGACTTATACTATGTGTGAACAAGACGAATATAGGAACTAAGAATTACTGGCCTATTTATTGAATACATATTATATTGGCCTATAGACTGAATTATTTATTGTTTGAGTATAATTTCTATAAGTATTTAATTCTATATTTGATTATGTAATGTGACTGTGTGTGTATAATTATTTAATTTAATGAGTCTGTGAAACTTGAAATAAAATTATTATTTATTATTTACATACATCAAATTAGTAGTATATACACCAGATTAGTATTTAAAAAATGTCTGTAAAGGTGGACTCGCGCCTAGCGCGCCTCCTCCTATACCTCACCACGCGGAGCTCGTGGCTAAATAATAACAGCCGCACGTGCATGTTGATCTTCAAGGTTAAGCCGCGCTTGCATAGGTCGGTTTGTGGATGGGTGACCATCGTAACATACCGTGTTTCCTCCGTGCCTTGGAAAGAACGGTAAGCCGTTGCTCCCGGCTGTCATTTGTAGATCTTTGACAGTCGTTACAGGTACATAGTCCAGTGGCCCGAAAGTCTGCCAACCAGTCTTTCCAAAGGGTACCGTATTACCCAGTACTAACTGGGTTGTGAAGGTCAGATAGGCAGTCGCCCCATGTACAATACTAGTATTCAGCTGCATCCGGTTAGACTGGAAGCCGAACCCAACATAGTTGGGAAAAGGCTCGGCAGATGATGAGGGTATAATATCTCACCCAATCAACAATAGGGAAATCTAGTATTCTTCATGTTAAGACGTCACTTATACTAAAGCAGACACCTAGGAATCCTAGTGTAGGTGTTAAAAGTGTCTGCTTCCCCCCATTAGTACGACAGCGCTATAGGATGACAGGACAATGACACAAATTACTATTAATGTTGATTTTTGTAATGCATGCTGAAGTGGGCTAAAAATAGCTAAGTGTGCAGATCGGCTGTTCAGAATCAAAACCTAGTAACTCATAATTTCAAAAATGTCCAGGAAAAGCCAAAAACATGTTTGCATCCTTAATCGTCTGCCCTATTTGAACCATTAGAGTTAGGGTTATGAATGTTAGACCAAAATGTGCGTAATAAAATCAGCTACACTTTTCAATTGTCTTTTACTCAAGAAGGCGTTCAGTACAGCTTAGAACCTCCTTACTATTTAATAATTTGATCAAATATACCAATTATTCAATAAGGAACCAAATCATAACACAGTAAGTATACTTACTAGGTTTTAAAATTGCGTCTGATTTGTAAACGTGATTATCTTTTAAAGTTCAAAAGATAGTATCTCCTATACTACAGAAATTAAAACACATAATACAAAATAATAAGTGAATGTATTTATTATTATTCATACAAGTACAGTTGACTACCTCACAAAACTTTTACATAAATTACGTTGATCAACTGCGACAAAAAATAATCGGAATGCGATCGAAAAATCGAATATAAATAGATGAATAAATTAACTGGATATTTTATGAAATAGTCTGTATTATTTCCAAGTAATAATTTCTTACAATATCTAAATAATTTACTCATCATTAGTTATTTGTCCATCAGATATTAAATCAATAGATCGGTCATTAATTGGTAACTGTAACCAAAACTCTCTTCGACTAATGGGCATTAGTGGTACTAGTTTAGAAACTATACCATCTTTTTTTGAAGATTTTATTCCACGTGGAATGTTATTTGATAAAGGTGGAAGCTTTGATACATCGAATTTATTAAAAAGAAAATCGAGTTCTTTGTAAGGGTCCCCAAAATCAGTCTTGTACAAAAGATTACGTGATCCTGCTGTAAACTTAGCCTCGACTAATGGACCTAGTAAAAAATTATCCAGAGGATCATCTTTTGCATTCCGACGAGCAACGCGCTTTTTCTTTGGCCATTGGTATGATTGTTGCACCTCAATCACATTAATATTTTTTCTGCAATGCGCAATCATATCTTTAAAGTCCTCGTAGTCGTAAACTCCGTTTTGCCGATTGAAGTCTCTTTCGATGTTACCATGAACACCGTCCGCTGACATATGGGTGTGCCCCTTCGTAAGATATTTAAATGTAATAGTTTCAACATCAAAAGACTGACAGTTTACTATAGTAACAAGAGCTGTGAATAAAAACCAATTTTTATTTTGGCCCGCACAGTTGTCACACCACAGTATTAAATGTTTAACATTTCTCTCGCTACGAAGAAACGCAACTAAAGCGTCGACTATGTTATTGGCGTCTCTACTGCAGAAGAAACTAGGTAAGTTTCTTCTGCATTTTTCATAGCATTAAAAATGAGTTTGGACCGGTAAAACTCAAACTCAAAGCATTTATTTCAATTTGACCATTACAGGCACTTTTGAATGTCAAAACACAAAAAATAAACTAAGCTACAGTCCCTGTCACAGGGCATAATAACTTGTGAAAGTACTGTAGTTGCCCATTCGAAAGCGTAGATCCTATGGAGAAGAATGGGCAAGAAACTCCATGGACACTCTTTTAAATCAATATGTTTTTACAAAATCTTGGTAACATCATTCATGTCGAGATTATACATAAATGTGAGAACGATGTAGAAAGACGTGCGAGTAAGAGCGTCCAGAGTAAAAAGATAAAATCAACAATTCAAAAATACAATAATCCATGGCAGCTGCGAGATGACCAGTCACAACTGACAGCGCCCGTTCACGAACATGACGCATGGATCAGCCATCATTCAACTCAACCATTTTGGAGGGAACTAAACGACCCGACACACGCGCCACCATCAGCGAGACATTTGAGTGAGCATGACATTTCTCAACCGCCATGGCAAATTCGAGTCAGTAAAAGATGTAAATGGTAGCTTTATCGTAGATAGAACTCACACATGTGCTATGCAATTACATAATACTAAGAGACTGAATCTATACAATGCAAAGATATGTTTACAATCTTCTGCAGCTTCCACAATAACTTCACAAAGTAATCAATTAGTTTGCCCCTATGGTTGTGGAGCAGGACCAGCATTGAGCCAAGCATTTTTATCATCAATGTAATCTCCCAACTTATAGTATGCTTGCCTACATAGTGTGCGTTTTATACAAGATTTAAATTTCGTCTCATTCAGTTGTAGAATGCCGGGAGGAATTTTATTGTAACTTTTTAAACAGTACCCCATGAAAGATGAGTCTACTTTAGCTAGCCTGAAACCTGGCTGAACTAGATGGTCCCTGGTTCTAGTATTATAGTGGTGTCTGTCGCCTCTTTTACTAAATAAATGCAGATTTTTCCTAACGTACATGATGTTTTCATAGATGTATTGGCAAGGTACTGTCATGATGTTAATTTCCTTAAACAGTTCTCTTAGAGAATCGCGCCTACATAGATTATATATGGCTCTGATGGCTCTTTTCTGCAGAATAAATATAGACTCGATGTCTGCAGCCCGTCCCCATAGTAAAATACCGTAAGACATAATACTATGAAAATAACTAAAATAGACTAGCCTCGCGGTATCTACATCAGTAAATTGACGGATTTTCCTAACAGCATATGCTGCTGAACTTAGCCGTCCTGCAAGAGATGTTAAATGAGGACCCCATTGTAGAAAACTGTTGACGTCTCATTTTAAACAATATTGAACACTGTGTAAAAAGTTTTTGCGCCCGCGTAAACTGACTTACTGGAACGAATGACCGACGAACGGATGAATGGCACAATTTCAAAACAAAGTAACAGTGAGTATCAAAATTAAAACCTAGTAACCTGACTGACTTACTAGGTTTATGAAATTGTTTTCTGAGTTACTACGTAATGAATTTGTTATTTTAGGGAAACTAGACATGGATTACAAATTAGCTTGACTTGCTCAATATTTTTTTAAATTTATTTTATGAAAATGGCTGTTTTAAGCACCTGGTCACAAGGACCTATACCTAGTAAGTCAGAAAATTGAATAAAACGAATTTCCCAAAAATCTGAGATACTAGGTTATGAATTTGAACAGCCGAGATGTCCGTGTGTTTTTGGCGGTTTTGGCTCTAACACAAATACCCAGCATTGATTTCGAAATAGGTACCTACTATCTGGTACTCGTAAAACTTAATATTGTGAGAGACATGATGGACCTAGCTTTTGGGGCCCCATCAGAATACCAGGGCTGCGATATCTATTTTTTAAACGGCGCAGCACCATGCTGCCACCTACCTCAGCATGGTGCTGGACCTGTAATTAGTTTAATTTTGTGTTTTACGTTAATTTATTTTTTAGTCTTGTTTCTTTTCACATATTTTACTGTCTGTTGCTTGTCCATTGTAAAAAGAGCTAGGCAGATAATAATGAGGCAAGTGATAGGGATCTTAATTATCTACCTCCTGAAAAATCCATTTGTTAATCATGTTCCGAGCCGAAGCTATGGTGAATGATCAATCGGAGTCAACAAAGGTGTTTTGTATAGTGTGTTAAAGAAACTTTTGTGTATGTTGAATGAATCCATTAAGTTTTGAAGGTCAGGCGTCCGATACTACCAAATACGCGATTATACTTATGTTCGTTTTCGCTAAAGCTAGGCGATAACTTGCTCTTTTGTATTTTCAACGCTCGGTTAAGTGCTGTGAGCTGAAATTCCAACAATGCGATAATACTGAAGCGTTACCTAGTGCTACTGAACACGACCAAATACTTAGTATTTAGTCACACTTACAATATGTGGGTTGTAATGATGACATTATGGTCAAATTACACTTCCTGTGAAGTGAGCATTTGTGTTGTTTGTAAATATTATGCTTAAAAATTGCATTGTTTGTGTTAATGCATAGTTTACAAATATAAACTATGCCCGGTGCATCAAGCTGACTGACTGACTGTCTATTATGTAGTTGTAAGTCAAAACAAAAGTCATCCAAAGGATGTTTGCCGTTTGCGAAAGAGGTTACTACATACAATTTCATACAAAAGGTATGTTAGGATGAGTTATGCTCGATTCGTCACTGTTCCTTACCGTCATCGCAAAACAAAAGATCACGATTTACAACTGTTTCAAATATCGGCCTGTTCGACGGCCGTTTTCAACAAAACTCGAAAATCGAATAAGACCCGATCAATCTGTTGAATTCACTGCCAGCTTCTCTGTGCCCTGATCATTATAATCTGGACCTATTCAAGGTTTGAGTGAATCGGTTTCTTCTAGGCAAGCGTGCTCTAGCCTAGGCCGCATCACCGCTTCATATCAAGCGAGTTGCGGCCAAACGCAAGCCTATTTAGTATTAAAAAAAACTATTAAAGTACAGTGTATCATCCATAACCAGGCACAAATTCAGAGTCTACCCTGCTTTGCTGTGGAGAATTTTCCAAGACATGTAACTACCACTTCGCCCGATCCGAGGATCGAATTGAAGGTCTTGAACGGCCATTAGAAGAACGAGGCAATCAGGATGCTAAAAAAGTAACAAAAAGAAAATGATGACGTGCTGATAAAGAGCTATGGGACAATCTAGGGCAAATAAAATTCTTCTTCGGCTTTCGATGACAAACATTACAGTCTTTTTGCAGTTATGTTGCCTCTGGAAGCATACGCAACCTTAATACGAGCTGTTTTTAATAACCGATGTAAAAATGATTTGTGGGGGGGTCCCCCCACAAATCATTAGGGTGTAGCGTCGGTGTCCCTTCCACCATGTATAACAAAAGAACGCCGTGAATTTGACAGATTCGTCAGTGGAAACAATTCAAAGGCATCCTTATTTTTGATTGTCATCAAAAATAATGTGTTGTCTTATAGAACAATTTTATTTGCCAGTGATGCAAAATCACAGGTAAAATTAGTGTGGCTTGTCACCCTAGTCATACAAGCCGCGAACTAATTTCACTCGATATGGGGAATCTTAATTTGCGTAAATGAAAACAACTAATAAACTGAAAATCGATTAACATCATGAGCAAACTCGATTAAAAATTTTAATAGCTTATGAATTCTCGGATTGGCACTGCGCAGTGGTTTGTTGAAAAACACTGTCTATTTGGTGCGTGGAATGTGTATAATGTCTGATTATGTGGAGGATGTTTTGAAATTCTGTGAGAATCTGCAGCGCTGGACGGTCACAGCGGTTCTCATTTGAAGAATAACCAGATCATTCAAAGGGTACTGAATAATGCTGTGCTCGGTATTTCCTGAATCATAAAATATGAGCTTCTCAGGAAAACCTACTCTTATGTTACCGACATAACTGAAGAATTGGCAAACTTCACTACAATAGACCGGCCGCATTGCTTGTTGCAGAACGGATGGGCAATAAGAGTGATGTGATCCACCATCATCTGCCTAGCCTTTTCCCAAATATATTATTAAGGGTCGGCTTCCAGTCTTACTGTATGCAGCTGAATACCAGTATTTTACATAGAGCGACTGCCTATCTGTCCTCCACAACCCAGTTAGTACGGGGTAATACGGTACCCCTTGGTAAGACTGGTTGGCATACTTTCGGGCTTCTGACTACCTGTAACGATTGTCAGAGATCTACAAATGACAGCCGGGACCAACGGTTTAACGTGCTTTCCGAGACACGGAGGAATTAGGTACGTAATGGTGGTCATCCATCCACGGACCAACCTAGACAAGCGCGGCTTAACCTGACGATCAACCCGAGCGGCTGTTATTATTTTGCCACGAGCTCCTCGCGGTGATGGGACTCATGCTGAAGGAAAAAGTGGAAAAGTTATAATCATCTGCCTATAAGGCTATGTTGAACTATGTTGACATATATATACATATATCAACATAGCCATATAGTATATATACATATATATATGTTGATTATATTGTTGTTGTGTGTTAGGCTATGTTGGTTATGTTGAGGATTCCAGTTTTACTGAATATTACGTGGCGCAGTCTACCCAATAGTGTCAGGAGCCAGAATACTAGTATTGTAAAATACTGGCACTGGTTACTGACCTCTATAACCCAGTTACTGGGTAAACCGATCTCGAAAGACTAGTTAATAGATGAAAAGTGATTTCTATTAAACCAAGTTTATATAGAAAGTCATTACACATAATATATTTATCTGCCTTTGTTTCAACTTAGTGATATATTAACTAATTAAGTATTTATAATTTCAAGATCATTACACTTATGGCCGTTAGCCAACATTCAATACTATAATGACTATAAAAAAATTAAGGTGAAAGCGACCGTAGGTCAGTAAAGTGTATGATTTCTCATAAAACTTTACCTTCTTTGGGAATGAAAATTTTAGGTAATCACACGTGTAAGCACTGCATAACATCAGCATCGCCCTATGTGTGAATTCCGAAAAGTGTGGTCTGAGGACTTTAATCAAAACGTACCAATCGTGATTGATGAACTTGTCCCGGTCCAGTCGCACTCAGCTTTATCGGAATACCCCCAGTATTCCGATAAATTTGAGTGCGACTGTGGAGCCTCATCTCAAACCATGGCCCACCTCCTGACCTGCTCTTTGTGCAGCTCCACCTGCACTTTAAGAGACCTGTCCGAAGCCACTACCAACTGTCGTTGTGGCTGAGTTCTGGTCGTAACAAATTTAATTAACTAGGCATGGGAATCATCGACACGAAGAAGAAGAATCAACGAATGAAGAAGAAACGGTTAGGCAGAGATGTACACACACATTTTGCCATTTATGTTTAAGTTCTATGTAATAGGGGGTGAGCCTATTGCCAACAACCGTGCACAAATCCAGACTCCGTGGCTGCTGCTACTGAGAAATTCCTGATGGAAAATCCCAATTACACTTTGCCCGACCCGCCAATCGAACCCAGGACACATGCTCAGCAGTCGGAATTGCGGCCACTGGCCCAGCGAGGCAGTACCTTAAATATGACCACGTTTTTCTGGAACACGCTGTATAAATGAGTGTAAAGGCGGAGTAACAGTGCTAAATGCAAATTTCATACTACATAAAGCATTTCCTACACCGATACCCATTACAACGTATCTTAGCGCTTAACTAGTGACAAGCAATATGATTTAATACGCAACTCTTAAACAGACCAACTTACAGTAGCCAGTCACAACTTTCGCACGTCTACCATTACGACCTGAGCTCTATAAGGCGTGGTTCACATAGAAGCTTCGCGAGTTGTCTAAGTAAATCAGAGAGTTATTTATAGAAATGGAGGCGATCTCGATAAGTCAGTGTAACGGGACAGGTGACGGGTTATACAGGTTGGGTTGCGTTCCTGTAGGTTGTTAGCGTAGCGTAGGGCTAGGTAAGAGTTCTAGCGGCGAGCGGGTTTTCAGATTATCATGACGTTGACGTGTATACCTTTTTTAATGTATGTATGAACACAGAGTAGTCCGAATTAGACGATTTCTTTTTTATTGTCATTTTAAGTGTTTATTTACATACATTGAGCTTTAAATAACGCCTTTAATGTGAGTGATACTAATACTAGTTTCACTTGCGCGGTTCCTTTTTAAATCTGGTTTTCCTGAAAATTGCAGCAGATGTGGATTTTTTTATAGACATACGAGTAGTTAGACCAGATACTGACCACAATTAATGTTTTTGACAATCCTACACTGTAGAACAAAATTGGAAACGTCAAAATACTCGGAAATTGATACATTGAGCACTATCTTTGTTTTCAAATAATCGTACGCAGGCGACAGAATGGCTGTTTCAAAAAACAGACTTTAGTTTTCAAACAAACACCACGTTCGGCGAAGACTGGAGGCCATTCGCAACATTCTACGTGGGAAAATGCTAGACAGATGATGATGAAGACCGTATTCCGGGAACCTTATATCTGACAACTAATTATTTTTTTATAACTCTTTTTTTTTAATTGGTAAATTCTGGGGGAAAAAAAGACTTTGTATTAAATAATAACACTTTAGGAAAAAGATGGAATATAAATTTTGCTGTTTTCCCAGAAAAATCACAACGACCGAGTTGTAATTTTCAGACTGACTTCAGAAACAAGAGATTTATAAGTAAAATACGTATTTCATACGACTTTGACAAGACATTAAATATATAGCTGCACCCCATTGTTTAACACACTCTCCATCACAATTCGAAGAATTTTTAAGGAAATTCGTAATCCAACGCTTGCTTTATATTACAATTAGTATTTTATCTGCTCGACAGCGAAATATTGTTGAATTGTCAAAATAAGACTGTTATACGCACTGATTTATTATAGTTACTTCGGAATCTCTAATCGCTTGCAGTCTTACCTAGCCTTTATGACTTCTTTGACAAATGAAGCAAAAATAGAAACAAATCGAATGTATCGTTATGCTAGATGATGATTGTTTTCTTACTTAAAAGTCCTGGAATATATTATAATATAATTATCTTACCAAGTAACGGATGAAACTGGTTACAGGTATAGAATAGCATAGAAACACTCGCACCAGCTTTTGTCTCTAAACGGTGAAAGAAAACATCGTGGGGAAACCAAAATATCCTAGAACCAAAACATCAAAGACGTGTTGAGACACCCATTAACTGCACGGGTGTGGTGGATTATGGCTCACACCCTCTCACAAGAGTAGAGGAGGCCTATGTTCAGTGGGTACAATATAGCTAGGCTGGTGATGCCTTGTACAATAAGTTAATGTAGGGAGAAGATGGTTGAAACTGCATTGCGGAATTAATCGCAAGTCACGCATCACTACATAGTATAAAACAAAGTTTGAATAGATAGAGTGATTCAAGAGGAAGGTTTATATGTATAATACATGCATATTATAGTAGCGAAAACATTAGTAATTTCATAATAATTATAATATTGTTTCATACCTAAATAATTTCCACCCCCCCGACTGCCTTGTTAGTCTAGTGGTCGTAAGCGTGGCTGCTGGGCATGATGTCCTGGGTTTGATTCCCGGGTCGGGCAAATTGTTATTGGGTTTTCCCATTAGGACTTTCTACGTAGCGGCCACGGAATTTGGATTTGTTTTCGGTCTATGGCAATAAGCTAGCCCCTTATTAAATGGGACTTAAACATAGCTAACTGACAAAATGTGGGCGTACTATTAGGTCCCTACACCTCTGCCTAACCCTTCAGGGATTACAGACATGATGTTGATCGTAAATAATTTCTTGATACTTAATGTAGGTACTTATTGTAATTGTACAATGTGCACAAAGACAGAACTAATGCGCGGCAGTGCCCTTACCTTATCTTTATTTAGTTACATTGATGAGTTGCATTAATATTGGTTATTGGATCAATAATAAACTCCTATATCCGGTGCTTGTTTCAGTCACATGCAATACTTAATAACAAAGACGCCTCTTAATAAAACGAATTTAAACTGATCTATATAATTATACTAGATGAACCGCGCAACTTCGTCTGCGTAACATTTTTGATTGATGCTCCGCTCCTATTGGTCGCAGCGTGATGTTATATATCCTATATCCTTCCTCGATAAAAGGGCTATCCAACACTAAAATATTTTTTCAATTCGAACCAGTAGTTCCTGCGATTAGCGCGTTCAACCAAACAAACTCTTCAGCAGATTACTCTTTAAAATATTTGATTAGTAGCTAAACAAACATTTTGTTTGTAACGGGTTTTTTCTGAAAATACTGATCCGATCACAAAAAATAATTCACTGATTTCAAGCTAGACCATTTCCGATGCTTTCAATGCGGACGAAGTCACGGACAGAAATCAATTTGGTCTTTAAATTGGGAATTTCCATCAAAACAAGAACGATTCACACTGTATTTGGGAACATTCGTAATACTTTTGGCAAAGATTCGACGTATTTACCAAGAACTTTAATAAAAGTAAGTGCCGACTATTGCTATTGGCACGAATGTGATAGATTTACCGTCATTTTGTACTTCGGTAAAACTTTATAAACAGCTTCATAAAATATACGTAGTATTGACACTTGAGTTCTTCTTCTTTATCGTGTGGTTAGTGCCTAACCTGGTGTTAGAGTTTTTATGCCGCTCATGGGCCTCTGACTTGGCTGTACATGCCGTCGAGAAATATCTCTCAGGCATGCTGGTTTCAGAATCAGAATCAGTACTTTATTTGCTTTGAATGTAGGCACAGGTATAAGATGTTGTACATAAATTAATGAGATCACCTACAGTCTACCTTACGGCGTGCAAATTATTATACAAATAAAATATAAACAAAATAATATCACAAAACAAAATAGAAATTTAAGTGAACGTACATAAGTCTTAAATGGTCAAATTTGTAATTAATTATCACAATCACAATCTGGATAAACTCATATTTATCATAACATTTAAAAAGTATTCTACTGAGTAATAACATTTTCCTGAAAGTAATCCAGGTATTTAAATAATCTAATATGATATTTGCACGCCATGACAAATGGCAGGCATGTCGTGAGCCAATCTTATTTAAGATCTTGCATGCATGTATTATTTTAATTCTGTGTGTATACACATGTTTGAGCAAATAAAATTTCTTATTCTTATTCTTAATAATCTGTTTTTAAATTATCGATGTAATTTATTAAATTCAAATGTAATTATTTTATTGTATATACTGTAATTTTGTGTAATTTTATGTGTAAATTCAGATACAAATTACTTGTTTATGAATAAATGAATATGACTAAGATCTTAGATTTAAAAATGGTTAAAGAGCAATCCTTAAAACCATGACGTATTCTATTATAAATGACAGGTCCCATTGTCATTTCCTCAAGATGTTTCCCTTCACCGAAGCAAGTGATAATTATTACAATACGCGCATGATTCAGAAAAATCAGAGGTTCGTACTCGAGACCTATGACTTAGCAGTCCAACGCTCACACCACTAGCTATCACTGCTTACCGACACGTGAATGTGGAACCACAACACGTTTTCAGGATCAAGCTATACCAGAATAGCTCATTAGTAAAAATAACTAATAATAACTAGAGTAGGGAAGACGACTCACTGTCTAAAGTGTGCCATGACATGGTCTTATATAAAAAACAATGGAATCAATTAAAAGTCTGGAATAACTGCGTAACGCACAATAGCAATACCTTCCATTTAAAAAAAACAAAAAAATTGATTGCGCTATTTAAGTTGTCAAGCAGATAATTAATGTTACAAGCAACCAAAGGTTAGATAGACATTTCTTTTAAAACGACAAGTTTATACGGAATAACTCAACTTTTCAACCCCTATGATGATATTATCTACCTAGTTATAACCTTTAAGCGCCACTGCTCAGCATGAAGTCCTGGGTTTGATTCCCATTTCGGGCAATGTGTTATTGGGGTTTTCCATCAGGAATTTCGCAGTACCAGTCACGGAGTCTGGATTTGTGCCCATTTGGGACTTAAAACATAAGTGGCAAAATGTAGTATACTAATAAATACACCTCTGCCTATCCCTTCAGGAATTACAGGCGTTTTATGTTCTAATAAAATATCAATGCTGAGCTTACACAAAACACAATAATAAGTAGAGTACGTATTTCATCAATAAGCATGAAGAAATTCCATTTGGCTTTCGTTCTCCTATAGTTAATACAATATACTCGTAGTTACACCTAATGATTGTATTAATTGTAATAATACGTATTATCATTTCCATGTGATGATAATACAGGTATTTTACTATAAAACAATGGCCTTTTCACTCGTATTGTAATCGAATCCATGATCTTCCGTATATTTCCTAACACCTATAAATACTTGGTGGAAAATGAGGCAAACTTTTTCCATTCATATTCATGAGTCGAGTTATTTCTTTGTATTCTAAAGCGTGAGTATTTTATGAAAAGAAAAACGTTGCTCCGCTCTAGGCATTTCTCCTGTATCGTGTGTGCTTTTACAAACATTTATACTCACATACACAAACAGCCTGACCCGGGACAACTACCCGTAGGCCATACGTACATATTTTTTCCGTGTAGGAATCAAACTCGCGACACGCAACGCAGCAGCTAATCGGTCAGCAACTTCACCAACCGTGCCGTCAATCTTTGAAAGAGCGCATGAGTAAGTTGGTAGGTAGTGGTTGTCATACGAAAACCTTAGGTTACACGGTACACAAGAATCTAACACACAAGTTAATTTATTTACCAGCGACCCGCCCCGGCTTCGCACGGGTGCAATGCTAAATATATGTACATATAAATAAATAAATAAATATCGCTGGACATTACACACAGCGCCATCTGGTGCCACACTAAGCAACGAGGCTTGTGTCGTGGACACCAGATAGTTGATATACTACATAGATACTTTTTTGTTTGTAAATACATACTTATTATACATATAAACCTTCCTCTTGAATCACTCTATCTATTAAAAAAAACCGCATCAAAATCCGTTGCGTAGTTTTAAGGATCAAAGCATACATAGGGACAGACAGACAGCGGGAAGCGACTTTGTTTTATACTATGTAGTGATTATTCAATGTCAACCACAATATCTTTTATTTCTACACATAATCAGGCTATTATGTTCTTCACAGCTGGGATTCTCTGTGAGGGGGAGTCGACTGCGGGATAGTGAATGTTACATGTTTTTGTAGGGTCTAGTACATCCTGGTTTCCTCAGGATGTTTTCCTTCACCATGTTCAGAGCAGTGGGGATAATAGTAATTATAACAACCGAAGTGCACCTAAGATATAACTCGAAAGTGGCAGCTGTTTGCAGTTTAAACCTCTCAACCGTACTGAATAAATGTGGTTGAACTGTGAAACACAACCATCATTCTTTATCGTGTGGTTAGTGCCTGTCAGAGTTATTATCCCGCCCATGGGCCTCTGACTTGGGTTTACATGCCGTCGAGAAAATCTCTCAGGCATGCTGGTTTCCTTACGATGTTTTCCTTCACCGAAGCAAGTGATAATTATACAATACGCACATGAACCCGAAAAATCAAAGGTGCGTGTCTTGGGTTCGAACTTGACACCTATGACTTAGCAGTCCGACGGTCACACCACTAGGCTATCACTGCTTTTAACACAACCATAATGTACCACGACAACCACGACTTGACCTCTCCCAACTATCGTCAACAAATTCATGGTATTGGAAAATTTATGAACCATACATAATAATTCATATTACAATGCCTCTTTCATTTCCATATTACTTGCTTTCATCTATTATTGTTGCATGTCTATATAATAAATTCAATAGGTCTAGTACCTACCTATTTATCACGATTGTCTGAAGAAATGAATGGTATGAGGTATAATGAGACCCTTTTCGAAGACGAAAGCCACCTGTTGACGTCGTCATTGCATTATTTTTTTTTGTTCTGGAAAATATCTGGGAACCTTCGAGTTACGGAAATATTGGAGGTCAAGCACAAGTTTTCTATGTTATACTTAAATCTACTTTAAATACTTACACGACCCCTATGCTATTTAATTCATCTATCAGCTCAATTAGATCCGCAGATAGTCAGTCGCTCCATTTAAAATACTGGTCTTCAGTTGCATCCGGTTAGACTGGAAGCCGACCCCAACACAGTTGGGAAAAGGCTAGGCAGATGATGCAGTACAAGTTAAACAAACACTAGAAGGTAGATAGTAGTCATAGTATGCTGGTACGGATAGTTTCTACTATCCGAGGTACATAATTACATACAGGTACATAATGTTCTCATTATAATATGTAATTATGTACCTAAAACCTCGATATATGTAGGTATGTGTTAAACGTTTTTATTGCATACAAAATGCGTCATAGGTGCAGCTGTTTCTGGTCTATGAAGGAAAATGTTGAGCCGAGTGTGAATTTAATTAGAACAATAGAGGCTCAAGTGTGAGTTTAAATCATAGTATTTGGAATAGATACTACAATAATTATTGTCAGCAATTGCAAAAAATAAATGAAAGTTTTACGTTGAAAATTCGCGGTCAAAATGTATGGAACAGCATTTTTTTTTATTACCGATGATGAATTTTTACGTGGGCTGGTTCAGAATGCTGTTCTGAATACGTGGTATCCGTTTTGACATCGGTGTCCCTACCACCTTGTATACCAGGGTATGACCGACCAAAGTGGTTGCGATTTCGTCCAAAATTAGAACAGGTACTAAACACTCGTACGGTTTCGGTGTCAGCTGAAAAATTTGTTTACCGAGACATAATTTTCAGGAAAAACCCAAACCCTAGTAACATTATTATGTCATAAGCATTGATAGCCTAGTGGTGTGTCCGTCGGACTACCACGTCATAGCTCTCAAGTTCGAACCCAAGACACCTCTAATTTTTCGAATTCATGTACGTATTGTATAATTATCACTTGCTTCGGTGAAGGAAAACATCATGAGGAAACCAGCATGCCTGAGAGATGTTTCTCGACGGCATGTAAAGCCAAGTCAGAGGCCCATAGGCGGCATAAAACTCTGACTCCAGGTTAGGCACTAACCACACGATAAAGAAAGATTAGGTCATATTTCGATAAAATAAGATCAGCCGATGCAGATTGATAGTTTCGGCTGGACGATCGAATCGATTTGCTTCATTTTAATATTGTTGAAGTTGGACGAATGGATTTTACACAGCGTGCTCGTTGGCCTTGTAGTCGCAAGCGCGACTGCTGAGCAAGAGACCCTGGGCTCAATTCCCAGGTCGTGCAAAGTTTCATTAGGTTTTTCCGTCGGGAACTCCTCAGTAGCAGCCACGGAGTCTGGATTTGTGTCCGGTTCATGGCAATAGGCTCGCCTCCTGTTGCAAAGGCTTAACCATAACTGGCGAAATGTGGGTGTACTATAAGGTACGCCTCTGCCTATTCCTTCGGGGATTACAGGCGTGATGTTATGTTATGTATGTGACGTTTACATATCCCTGCAAATAAATAAACACATCAACCGTATGCTATACGTAAATTACAGATAATCCGGACACAAGTTTATTCACAACATATAATTATGACAATAATCTTTGTACGTACCCATTATAGAGGGCGCTATATAATTAGGTACTATTGTTTTGAACAATGACACGTCATGACATGTAGCGAAACGTCGCCATCTTTGATATTTAAACCAGGAACATGTGCATGCACAGCTGTTTCGGGATGAGGTGAACGGTGTTAAAAGTCGAGAAGTGCACGTAAATAGTTGTTTACAATTTATTTATTTAACATTTCAAGCACAAAGTACAGAGGCGGACTTAATGCCATAGACATTTTCTACCATGTACCTTTATGTAATATTTAATAAAACATAACATCAAGCCTATAATTCCCGAAGGGTTAGGCAGAGGTGTACCTATGGTATACCCATATTTTGCCTGTTTTTTGTCAGTCCCTTGTAAAATGGGGCAAGCCTGTTGTCGTGTACCGGGCACAAATCCTGTCTGAGAAATTCCTGGTGAAATAACTCTTTGCCCGACCTGGGAATTAAACCCTTATGCTTAGCAGTAACCAGCAATCAACGAAATTTTTAAACCCCCAACGACGACCAAAACTAGGGGTAGTATAAGTTTAAAGTGTGTATATGTGTGTCTGTCTGTGGCATCGTAGCTCCCAAACACCTGAACCGATTTTGTTTTTGTTTTTTTGGTTTGAAAGACGACTTGATCGAGTGTGTACTCGTATTATAGCTTTGTTTCACAGGTATCGTAAAGGTGACCTTTTGTTTTGTTATTAAAAGAAAATACAATAACTTGTTTTCATAGATTATTGCATATTTTATTATAACCATTATTTTAATATATAACAATCGTCGTTGTAGAAGATCGTAGTGTTAAGCACATAATGAACACTGGATGGGAGAAATGGCGGCAGGTCTCGGGAACAATATGCGACTCCCGCATTCCCCTTAAGCTTAAGGGGTAGATTTATAACACAATGGTTAGTAGACCTGCTGTCTTGTATGCATCAGAATGTTGGGCCACAAAAGGGATGAATGAAAGGCATTTGCACGTGGCTGAGATGAGAATGCTAAGGGTGATGTGTGGTGTAACGCAGATGGATATAATAAGAAATGAGTACATAAGAGAAAGTGTGATAGTGGCGCCGGTGACTGAAAAGTTGTGTGGTAATCGGTTTTAGTGGTTTGATCACGTGATGCGGAGGAATGCAGAAAATGTTGTAAGGCAAGTTTTGAGCATGAATGTGAATGGGTATAGTAGAGGAAGACCAAAGAAACGATGGATGGACTGTGTGAAGGATGATATGGCTAGAAAGAAGGTGACTTGGGATAAGGGCAGGAGAATGATGAACGTCGTTGAAGAAGGTCACTTTCAGTGAAGCTGGATCACCAGAATACCTTACTTTTCAACATTAACTAATTTTTTCCTATCTCTTTCTTCCCAGAACCATGAACGGCGGGTGGCTAGCATGGGAATGCATAGTCTTCGGCATCTTCGTCTGCGCCTCGTCATGTGCACCCCTGTGGAGGCGACGCAAAGACGTGAATGCTGCGGGAGGGAGCGCCAAGCAGGCGTACATCTTCGCGGGGGGCGGCGTGTCTACTCTGGCTATGATACTGTCGGTTGCCAGGGGGACTTTGGGAGTTCGGTCGTTTTTGGGTAAGTGAAGTCATCATCACCATCATTCCTAACTGTTTTGTCCAAAAACGGGTGAAGTCACTGACTCCTGTAACACAGGTCTCACCTAGCACAGGAGTCAGGGTTTCAAATGGAAATGTAAACCTTATTTCTTTGTGTCAATAAAATTATTTTATTATTATTTATTCCCAAGCCCTTGTGAAATCGCAAGATATGCAACATAAACGGTCAAATATTTTAATCGCGTTGACTAACAGGTTTTCGTTCTTGAGAAAACGGGTCTGGACAGACAGACAGACTAACGGACAACAAAGTGATCCTAAAAAGGTTCCTTTTTCCTTTTGAGGTACGGAAACTTTAAAACGGGCATAAGTGACCTTTGGTGCTTCAGCACTACCTACATACATCATATTTTCTTGTGTATTAAAATTTTTCAACCTAAGAAAATGAAAATTACTATTAAAAGAACATATTACCCGAACAATATTAATATTTGCCCGAAGAAACAAAAATCACTTCGTTACTGAAGATGATATCGGTTGTCTAATTAAAAGCCACTAACTTAGATAATACATAAATTAAAAAAGATTCTAACAAGGCACTCATTGAAGGTTTTAATGTTTCTCAAACTATCGACCACGCGCTACTATCGATCTATTAATTAACTTTTGAATTAAGGAAATGAATGATATTATTAAAATAACATTAGTACCAATATCATTGAGACATGTGATCACAGTATCGATAGATCGTAGTTATCACTAATATCATTCTCGTGGTCTAGAGGTATTTAGGTTTTTAACCGATTTCAAAAAAAGGAGGAGGTTCTCAATTCGGTTGTGTTTTTTTTTTTGTGTTTGTTACCTCATATCTCCGTCATTTATGAACCGATTTGAAAAATTCTTCTTTTATCTGAATGGATCTACTTCCCGATTGGTCCCATAGAAATTTCATCAAAATCGGTTGAGCAGTTTGGTTTTGAAATCAAAATAGCTGGAAAAAATGACATCCAAGTAAAAGAAATTGCGAAATTGATACTTGACAAGGATTTGTGTGTGATACGATAACTAAAAAGGGTAAAATAAAAACTTTTTTGCAAAAAAAACCGACTTCCAAAAAAAAACACTAAAAAAGTGGAAACTAACTTTTTTCAAAATAAAATAAATTTCTTTTTTGGAAGTCAGTTTTTTTTTAGAAAAAAGGTTTTTAATTCAACCATTTTAGTTGTGGTACGATGGTATCTCACACAAATTCTTGCCAAGTATTTGTTTTCTATTGTTACTAAAAGTTATTAGCAGATTATCCACATAAACATAGAAGAAAAAATATGTATTATAATATATACGATAACTCATAAACTTCCCAAGCAATGTTAATAAAATTTGTATGGGAGCACTGCGCGAGCTTCCTCTACCCCGTCTTACCAAGGGGTATCGTGTTACCCAGTACTAACTGGGTTGTGGAGGTCAGATATGCAGTCGCTCCATGTAAAATACTGAACTGAAACATCGATGAACGTACATAAACAAAAGAAACAAAACATAGAACCTCCTCCGTTTTTGGAGTCGGCTAAAAATAAATTACTTTTAAAACGTTCTTCTCACAATATCTTAAAAGGACATGCTTTTAATAATGAAACTTAAAAGTCACCATTCCTTTCAACCAGACTTCCAGTCACTGAATTCTTAATTAATTAATTAATTAACATAACATAACATCACGCCTGTAATCCCCGAAGGGTTAGGCAGAGGTGTACACCCACATTTCGCCAGTTATGTTTTTGAAGTCCCATGTAATAGGGGCGAGCCTGTTGCCATCTACTTCTATCACTAATCCAGACTCCATGGCTGCTACTGAGAGATTCCTGATGGAAAAACCCAATAACACTTTACCCGACCCGGGCATCGAACCCAGGACCTCATGCTCAGAGTCGCATTTGCCACCACTCGACCAACGACGCAGTCTAGTTAACTAAAAGGTTTTTTTTATCAGTGTTCACCAAAGATAGGTAAACGTCATTTAAAATCGACCCGCAACCAAGTCATTAGGAAAAACCTAATGACGCTTTTCATTATTAATATTGACAGTTAAAAGCGATAAGTAGGTTACAGACACAATAGGTGACACATTGACCAGCCAGAGGGTTCAAGTTAAAATGTACCTAACCCTTCAATTGTTATGGTTGAATTTTCCCAAGTCGGTATAATTGTCGGTCAAAGTAAAAAAATAATCATAATATTAATGTACTTTGGAGTGTTGAATAACTTTTATATACCTAACAGTTTCTTTATTCCTTAAAGAAAGTGCGTGGCAAGTCATCATCATCTGCCAAGCCTTTTCCCAACTATGTTGGGGTCGGCTTTTATTCTAACCGGATGCAGCTGAATACCAGTATTTTACATGGAGCGACTGCCTATCGGACCCAGTACGTGAAAAGTGTAAAAAATAAAAATATAAAATCTTACATTCATTTCCGATACCTCTATCAAAAAAATTGACAAATAGTCGTATGAAAATCTATGTGTGATTGTGTGGAGTGTCTGTGTCAATTTGCACTCGACTACAATGAGATAGTTCGATGTAATACCTACTTGACATAATAAGTAGCCAGTCTCGTCAAGGGTTATCGATTTTCCCAGTTACTGGCTTGTAAAGGTTAGACAGACAGTCTAAGAAGACAATGTAAGATTTACCTGTAAAGTTAGGCTGTTAGCCGACCTGAGGGTAGTTGAGAAAAAGGCAGTGTATTATGGTTAAACCTAATACAAGAGAAAAAATCGTTATTCTCTCTTCCCCAAACATTATCATACACTTAAATTACTCTTTTAGAATAAAAAAAAAAACATTAGAAACTCAAGCGTCAGTCAGCGAACAATCACATCAAATAAATAAATAATGGACATTATTAAAATAATGCCATCGAATTAAAGGCATATAGGTACTATTACTGTGGACACTGGACTGTGAAACACACATACTTATTTTACACATGTATAATATTATGTTAACACAAAAAACGGAGCAAGTGTGAAAAGTGTTCCGTGGGCAATTTTCCTAACATTTTTTGGGAAACAAAGGGATTATAAAATTGAGATTGCGTCGTTCGTCGAGTGGTTGCAAGCGATACTGCTGAGCCCTGGATTTGATTCCCGGGTCGGGAAAAGTATCATTGGGTTTTTCCCTAGAACCTAGAAATTTCTCAGTAGCAGCCACGGCGTCTGGATTTCTGCCTAGTTGATGGCAATAGGCTCGCCCCCTATTATAATGTGGGTGTCCTCTGCCTAACCCTTCGTGGATTACAGGCGTGTTGTTATGTTATGTATAGAGATGCTATCAGAAGAAACTGAAAAACTGCGATCCAATATCTCAGTGAGGCCATATAGCAAAATAACTTAATTGCCTAGGTTGACACGTTTTACCGACACCAACCAGTTGGTTTTTGCAAGTATATAACGTTGCTGTTCGCTCTGTCCTGACATTAGTCAGACAGATTACTGTATATTTAAATGTATTTCTGCGTGAAATCCCGAATCCTTTATAAAGGGTGTAAAAAGATCATTAACGAAGCTGAATGGCACTTGTTCCCCCGTCATTGCAAAAATTTTTACGTTCCGGACCATACCTGGGAACCCTTTAGTTACGGAGATATTGGAGGTCAAAGTTCCAACTCTTTCACAAGTTTTTTCTTTAAATACTACTTCTTAAGGTTGTAAATTTACTTTAAATACCTCCATCACCCGTTTACTATTCATCCATCCATCATCATGCATCCATCAACACAATGTTTTGAGTGCGTTTCATTGAGTTTTACCGTAAAACGTGATTTTTCACCTCAATAAAAAAGTCTTTTCCCAAGATAGTTTGATGTAAAGAATACTTGGTTGACAGCTTCGTGAAGGGTCCGTTTACACCTTGTATAAAAGAATAATTTGGCCATCACTGACGTTTTTAACGACTACCCACTGGTACAAAAATACTTTTCAACCTAGACGAAGTAAGAATCAATTTCTGAAAAATACTTTTTCATTACTTTCTTTCAAGATAGTTTTGGTACAAATTAAATCTTTGGAGAGACAATTCAAGAACGATAAATGGACAAACATATTCCAAGAGATTCTGAGTTTTACGTATTTGTCATTTTCTACAGAACCCTAAAATTGTAATGACAAACTTTATACTATAATGTTACTGTAATTGTAGAAGTACTACAATAATCATATATAAATATAGTCATGGTTTCTGTAAATATACGTATGTCTGCTGTTGTATGTTTCGTGAGGTTCCCGGCAAAGAAAATTGAGCTAATTCCGATTTTTAAATACGAGGTGGGAAAAGATGATTAAGAGTTAGAAGCGAGTCTCCTCCAGCATTATCTGCTTCGTCTTTACCCACTTTGACGGCACGGTTGGCGCAGTGGCTGAGCGATTGGCTGCTGCGCTTCGTGTCGCGGGTTCGATCCCCGCACGGACACAAATATTTGTATGGCCTACAGTTGGTTGTTTCGGGTCTGGCTGTTTGTGTATGAGAGTTTAAATGTTTGTAAACGCACCCACGATACAGAAGAAATTCCTAGTAGAGTAGAGTAGAGTAAAAAAAAAAACGAAGAAAAAAAAATAGTCTACAACTCATAATTTTAAGAATTCTACCGCTATTCATATTATTAACCTATTATTATTTTGCTAAAGCGGCCATTTTAGGCCCCCAGTTGAAATAAGGTTCAACACCAAACAGGTTCAACAAATTAATTACCAAAAGATAACAACATGACGGACCGTTCTCCTAACCTAAGAACCATCACTAAAACAGAACTAGGTCTACGTCAGTTATCAAAATCAGTCCCCACGGTCAGTATGTCAACTGCCTAATGTATTATCAAAATTATCTTCTTAACAAAATTTACTCATTACTTACGCAGACAAACAGTAACTAAACCTCTTCTTATTTAGTATACAGACTGTAAATCATAATTTTCATTAGTGAAGGTAAAATTAAATAAAAAATAATGCTTTAATACGAACAAAAAGTCTTACGAAAAGAAGATGTCATGTTATTTAATATTTATTACATTAATGACATCATTGAACTTAAAAAAGAGAAAAAAAAATTGTATGTTTATAATTTTGTCAACAAATAACCTAATGGAAAACAAGCGAAAATGAAAAAAAATACTGTACCGATGTACCCAACGGGATGGTCAGTATTTATCTGTCATAACCCAGTTACAAACACTTTTGAATAGTCAGAAACAAGTAGATGAAGGTACGGTCCAGTCACAAGCCGAAGACCAGCATGGACCTCCAGCATAAATGGCATAAAACTATCCATCAAATAAAGCCAATTATGTGGATATTAAACACAACTCACACATACTAACATGAATTACACACATGAAGTCTAAAAACAAAACACTCCTTTATTGTGCAATCATGTAAAAAAATAGTGAATTATTGTGTTTTTTTTTTTGTTGATTTCTATGATGTTTGGAAAAGGCTAAGATTTCGCCGTCAAAGGGCGATATAATTAAATGATTTGCTCATTAATCATTACCTACCTAAAATATCACGTGCAAAATACCTACGTATGCAATAACAAAAATTTCCAACGAAAAACCAGCGCCTCAATTGACAATTTTTTCTGATAGAAAACTTTATGAGATTGACCAAAGCCTTCATAATTTACCTAGTCTTTTAAAACAGGAGCTTGGCAAGAAACATAGCAAGGTGCGGTGATGTGAGGTGGAGTAAAGCTTTAACCGAATAGCGTCTAAAGACTGGGAAAAGACTTGTCATCCAGTGGCGAGATGTGAAGACGAGATTGGCACAAAATAAGGTGAATTTAAGCTGTGTATGATCTTCTTCTTTATCGTGTGGTTAGTGCCTAACCTGGTGTCAGAGTTTTTATGCCGCCCATGGGCCTCTGACTTGGTTTTACATACCGTCGAGAAATATCTCTCAGGTTTGCTGGTTTCCTCACGATGTTTTCCTTCACCGAAGCAAGTGATAATTATTCAATACGCACATGATTCCGAAAAATCAGAGGTGCGTGTCCTGGGTTCGAACTCGAGAACTATGACTTGGCAGTCCAACGGTCACACCACTAGGCTATCACTGCTTTTTGTTTATGATTATGATGACTAAACCATAGCCGTTAAAAAGGTTAGAGTCCGAGTTGTAGTACGAACGATGCTTCACCAACTTTAAGAAGAAAGAAATTCTTGTTTATTTGTCGCAGGGACATGACGTGCATACAAAATGACAAAAAAATAAATATTAAACATACAAAGCATAACAAACCAAACCAACTCGTATTCATATTCGAATGGAGGCTCTCGTTTTGTTAAGTACTTGTATCTAAGCTAAGTGAAGACTAAGCAGGTACAATGACCGGTAAACACAGAGGATAATCAGATCATTCGTTCAAGTACTTGTTCATAATAGTGCTAAATGGATCGGTCAAGTTTAGTAGAGTGAACAAGAATCTTCTCCAACATTATCATCACGTCTGGAAATTTCCGAAGGGTTAGGCAGAGGTGTACCTAATAGTAGGCACATAAACCCACATTTCGCTGGTTACGTAAGTCCCATGTAATAGGGGGCGAGCTTATTGCCATCAACCGGGCAAAAATCCATACTTCGTGATGGAAAAACCCAATAACATTTTACCCGAACCGGGAATCGATCCCAGGACCTCATACTCAGCAGTCGCGCTTGCGACCACTGGACTAACGGGGCACTCCGACATTAATCATTCATTTATCATTTACCTAGGACCGTTTTATTAGCTAGAGGATAGCCAGTGTCATCTTCTCTGCCATGAGATCTTCTTATATCATCTTTCATCAGGCTATGAATATGCTCTTTTGCTAGAGCAGCATAAAAAATTTAGAAATAGCATAAACTAATATAAACTCCAAGGAAAGAATGAAATCGTCAGATATACTACGTCACACGACATACTGCGTCTAAATAATATGTGTCCATTTATGTATCATTCATATCAAAAATAAATAAAAGAAATTGCGAAATTGATACTTGACAAGGAATTGTGTGAGATACGATAACTAATAAAACGGGTAAAATAAAAACTTTTTTTGCAAAAAAATAACCGATTTCCAAAAAATAAACAAAAAAATGAAAAATAACTTTACTTTCGGAAGTCTGTGGCAAAAAAATCAATGAAACAAACAATAGTCACCGGCTTCCGAAAGTAAAGTTATTTTCCAATTTTTTTGGGTTTTTTTTTCGAAGTTGGTTTTTTTTTTGAAAAATAGTTTTCTCATTGTTAACACTTTCTCTGTCGACTTAATAAGGTGCGGTAAATCTAACAATTTTAATCTTTGTTTCCGAGCCCTATTTCCATACTGCGGCGTAGTGGTCGGGTTATTATGTACCTGAATAAATTGTATAAATTGTATTTTCCTCCTTTGCGGATCAGTGCATCGCGTGAATTTGTTTTAATTTTGTACCTGTAATACCTGTACCTGTAAATTAATAACTTGAAGCTAATTTTGGAATAAATATACGAACTTAACATTGCATTTTATGACTGACCTCGAAATATCTTTTACGTTGCCTACGTTTGATGTTAATTATTTTGGGTACTTAGATAAATAGAACAAAAGGCGATCATGAATATCTACCGACGAGGAACTACGAGTAACTACTTAACTAGCATGTTTTCAGAGAAAACAAGATGGTAACAGAAACACCGGGTAGTCAAAATGTCACACAGACGATGATTTTTGAACTTAAACGTAAAGTAAAAGTTGTTAAAATCCTTAAAACCTTGTATATGAATTTAAAAAAGTTCCGCACTCCTTGAAAACAATATCAATCAATGACTTGTCAACTGGCATAAATATAGTTTTACGGGTGACAGATACGGGTTAACCTGATGGAGCCGCAGATATGATTTCAGGTCACCAAACAAAACTGGAAGACTGCTTTTAAAATCATCCTTATTTAAATCTGAAAACAAGTAGGAACGATAGCTTTACAAAAATAACCACTGCTGTGAACGGTATATTATCCAATCAGTGGGCTTAGTTAACAGTTTGGTTATTGTTGGTAGGAAAAAATTATAGGTATTCATTGTATATAAAAAAGTCCTAGATTAATCTGATGATTTAATCGATAGATCCGCACTACTGGGGGCCTAAAATGGCCGTTTTAGTAGAATCATTATGGGATAGAATATGAATTACTAGCTTATGCCCTCGGCTTCGCCCGCGTAGATTTCTACTAACGGGATAAAAATTAGTATAATTATGTGTTAATCCAGGTAATGAACTATCTGCAGGCCAAGTTTCATCCAAATCTGTTCAGTAGTTTTTGGGTGAAAGAGTAACAAACATCCATACGTACAAACTTTCGCGTTTATAATATTAGTAAGGATAAGGATGTTACAATTCGTAAAATAGTCACAAGGTGATACTTTATAATATTAACTGCGTCATTAACCATTTTAAAAATATTAACATGATTCTTAATATTGTCCTATTATGATTCTGCTAAAGCGGCCATTTTAGGCCCCCTGATCACGCTTGTGTTGCGTTGACAATGTCATTTGTATAGTGTTGTCTCGCTCACGCATGCCAAATATTGGATCTATCGTTACACTTTTTCGCGGATATTAATATATCTAACCATTTAAATCTTAAGTTTTGTGTCTATTGCTGTCAAAATAACTTATGTCAACTCATGTTTCATTCTTCAATGGATCCCTGGAAGAGGTTTTAATTCACACAGGGTATTTACCCAAGCGATTATACATAGCTGAAGCGTCCATTATCACACTTCACTTTTCACAGGCGATGTAATGTCAAGAATTCCTCATGAAAATTTAAGTGGGATAACAATTGCCATAGTAGTAGCATTTAGGAAACAAATCATGAAAGAGAATATGGCAATTTAACAGATTTTTTTATTTTTTTTTTTATTTTATCAAGTTGGAACAACAAACAGCTACATAATGCGATATTAAGAACATGATAACATAAGTAACTTAAATAATAATGTAGCCCACAGCGCTGTTCACAGATTACCATTAACGAATAAAATTAAATGTTAAAATGCTAGGAAATAGCTGTTCATGAGAAATAGCTTTTGAGATCATATTTTAAAATATTTCCGGCAAAGCGACGTAAGAGGCGCCCCTTGTCATCCCAGGTATTTGCCGGCGGGACTTGGAAACATTGATTGCCAACAAATGACTCTAATGACAGACATTCGAGTAAGTAGGTAGGTATTGATAGCTGGGTACTTAGGAAGATGTTTACAAAATGTTTTCTGACTATGTGATAGACTAGCCTTTGCCTGCGGCTTTGCTTGCGTTATAGTCGGAAATTATACCACGGAAAAGCTTTAAATATAGCCTATACACTAGGGGCTGATGTAGCTTTCCATTAGTGAAAGATTTTTTGGAATCGGATCAGTAGTTTCGGAGGTTACCACCTACACACAAACAAACAAATTTTACCTCTTTATAATATTAAGTATAGATTTTCTGTACGGAAGTCAGCTGATTGGAATGACAATGTTTTTCATGATTTAGCTATTTCAGTCATGATTTGAACTTACTAGACCATAGTACAGTGGGCCGCACGTCATGGGTAACAATCTCAGTATAAGCTAACCTCCGACTAGAAACTCCATAACATGTAGCATCGACTTACGGCCGACTGTACATTTTTAATGATTTACTGCCATCTTGATTTTATTTAGGTATTAATTACATTATGTGACTCCACTATTGTTTTAGTAACCGAAAATTCATGACACAAAGTTTTTATCCAAAACTATAAGTTATCAGTGGATATACTATCTATGTATCTATGTTACGGAAATGTATGTGCATACATTCGTTTAACGCAAAAATCTAAATCAAAAGTCATTTATTCAAATCAGGCTGAAAACCAGCACTTTTTGAACGTCAAAGTTTACAAGAGACAGTCCCAAAAAAGGCCCCCCCTTCGCCACTTCCTAGTGTTTTAGCTGGGAAGAAGAAGTGGCGGAACAAACTCCCCAAACACATCTGACTGTTTCACATTCAGATTTTTTACAATAGTGTGTAAGTTAATATAAACAAAGAATCGATTACATTAAGTTATTGTCACGTGTCAACCAGAATATACCAATAATAAAATAAAATATATATTATATATCCATATATATATTCAAGCATAAATAAAGCCTCCAGGCATAAAGGGCGTGTCCGCTTACACGTGCAAAGTAATTATAATTACTATCTTTTGAATACAAATTCTAGGTAATTTAAATATGTACTCATACCTTTTAACATCCTTGTCACTGTATCAGCTATACATACATATATTGATGCGTAGGTATATGAGCTAATTAATAGAATGTAATGATAGTGCAAATAGCACCCGCACTGTTTATCTTCAAGGTTAAGCAACGCTTCTCGAGGTCGATCCGTGGATGTGAGGACTATTCCTAACGTACCGAAGACCCTCAACCTCACGATGACCCCTACCAAAAGCACGTTAAGCTATTGGTCCCGGCTGATATTTTTAGATCTTTGACAGTCGTTACAGGTAGTCAGAAGCCTGAAATCTTGCAACTAGTCTTGCCAAGTAGTGTCGTGTTACCCATTAACTGGGTTGTGGCGGTCAGATAGGCAGTCACTCCATGAAAATTAAATTAGCAATGTTGTTAAGACTGGAAGCCGACCCCAATATAGTTAGGAAAAAGGTTGGCAGATGGTGATGATGATGTAAGCTCAGAATTTGATTGGAATTGGAATTATTCTAGTAGTCACTTGCGCGACTGTCGAGCGGGATTCTTCGATTTTCGGAACAGACTATGGGTTTATGGTTGGGTTTATGACGACATCTCAATCTCTGTTTCTAGGTTTATTAGTTTACTTGTTGCTTTTGAGCACAATACGGTAAAGAAAAACGTAGTGAGAAATTCACCTTGTCCTAGAACCAAACATTTGAAAACGTGCGACATTTTGCAGGCCGTACCGGGCCGAAGTAGTGGATCGTGGCCTATTATATAAATCTTAGCATTTTACTAAGCTGATTATGCATTTCCTAGGTACTATTGGATTTTTCCATCAGGAATTTTCAGTAGCAGCCACGGAGTCTGTATTTGCGCCCGGTTGATGGTAACAGGCTGGCCGCCTATTACATAGGACTTAAACATAACTGGCGAAATGTGGGTGTACTATTAGGTACACTTCTGCCTAACCCTTCGGGGATTACAGGGTGTGATGTTATGAAGGTACAACTTTATGGTCAGCGATAAGCCATTTACGATAGCAGACTCGTAATGTATTATCGTTTGCCGAAACTAAAACATGAATCACATTTTTATATGCAAATCGTGTATCTATAAACTAGTTATACTATTATATTAGTTATTTAATACGCTGAAATAGATCCCAGTTTAAAATATTCCGCTATAAGTGCCTGTAAATCTCACGATAAGTGATTACAATAGTTACAAGGTTCAAACTGTGATCTTTTCAACACGTGTTTGGATTTGTTTGGCTTCTAAACCTTTAAACGATTAACGGAAGTAAAAATCCATAGCATATAACCATCCATCTCGGAGGGTTAAGTAGAGCTGTACATAATACATCCACATTTCGCCAGTTATGTTTAAGTCTATTGTAGTAGGGGGCGAGCCTATAGCCATCAACCGGGCACAAATCCAAACTCCGTGGCTGCTACTGAGAGATTCCTGATGGGAAAACCCAATAACACTGCCCGTCCTGGGAATCGAATCCAAGAATTCAAGCTCAGCAGTCGCGCTTGCGGTCACTAGACTAACGAAGCAGTTGAAAAATTAAAATCCTTATAAACAAGAACTAGTACTTAAATAACATGATTCATTCTAGTAATACCCTCGTGTATACAAGGGGCCATTTAAATTTCAATTACAGTCTGTTTTATTTGCCGTCAATATACAAAGACAACATTAACTAACTGACTTAACATTAATTTTTGAATATGTGCCAAAATTACTAATTACATATTGTTGACATCTTAAAATAATTATTGTTTCTGGGGAAATACAATTTTCTTTGGACTGGCTGTTGAGTCAGATTTCAAAATAAATGTATGTAGGTAATTTCTGGAACATTTTTTCTGATACTACCTACATACCTACTGAAGTTTTCCGAAGTAGACATCGACTAAAATTGACTACTTAGACTATTCGTCAAAAATATAGTTTTCGTGAGCCTGAAGCAAAATGAGCTGTATTCTCATGAATAGAGCTCATTTTGCTTGTTGATAATGATCTGAATGATTGATTAGTAGCTTTCCATAGCAATCAAGGGCAGAAGATAGACACCGCTTTACGGTGCCAAACTAAAAATCTGGGAAGATAATTTTCACATGTCATTTGCACTACGAATGTAGCGAAAAATAAAATAAAGAAGAAACAATTAGATAAAGCTAATTAGAATTGCATGACGTAAAACTTAACAAAAATACTGTTTTAAAACCGATTAAAAGCTTCATCAATTCAACATTCAATAAATCACCAAATAAAGAGTACCGATTTGAAAACCGACGGAAATGTCTGAGACAAGATAGGAGTATTTTCAATTTCAATGTTAGTCTTGAAATTGAAAATAATAATGACAATACTCATCACTGTCTAGCCTCTTCCTAACTATGTTGGGGACGGCATCTAGTCTTCTTCAAGATGACACACACACACACACACACACGCCCTGGACCCGAGAAGGCAGCGCGTAGTGTTCCACATTCGCCACTCTCAGACGTAATGGGGGAATTTTACACTTCACTACCCACCGGGATGTAGCCAGTAGGTCAAGCGGGCCGGCTCTAGTCCGGGGCAGTGGAACTTGCATTAGATCTCGCTTCCCTCGACGCAAGTGTGCGAGGGAACACCAGTGTCGTTTTAGTCAGTACGGGTCTGATCGACCCCTCTGGTCTCCCAGGGCGGAGGACATCCATTGAGGATTTTCACATCGAGAAAAAAAACAGGGACGATGCAGCTAAATAACAGAGCTTTACATGGGGCCACTCCAAATTTGAGCTCTACAAATCAGTACAAGGCTGACACGATAACACTTTGTAATAGTCACACACAGCCACAATCCACTCAAGCCGTGTACATCAGTATATTTTTTTTTTAAAGAAGCGACTGCCACTGACTGATATTAATGTCAATACTAATAAATATTCTTTCTTCTATTTCAGGCTTCCCATCGGAGCTGGTGTACTATGGATCTGCGATGTGGGAAACGCTGTACGGCATCATCATCGCCTTCCCGCTGGTCTGCTGGATCTTCGTGCCAGTCTACTATAGGCTGCATACTAACTCAGTGTATGAGTATTTACAGGTTAGTCTGAAGTTGTATAGGATCATTGTTGGATATAAAAAATATGTAGGTAGGTTTCCAAAAACCAAAATGTAATGCGTGAATATCAAGCAGTTATTGAGTGCGATTGGACCTTTCACTTATGTGAGTTGTAATTTTAAGTGACAGAAAGGGAAAGAGATGCAAGAAAATGCTGATGTGTGCGTGTAAATGTGATTTCCCCCTAACTCGGCATTATACAGACGGCATCATAAAACTTTTTTTTAGCTTTATACGACTAGTTCGATTCTTAATGGCACACAAATATAACGTAACAGCATCATTCTGTAATTCCCAAAGGGTTAGGCAATGTGGGTGTACCTAATAGTACACCCAGATTTCACCAGTTATGTTTAAGTCCCATGTAATAGGGGGCGACCCTATTGCCATCTACCGGGCACAAATCCTTACTCCATGGCTGCTACTGAGAAATTCCTGATGGAAAACCCAATAATGCTTCACCCGACCTGGAGATCGAACCCGGGACGTCATGCTCAGTAGTCGCGATTGCGACCACTAAATCGACGAGGCAGTAATTTTTAATATCATCATCTGCCCAGCCTTTTACCAACTATGTTGGGGTCGGCTTCCAGTCTAACCGGATGCAGCTGAATACCAGTATTTTACATGGAGCGACTAACTATCTGACCTCCACAACCCAGGTAGTACTGGGTAATACAATACCCCTTGGTAGGACTGGTTGTCACACTTTCGGGCCACTGATTACCTGTAACGACTGTCAAAGATCTACAAATGACAGTTGGGACCAACGGCTTAGCGTGCTTTCCGAGGCACGGAAGAAACTCGGTATGTAAGGGGTGGTCACCTATCCACAGACCAACCTAGGCAAGCGCGGCTTAACCTGAAGATTGTTCCAAACGGTTGTTATTATTTAGGCACGAGTTCCTTCAAATAGTAATTCTTAATATGACTTACTTTTATTTTCAGATGCGCTTCGGTTCCCGGTGCGTACGCCGCATGGCAGCTGCAACCTTCCTCATACGTCAAGTGCTAAACTTGTCAGTAACGGTTTACACGCCGACAGTAGCTCTTCACGCCGTGCTGAACCTGCCTCATTGGGCGTCAGCAGCGGCGTTGACTATTGTGGGGATTGTGTTTAATCTGCTTGGAGGGTTGGCTGCTGCTATCAGGTAAATTTTGTTGTTGATTTTTTGATGGATATAGAAATGAACCCCTAAATCTATTAGTAAAACACAAAAATTGTTTCTACCTGTGTCCGTTATAGACTTTGAAAAATAATCCAACCGATGTGCCCCAAATCGGTATCATTAGAAAAGCAAGCTCAAACTCAAAGCATTTATTTCAATTAGACCATTACAGGCACAAACAAACTAAGCTACAGTCCCAGTCACAAGGCATAAGAAAGTACTGTAGTTGCCCATTCGAAAGCGTAGATCTCTATGGAGAAGAATGGGCAAGAAACTCCATGGATTCTTTTTTAGATCAATATGTTGTTAAAAATCTTGGTAAAATATTTGGCAATAATGCGAAGATGTTTTAGACCACTAAAACAATGCATTAGGCACTATAGCGTAGTAACACACGCCGGGTATCCGCTAGTTGAAAAAAAAATGAGTAGAATATACATAACATGGTTAGAAGAGCTCGTGGCTAAATAATAACAGCCGCTCGGGTCGATCGTCAGGTTAAGCCACGCTTGCCTGGGTTGGTCCGTGGATGGGTGACCACCCATACATACCGAGTTTTCTCCGTGGGTCGGAAAGCACGTTAAGCCGTTGGTCCCGGTTGTCATTTAAAGATCTTTGACAGTCGTTATAAGTAGTCATTGGCTCGAAAGTCTGAGAACCAGTCTTAGCAAGGGGTATCGTATTACCCAGTAATAACTGGGTTGTGGAGGTCAGATAGGCAGTCGCTCCATGTAAAATACTGGTATTCAGCTGCATCCGGTTAGACTGGAAGCCGACCCCAAAATAGTTGGGAAAAGGCTAGGCAGATGATGATACATGACATGGTTAGTCAGCCTGCCACGTGTCCACCACTGGTAATCACGCCTCATCTCCGTGTGAGGGATTGTGCCATAATCGACTATACAGGACCAGTGAGGGTAGTTGGATGGCACACGTGTCTTTGATTTTTGGTTCTATGACGCAGCTGTTTGTATTTTTAATTCGAGTACTGCATGTAAATACAATTTATTTAAAACTACACATGAGGATTTTCCAAGACGATGTTCTTAGAGTACTGCAGTATTGGTTAATTCTCTCATAGTAATTTTGAAACACGATATTCCAAATCTAATAATTTATTCCGTCAACTATCGTACAGAAACCTCGATTAATAAAACAGTTCAGAAATAAAAATGGCATTAAAGTTAGTTCTTCTATTAACACTGTCTGGTAGGTATAGTTAATATTTAAAAAAATATACATAAGTACACACACTTACATGAATTTATGCCTTTCCCCAACCAATTATAAAAATAAATTTAAAGAAGGTTCTACACAATTCCGTAGAATTCAAAACCCTCCTTTTTAAATCAATGAAAACGAACCATTTCAATAAAAAAAAAAAAAACAGTAGAAAGAAGCTTTATTTTAACTTTAAAAGTCGTCAACAAAACTTAGAAAGAATGAGTTATCTTTTTCAGAGCCGATGTGATCCAAACACTAACAATGATAATAGTCAGCGGAGCCTTCATCATTCAAGCAACTATCGTGACTGGAGGTCCACATAAAGTAGTCAACGACAATATTGATGGCGGAAGGTTGAAATTCTTCCAGTAAGTATACATTCTCATTGTAACACAGCCTGCATGCAGTATAAGGAAGTGATGTATTTCCTACTTCTGATTAAATTCGTTGCGGGATCCAAGACAGTTAAATCATTTCTCTAGGACTTCTTCGAGCTTCATTGTCTCGGCGTTTTTCTGGTGGTCGCCACTGTTGATTCTGGGGCACAGGAGTTGCAGTGGTTTGGGAATAGTGAGGCGGGCTTGTCCCAAAAAAGATGCATGCAGTGAAAAAAAAAGCAATGATAGTGTGCGACCGTTGGTCTGCCAAGTCATAGGTCTCGAGTACGAACCCAAGACACGCACCAGAAGCAAGTGATAATTATACAATACGCACGATTTCGGAATCATGTGCGTATTGTATCATTATCACTTGCTTCGGTAAAGGAAAACAATATAGTGAGGAAATCAGCATGCCTGAGAGATATAACTAGATGACATGTAAAGCCAAGGCAGAGGCCCATGGGCGGCATATAAAAGTTTTGACACCAGGTTAGGCACTAACCACACGATTAAGAAGAAGAATGATCGATGAATGATGATGTGATGATGATGAATGTATTTTTCCTGTAATGTATTTTGTGCGTACATAAATAAATAAGAATGATTCTTTAAGACTTACACAAAGTGACTTTCTAACAGCGATAACCAAAAAAAAAAAGCAAAAAAAGAATTGCATTTCAAAGCTGTCGGAAGTTTGAATCCTGTTGTGAGTCGTTGGAGCTCTGGTCTTTAGATTAGAAATACCATTCGGTTATATCCAATATTCCTTTTGGGTCCAAACTGAATCCATATCAGCCAAACAAAGAGCTATATTTGAAGACTTGCTAATTATTGAAATCATTATACACTGGTATATTATAGTCACGGGATGCATATATTTGTCCACATAAACAAAAAATCTAGACAATATTGGTCGGGGTGCTACACAGAAAAGTTCTAACAAAACATTCTCTATTTCTAGAATAACCGGAGACCCAACCGTCCGCGTCGATACGTTATCCGCAATCATCGGCCAACTCTTCATGTCCGTCTCCATCTACGGTTGCCAGCAGACCTTCGTCCAGCGGTACTGCTCCATGTCCAGTGAAGCCAGGGTCAGGAGGACCTTGCTAGCCAACGTTCCAGCAGTAGCTGTTCTCTTCAGCCTGTCATGGGTGGTCGGCATGACCCTGTATGCCATGTATCAGTACTGCGATCCCCTGGCTTCGGGCAAGATTGCAGCCCCTGATGAGGTTTTGCCGTTCTACGTACAAGATCAGTTCAGTTTTCTGCCTGGAATGCTTGGACTGTTTTTGGGGAGTCTGTTTAATGGAGCTTTGAGGTTCGTAGTTTTTTTTTATGGTTTGTAATTTCTGCCAAACAATCATAAAAGTCTTTGTTAGAAGACGTTCAATGCTCTTTACATAATACACATAAACAGCCTGTAATGTGTCCATAGCTCGTACATAGGCCTTCGCTCTGAGAGTATTGGGCCGTGCGGGTTCACCAACCACCACATGTGATCAACCGATCATAATAATATGTCTGTTGCCTACCTACAATGTCCCGTAAACTACGTCCTCATATTATGTGAGGAAAAAAGAAATTCCAGCCTCAATTGTCGTGAAAGAAGGTTGCTGAGTCCAGTGTGATTGAGAAGCATAAGGTCACATGTACAATGCCCTCTGTTTTTGTACGTCCTACATTATTTTCAGAAGCATAAGGTCGTATGTACAAAACTCTCTGTATTGGTACGTCCGACCTTATGTCTCTGATGTCGAGAATTTGTTTTCACTTCGTTTGTTTCTACAGAAAGTCTTGTCTCTTTCTTGATTTTACTTTCGACCTTCATGTGTAACACAATATTTTATTGATTACAGTTTCCTGGTATCAAACGTGAACTCTCTATCGACGGTGACATGGGAAGACTTCGTTTCCTTCGCGCCTGCCTTCAAGGGCATCAGTGATAAGCAACAGTTGACTGTCATCAAAGTTATTGGAGTTATTTATGGTAAGTTATGCAAATATTTTATTTAGCTTTAATTTGCTCATCATCGTCATCATATATTCGTCCTTCTGTAAATTTCTGTGGACTCAACGAATAACGTGTTTATTCATAAACAGCTCTGTCTTCGCTTTTTGTATTTTTTTTTTGCGGTATCCTCTTTCAAACAGTTGACCCGCTTTTTCTATAGCCTACGAATCAAAATAACCACCATTGAAATTGACGTTGTCTCAAGGTGACTTCACAATTATGTGTCATTTCTTTTCCTTGCTAAGACGTAATGCGAAACCAAAATAAAGCAAAATGCCGCCTAATGAGTTCCAAAATTGTTATGTGAGGACGACTAATGATCCATTATTTTAAGTCGAGGAATAGATTTAATGCCTTTTTGGATATTCCAAATTGTATCGAATTAACTTTTGTAAATAGCCTAAAATCGCGGAACGTCATACTTGCAGAATGAGCAATTGTTTCTAACCGCGGATTGTTTTTGGAAAGACTATAAATAATCACCCTGTAGTGGGTAATAATCAACCATGTGGGCCTAGTGTGGGCATGGCGAATTCCATAAAGTTTCGAAATCTGAAAATTTTAATGTGAAAGATGTCCCTATTATCTGATAACGCAAATAACAGTCAAATTCAATACCATACGTTATTTTATTTTCAGCTCTCATCATTATGTGTCTGTCACTCTGTGTCGGCATTGTGGGCGGAGTCGTCGAAGGCTCCTTATTGGTCACCTCAGCAACATCAGGCGCCTTGCTAGGAGTCTTCATCTTAGCAGCCCTCTGTCCCGTCGCCAATGGAAAAGGAGCCTTATGGGGCATGATTGCGTCCCATGTGGTCACTACCTGGATGGCGGCTGGCAGGCTTCTGTATGTGAACAAGGGTGTGGCTATGTTGCCTATGTCTACTGAGGTTGGTTTTCGTTAATTTCTATTAGGACAGAGTAATCAGCCTATAATGAGGGCCTCCTCTCTTCAAGTGGGAGTGATCCACGCCTCCTACGCAAGCCCAATGTGGGTTGGGTACCACGCCAGGATTCCTCATGATGTTTTCCAGTTTTGAGAGCAGTAGTGACCAAATAAATTACCTACACGAACTAAAGCGGCCTGTCTGGATTCGATCCTACAGTTTTCATTCACTTTTTCATAATCAGTTGGCAAGTGAACATGAAAAAGTGGGGACACTATCAAGTAAATGAGGACGTCTGTCGAACGAAAAACTAACGTTTTCGAATGTGGAAAACGATATCGATTGCTCGTAATAATTTATCAGTAAGTCATCTCTGTTGGCGAGAAATCGTTTTCATCAATATTCGTTGCCATTGTCCTCTTTCAGCTCTGGTTTTTAAATCTATCTACATTTATCTAACTAGTGCGGACAAATTGTGAACACGGCACGGACACTTCCATACAAATACAAACTAAAGTATCTATGTCTAAAAGGAAATTTGCAATTTGTCCGTATTTGTTTTGACTGACCCTTTATTTATGCTTTTACAAATAGTATTAATGAAATATTAATTATCTATTTCAGCAATGTCCAAACGCGACTCTATCGACGTTGAACCACAAAGCTCTGCCCGTAGAAGTGAATGCGACGCTGGCACACCTGGCACCATTGTTGCAGTCCATCAACATAACCCATGCTCCCCCGACCATGTCTCCTGTGTAAGTATTGTTAACTTGTTTATCATCATCACCTTCATGCCCTTGTCCCATTCTACTCGGGGTCGGCGCAACACGTTTTCTTCTTCCATTCTCCCCTGTCAGACGTCACGGCATCATTTGCTCCTTTCTCTTTCATATTGTTAACTTGCTTATGTTATGTTTTAACGAGAAATTACCTGACGGGGGCTAACGGAAGATAGGATTTCTACTGGCAAAATTGGAGGGGTGACTGGTTGCAGCTGGATAAGAGTTGCCGAGTATTGCTGAATGCCGTGCGATTGGAGAGACCTATGTCTAGTCTACTGCTGTAGGCTGATGATAGAAGTTGTCAGTGCTGCAAAGTTTTCAATAAGACTTGATACGCTTGAAAAAATCTTTCATCTCATTGATTATTGCTCTGCAAAGCCAAATCTTCAATATGGATCTCTTGTAGATCGTGCCCTTTTAAGTGATATTTATTATTCATTTAGACTTAGATGCCCATTATCTTATTAAAATAAGAGGTCTCGAGTCGGAGCTTCGATTTATACGACAGACAAAAAAATTATCGCTAAAACGACACATTTCTTTTACAGAATGACAGAGCTTCACAAATTCTACTCAATATCCTACATGTGGTATGCAGTCATCGGCACCATAATCTGCGTCACCCTGGGAAATATAATCGGTCTCTTGACTGGCAGCAAAAGTGATGCTTTCGACGAACGCCTCCTGCATCCACTGGTAGCGAAACTTGCTAGAAAGCTACCAGGACCAAAGAGGTTCTTCACCACAGAGAAACCTCCTCCTGCCGAAGAAAAAGAAGCTGAGAAGGACTCTTCAGAAAAAACTGAAGAAACAGTAACTGATACAACGCCTAATGAGACCATAGATCCGAAACCAACAGTTTTTGTAACTACTGGTAGTCGGTTATTTGATGTCTATGATGTCAGAGCATCGCCTACACTGTCACTTGGAAGGAGTAGAACACGGTTGTGATGTATTAGTTAAGTATTTAGAGTCTTATCCTTATTGCACTTAAGTGCCATTTTAGCATATTATATGTACATGGATTGTGTGGCTGCAGTTAACGTTTGTATAGTGCAGTCAATAGTCTAAGGGATGTCTGCCAATGGAAAACTGATGGAAAGGCGTAAATGGTATACAATTTTGAATCAAATGGAGGCTGATCAAATCATCATTATAGTTAATTAAGATGTATCTGGCTTCCGGATGAGTAGGCGAGTGTGGGATGGAATCAAATATATTGAGTATAGCATAAGAATGCCTAAAATTATTATATTCGTATTGAGTATACTTAGTTGCCTTACACTGGTCAAAGCAATCGGTCGCGCGAATACACGATCGTCGCGTTCATGTATCTCTAATTTATTCGGAAAACGAAATAAATGAACGCGATGGTTGCATGCATAATCACGGAGCTATCACTGTGGTTAGTGTGTGACCTTAAATATGTGATGAATGAAATGATAACGCTGTGAGCTAACATTGATATACTGAGAAAAATCAAAGACTCGACCTTACATTTGTTTTCGGTCTAAGACGTCTTCAATAATTATTATCATTAGATTGTAGTTAGCTGTGAAAATAATTGTAAAAGGAATATTTGGAAAGCAAAGATAATAACTATTGTAAGCGGAGAATACAGGGCGTAGGCGTTAGGCATTTAATAGTATTAGTAGAGGATCGAAAAATGATTCAGAAAATATTATCAATTTTCGTTTTGGCCCAAAAAATAATGTGTTTTTTTCAATTTTACTATTAGTTTCTTAGAGCGAATTGCACCACGGTAAATGAACGCGATTGGCACATCTAAACTGCGTTCAAGAGCTGTCAGAGTCAATATGCCGTGAAAATTATAACTCTGAATTATGGCTCTTGAACGCGGTTTATGAAATTTGCCTTTAAATTATTCATTGGAGACTGAATTGTTAAAATGAATGAGAACTCATTGTGGAAATTGAAGTTGTGATGAATGACTTTGAACTAGAATAAAAAGGTACTTAAGAAGAAGCTCTAAGTTAAAATAATGTTGTGATTGGCTCTCCAATGCTAGGTCCGCTTGCACCACAAATCACTAACTACGTTTAACACTAAAAGAGTCTACAATATCTTTCTGTATGTCAATCGTTTGACGACAGTCACATAATGATGTTTCACGTTATAAGAATTTAGTGATATGTGGTGCAAGCGAGTCTTAGTTGTTAAAATGCTTGTCTTGCCTTTAAATTAATTAATGACCATATTTTTGTGCAGGGTGGAACGGACACCGACGCGAAAACGGTAACCACGTTTTCAGTACATCATTCTGAAACACTGTTTCCTACAAAATTTCTATGTGGGGGGGGGGTTCAGAATGATGTAAGTACTGAAAACGTGGTTACCGTTTTCGCGTCGGTGTTCTTCCACCTTGTATATGATAAAAAAAAGAAGAAACTAGTTAGTAAGTACACTCTAAAATGTCAATTCATAGATTTTAATCAGACGAAATAAAATAAGAGAGTGTTTATTAGAAAAAATGTTGCAAAAATTGATAAAAGAATCGTTTTAAATTTTTACGAATTTTTATCCATGTGATAATAGCATGTATTTTGTAAATATAAAATTAAAATAGATTAATAATTAATGATTAAATATAAATATGAGTGGTTAAATTAATCGCTCTACGTTTTAAGGATATTATAGTTGATTTATAATTTTAGATAAATAATGCAGTTAAGCGAATGATGTTTGATACTTTTTATAATAACGTGCGTCTTATAATCGTTTTTATTTTATAAGTACTTAATTATATAAAGTTTATATATGAATTTTGTGTGAAAAAAATATAATTTAACCACATTTTAACGTGTTGTTGATGTTCAATCTATGTCGAATTCTAACCATTCAAAATGACTGTTCCAAAACAAAATAGTAATCAGAACCGATGAAAGAATGACTTCTCCGTTTACTTCATCTTCAGGGACAATTATTCTGATTCCAATATGGCCGCTTTATCACTGTGGTTTGCTGTTTCTGTAACCCTCAGACTTGTACATTTTTCTTTTTTTACTTCCAAAATTCCAGAATTTCGTTTTTGATAATTTCTATAGAGGGTGTAAAAAGACCGGTAACAAAGCCGAAGGGCATGTGTGTTCATGCCCTTATTCATTACCTGGGAATTATTATTATTATTTATTTATTTATGTACACACAAAACACATTACAGGAAAAATACATAAAGACAAAAGAGCACAAAGGTACCGCTTATTTCATTTAGAAATCTCTTCCAGCGGTCGGGAATCTCCCTGTTACGGAGATTTTGAAAGTCAAAGTTCCAATTTTCTTTTTAAATACAAGTTTTAAATGTTATAAATTTACTTTAAATCATAACAAAACAAAACAAAATCGTTTCCAAACATTTTCCTTTTTGCGTAGAGTTACTTAGTTCGATGTACTGAGTGTTTGGTTGACGGCTTCGTGAAGGGTCATTATACACTCAGTATGTTCAATTAGTTCACTGTATCCTTGCTCCTTACTAATATTATAAACGCGAAAGTTTGTATGTACGGATGTTTGTTACTCTTTCACGCAAAAACAACTGAACGGATTTGGATGAAATTTGGTACACAGATAGTTTATTCCCTGGATTAACATATAGAATACTTTTTATCCCTGTAGTACGATACCGTAGGACAATAACCGAACTCCACTAGTTTTGTTATAAAAGCTTACTCCTTTTTTAAAATAGGTGTGTACTATTATTTTAATTAATGCGGTTATTTCCCACCACTTCTCGCCTAATTGAAGGAACAAACATGAATGTTAGTAATGCATCACACATTGCTAGTCTTCTTTATTATTAGATAAAATAATAATATTTTATTAATATCGTGATGTTTGACAGTATTATTATATTTTGTAAAAGAATGAATGTGGACTGCGTTATGTTATTTTTAAAATAAGTTATTATTATCAAATTATAGAAAATGAAAATATAAGGACTATGAACTAGGATTCTTTTGTTTTTTTTTTCAAACCTACCTATATTTTTTTAAAATTTATTTCCGCCCAAGACAGCAAAAAATATACTTCATAACTTTCACCGCTTCACTTTTTAATAAGTGCTAAAACTTGCTTGGTTGGCTGTTTAGACCACACTCCCCTGATTTCCACATTTGCCACTATAAGCACAACATAAAGACCGTTCGAAGAAAATCACTACAACAAGAAAACTGATTGGGTTTCATTCAGACAATCGGTTGACATCGAGTCAAACGTGAACCTAAAAAGAACGTTACAAACAAATGACGACATTGATGCAGCTACAAACAACACACACCTCATTCAGCTTTGGCTCATTCTTGGCATATGTATTCACTCCCAATTCTTCTTCTTCTTCAGCAACTACATTTTTTGTGTTTCGTTTCCGCTTACCCAAAGGTCAGTGGAAATCTCTGCTTCTTCCTCGTGTCGCTGTGCTGGCACGACATTTTTTACCACGTATTCTGAAGCATAGAACATAGAAATTTTTCGTCGGTTATTAAAAAAAACAGCTGTTTCCTACAAAGCTGTAATACCTTCATGGTCAACATGTATAGAACAGCTCATAAAAAAAAATACCGATGAAAAGTTCACATCGTCAATTTCCAATCAGAATGATGTATTAGCGGCGGTGTCCCTCTGTCCAGGGCGTAGTCGGTGGCAACGCAGAGGTAAATATGGCTGCATGTTTTGGCAGGATGGAGGTGGAACGTAGTTTGCTACTTCACACCAGGTTGCTCCAAATCCCTAATAAAAAAAAAAACAAATTTGGACTTAGAAAGGGTGATGTTGAATGCTGTCATTCAGTAAAACTAATCCACACCCATATTATTAATTCTAAGAAAACCTATATTAATCAATCCCTTACCAGGTAAACTGTTTAGATTTATCATTTCATTCGTGACCTCTGGGATCGAATCGAAAAGAATATGCATTTTTCATTGAAACTGATACCCGAATCAAAGGTTCGAGTCAAATGTCTCGATCAGCCTTTACATTCATTTCGTCAGTGTATCTCAAGGTTTTTTTTTTTTTAAATCTTTTTTTGTTCAAAAACATTATTTAAAAGTTATTTTAAAAATACATAATCATACCCACACAAACTATTGCGGGTTTAACAATGGTATGCTAGACACAGCAATTCGGTGCCACCACATTATTGATTAAAATTATCTAGGTATCGTACAGTATAGTATAGGTACTAATAATACACTTCCTGTTGTACCACAATGCAGAAAATATCTCTATAATACCAATTCAATAGGTAGGTACGCAATTTTGTTCATGAAAAAATATACAGGGTGGCGAGTTTAGTCAACTGCTTTCTCCAAGGACGAGCTCGTGGCCAAATAATAACAGCCGCTCGGGGTCGATCTTTAGGTTAAACTGCGCTTGACTACGTTGGTCCGTGGATGGGTCACCACCCATTACTTACCACTCCCTCCGTGCCTCGGAAAGCACGTTAAGCTGTTGGTCCCAGCTGTCATTTGTAGATCTTTGACAGTCTTCCAGGTAGTCAAGAAAGAAAGTCTGACAACCAGTCTTACCAAGGGATATCGTATTACCCAGGACTAACTAGGATGTGGAGGTCAGATAGGTAGTCACTCCATGTTAAATACTGGTATTCAGCTGCATTCGATTAGACTGGAAGCCAACCCCAACATAGTTGGGAAAAGGCCAGGCACATGATTCTTCAAGGAGGTGTCTACCTTTATTATGACCAACTACTTTCTAAAAAAGCTCAGATCCGATTCGTGAAAAAAGAAATAGATACCTATTACAACAATAGACAAACTGTTTCGATGCATGTAATATGAAACGCTACATTTTCATTCCTGTTTTTTTTTCTTGCAGAAAGTTGTTTAATACCACCTTCAGAAGGATGCAGGTTACTAAATCATCAACCTGTTTATCATATTTTTATGGTAGGCCGCACATCAGTGGTGACAGAACCATTCAAACTATAAAGGGTGTAAATATACCCATAACGAAGCCAAAAGGCAATTAATTGTACCTCCCCTCATTGTGACCAGTTTTTTTTTTGTTCTGGACCATACCTGGGAATGTTCTAGTTACGGAAAAAGTGTAGGTCAAAGTCCCAACTTTTCCACAAGTATTTTTTTTAAATACTAGTTTTTAAGGTTATAACTTTACTTTAAATACCTCCATCACCCGTTTACTATTCAATGCGTCCATCAGCACAATGTTTTGAGTGCGTAACATTGTGTTTTAACGTAAAACGTGATTTTTCACCCCAAACAAAAAGTCGTTTCCCAGCAATAGTTTTTGCGTAGAGTTACTTAGTTTGATGTACAAAATGCTTGGTTGACGGCTTCGTGTAGGGTCCGTTTACACCTTGCCTATACTACGCTAGGCCAGTAAGTTCAAAGTTTTACCAATGACTTGTGGCTTATTGTACAAAACCCAGAAAAGTATTTTTACTTTACAAAAAATAACACTGATAGGTATCCGTTTCAGAGTTTTTTTGTCGAGAACAATGAAAGTAAGTTAAGCAACTTTTGAAAGCACTAAAAGCCTTGCTATGTAGTAGCCTTGCCTTGGTA
Organism: Standfussiana lucernea; assembly: GCA_964057025.1. Taxonomy (NCBI): domain Eukaryota; kingdom Metazoa; phylum Arthropoda; class Insecta; order Lepidoptera; family Noctuidae; genus Standfussiana; species Standfussiana lucernea. Next base: position 12,177,909 of record OZ059807.1, on the reverse strand, counting down.
GTTATAAAAGATGCGATACAATGAAATTAACTTTTAAAGAATAACAATAGGGCTAACCCTGAAATTTAGAAATAACAAAAGATTTTGTTAAACTTCACGGTGTCTACTCACGGTCGTCGGTGATTTACTCACGGTAAGTTATGTAAGTATACGTACACCACGTTGCATTCCGATGTGGTGGGCCACATCAGCTGTATGCACGATGACCGCTGGGCAAAACCCTCCACGCAATGGGTGCCGGGAGATGGACGGCACCGCCGAGGCCGGCTCAGAAAGAGATGGCGAGACGACATGGACGCGTACCGCGAGGGCTTGTTTGAGGAGTCACAAATAAGTGCTCTGGTGGAAGGAATTATGGGCTCAAAAAGGGCCAAGCAGTGCGACAGCGTACGCCAAAAAAAATGTGTATGTTATATTTACACAGTCGTAACGACAGAGTAAATTTATTAAAATTTATGATTTATTATTAATATTGGGGAAGGTTGGTCAAAGTAGATTGCGTGTCCACAACTTGGTCCCAATCTGACCAATGAGGTCACGCTATTTTCAAAAATACCTAAATTGACATTACCAGATTTTCAGCCCATGACGATGTTGGGAACCAGCTATGCGCCATTAGTTTCACTCTAAGCTTCCCCATTGCTTTCATTTGTTTTTTTACAGTCATAGTAGCATTGACGCTTGAGCTCGTCGCTCATGTCCAAGTGGTGAAACAGGAACGCTACACAACAAATTCCCCTGATCGTAAAACAGGGCGTCCATACTACCACGACAGTAGGCGTGTCACTTGAGCAACACTGTCCTAGGGTTGGCATTGATGGAACTGAGCCTCTGACTACACGAGTTTCTTATGCAAATCTCAGGAAAAGGGACACTTGCTCCAGCGTCGGATCCAATTTGCGTTTCAATGAGACGCTATATAGTCTTGTGGGCTTATTCTGAAGCTTTCAAGGCGATTGACAGGTCGTTAGGGATACGATGTCGCTTGAAAATGGTTTGGATAGTGACCTTTTTAAAAAAAAGGAGTTTGGTGGGGTTTGGAAATGTCTTCCATAGTTGTAGGTGGTATTTGAGTCATGAGACATCATCATTATCTTGCCCTTATTCCGATTCATTTGGGGTCGGCGCAGCATGTTTTCTTCTACCATACTTCTCTATTACTCGTCATCTCATCAGACACCTCCTTTTTTGCGATATCATCCTTCACACAGTCTATCCATCGTTTGTTTGGTGTTCCTCTACTCTTACACCCATCCATTTTATTTGAGACTTTAGACAGTTCGATTTAATTCTCAACAGAAAAAAAAAATCCTCAAAGGTAAACTGCAGGTTATTATCATCCGTATTGATTGCGTCAGTCATTGTGTAAGAAATAATTACTTCAGGGCAGGCAATTCTATATTCATTCGATGTGAACGCAATAACTTTAGTCAAAATAAGGAATTTAAACTTCCGAAAATAGATTCGACCCCGGCTACGGGAATAATGAGGCTCGATAGTACAAATTACTATCAATTTTATACGATACCTTAGGGCATCTCCTTTGTCTAATCAGAGGAGATGTGCTCTATTAACAATACCGAAGGTAAAAAAGTGAAAAATGTGTGGAATTGACATAAGCTACCGAATTAATTAATACCAGCTTCTGCCCGCGGTTCCAAACGCGTGGACTAAATGAAAAAAAAAAAATTTTTCATCAAGGTAAGCCATTGAAAATTCAGCTGAAAAGTGAGATGTCTCAGAAAAGTTAAGCAACACTTCCTAAGGTACATTTCTAGCACTTCGTCGTTATAGCTCGGCTAATGCTATGCTATAACTACGCTTTTTGCTGAATTTACTCACAGAAATTAGGGCCGCCGGCACGTACACCACCGCTCACGGCCCTGGCGTCACTAAATTTGAAGCTACTGCAAGCGGTGAATGCATCCCGCTCGGGGTTGGGGAGAAATTCGTTATTATTATTGTTGCTAGGCCGGAGCGGCCCCCACATCAGCAGTTAAAGGTAAATCATTGCCTTGTTGGTGCACTGCTGAGCATGAGATCCCCAGCTCTTGGTTCGATTCCCAGGTCAGACAGTGTGTTATTGGGTTTTTTCCATCAGGAGTTTCTCAGTAGCTGCCACGCATCTGGATTTGTGGCCGGTTGATGGCAATAGGCTCGCCCCCTATTCCATGGAACTTAAAACATAACTGGCGAAATATGGGTGTACTACTAGGTACCCTTCGGCTGTCACAGGCGTGATGTTGTGTTATGTTATAAAACAGGACCTACGAGAAAGGAGCAAAGATATCTTTGAAGCAAAACTTCTCAGCTTCTGTCCATAAAAATTCAAGTGTTAGCAGTTTTTGTAACACAAGTCAATTTGATGCAAGGGAGCGTGGGGTTTTATGGCTCCAAATCTTTTTCCAATAATGTACTTTAGAATGTGAGGCTTCATCAATATTGCTTCAACGGACTTGGGAACGTTGGCTTGAGACGATGTTGGAGCGCCGTAAGTACTTTAATACCCGTATCTATAGTCATAGTCAAGTTAAAGTAATTACTTGAGCTTAAGTAGTTACTTGTGCAAAATTTTTTATGCAATAGACAAGAATTTAAACTAAGTAAGGACCGTCAAAGAAAGCAAAGCTAAGAATTCTAACTTTTTACAGTTCTAACTTCAAGCAATTACTAAGTATGTAAAACGTATGTTAAAAAATGACATTTACTCAAGTAAACAGTTTCATTCGTTTATAGATACGGGTGTAAGAGTTGAGAAGCTTATTAATAAGTAGGTAACCTTCGTTTAATCGTCATCTTGATGATATTCTTCATCTACGGTATGGGCACTTCCGATGAAATAAGCTAAGACATTTTATAAAGACTTGTCGAAGAATATTTTGTATTGAACGTAGATTATATACACGTGGAACGTCGTATTGGATACAAAAATACAACTTAAGTTTTTTAGACTTAAACTAAACATAACTGGCGAAATGTGGGTGTACTAAAGGTCACTTTTGCCTACCCCCCCGGCTTAAAAAAGGCGTGATGTAATGTTATTTTTAGTCCATTTTTCAGAGCAGATGAGATAACACTAATACTTAGTTATCTACCCACAGATTGGCATTTAGGTTTTTTCACGCGGCTATGCATGGTAAGTGTGACCTTTATAAACGACTTCTTTCTTAATAAAAGAGAAACCAAACCACATAGTTCAAGGACTACCATCTACGTCATGACCTAGATTAGGACTTAGGATACTTTTTAACCCGTCACTAAGCTCCCGTAGGATCATTTCCGACCTTAACCAGCATGCCTGAGAGATATTTCTCGACGGCATGTAAAGCCAAGTCAGAGGCCCATGGGCGGCATAAAAACTCTGACACCAGGTTAGGCACTAACCACACGATAAAGAAGAAAGAATTTCCGACCTTCACGCGGACGAAACCGCGGGCAGAAGCTACAAATAAATACATACATATATTACATCACGCCTGTAATCCCCGAAGGGTTAAGCAGAGGTGTACCTAATAGTACACCCGCATTTCGACAGTAATGTTTACATTCCATGTAAAAGGGACGGGCCTATTGCCATCAACCGGGCACAAATCCAGAATCCGTGGCTGCTACTGAAAAATTCCTGAAGGAAAAACCCAATGACAATCTTCTCGAATTGAACCCAGGACCTCGTGCTCAGCAGTCGCGCTTCCGGCCACTAGATTAACAAGACAGTCGCAAAACAAAATTATATAATTGCATAGCACATGTGTGAGTTCTATGTACGATAAAGCTACCATTTACATCTTTTACTGACTTGAATTTGCCCTGGTGGTTGAGAGTATGTCATGCTCACTCAAATGTCTCGCTGATGGTGGCGCGTGTGTCGGGTCGTTTAGTTCCCTCCAAAATGGTTGAGTTGAATGATGGCTAATCCATGCGTCATGTTCGTGAACGGGCGTTGTCAATGGGGACTGGTCATCTCGCAACTGCCATGAGTTATTGTATTTTTAGATTGTTAATTTTATATTTTTACTCTGGACGCTCTTACTCGCACGTCTTTCTATATCGTTCTCACATAATATATGTTTAATCTCGACATGAATGATGTAACCAAGACTTTGTAACAACATAATGATTTAAAAGAGTGTCCATGGAGTTTCTTGCCCATTCTTCTCCATAGAGATCTACGCTTTCGAATGGGCAACTACAGTACTTTCACAAGTTATTATTCCCTGTGACTGGGACTGTACCTTAGTTTTTTTTTTGTGTTTTGACACTCAAAAGTCCCTGTAACGGTCTAATTGAAATAAATGCTTTGAGTTTCGAGTTTGAAAAAGGTACAAATACTTCATATCGAAATCCCACGTTCTCACACAAATATTCCAGAATAATTCCGTCGTTCTCCTCACAAGATATTTAAAGCATGCAAATAGTATAACATACTTACGAGACACGGTTTTGGGAAACTGCGGGATGCGTAAACGATGTTCATTAAACGACATATTATATTCAATGATTATCTTTTGAGGGTGAACTGTGAAGTTCATAATGTTATGCGAGACTATTTTCTTTGCTTAATCGGGTTCAAAGCTGAAAGGGGAATATTTCTAAAGATGTAGATTTAGGTAGGTGTGAAATATGGTGATCAGGTTTTAGCTTTTCGATGTAGTAATTTTACATGAGGAGCTCGTGGCTAAATAATTACAGCCGCTTGGGTCGATCGTTAGGTTAAGCCGCGCTTGCTTAGGTTGGCCCATAGATGGGTGACCACCCATAAATACCGAGTTTCCCTCGTGCCTTGGAAAGCACGTTAAGCCGTTGGTCCCGGCTGTCATTTGTAGATCTTTGACAGTCGTTACTAGTAGTAGTGGCCCGAAAGTATGACAACCAGTCTTACAAAGAGATATCGTATTACCCAGTACTAACTGGTTTGTAGGGGTCCGACAGGCAGTCGCTTCATATAAAATACTGGTATTCAGCTGCATTCGGTTAGACTGGAAGCCGACCCTAGCATAGTTGGGAAAAGGCTAGGTCGATAATAAATTTTGCATGAACCGTGAACGTGTTGTGTAGGTATGGTATGCTTAACGCAGCAGCGGTCAAAAGTTACGCGGGACAAGGGCTGCCACTGCCAATGTTCCAATGATTAAGTAGTCAAGCGAGTATTCGCATCAATTGGAACACCTCCATAAAAGTTAGCTGACAAATCTTCCTGCCCTTGTCGTATTCTACTTGGGGTCGGCGCAACACGTTTTCTTCTTCCATTCTCCCCTGTCAGACGTCACGGCATGATTTACTCCATTCTCCATTTTCACAAATTAGCTGACACAATCGGGTTAAATAAATTTCTACCCGCATCGTCGCGTGTCGCTTAAGTTTGACCACAGCGTTAATCTTCTTCTTCTTCGATTCGTCGACCGTCATCTCTAACTAAAATCCAACCCAACCAATTATGACAAACGAACTAATTTCAATAGGATTTTTCTTTGTAATCCTTCACATCAAAGATTTCTAATTACTACACCAGTGGAATAACTACGACAAAGTTATGATATCTCTTCAGAACGCGATAATTAATCTCTTAGCAAGTTTTAATTATTATTTTCTCTGTACCAACTATTACTCGAAGTTTGATCGTCTCGATATAACTAACTTTGCTCAATTAATCACGGTCGCGTTCGGGTTCTTTATATAGATCTGTTGAACTGATATTATTGGAAATATTAAACTGTTGGATTTTGTAACTAATCTCACTTAAACTTTTGTCATCTGGTGGATTGAAATAAGGACAAGCGATGGTGACGGCACCTCGAAATCAAAATATTTTACTTCACATGGGCACTTAAAGAACGTCGAGACAAAGCGCACGATCGTTTGTTATCACGATTGGTCGTTCGTTCATCGTTAACTATTAAGAAGAACTGGCTAGATACTCTTTTAAAATGATATGGTTTTACAATATTATGTAACAGTGTTTGTACTTAAGTATGAGAGAACAGCGTAGGCCCGACAGTGAGTCTTTGCGTTGCCTCAAGGAGGTGGCTTTGGGTAGTCAGTTTCGATAGCACCTGCTACTTCCTAACTGGCTAGGAATATTCTCATAATAATTATATCGCGACAGTAACTACATACACATATGAGAGTAGAAGTCTCCTACGATTAGATGGACGACAGTAATTTTGTCGTAAGAAAACCGAATCGGCTTCATATTCATGATCATTACATTACCAAACATATATACGGGGTGGAAGGGACACCGACGCCCTATATATGTACTTTACTAGCTTCTGCTTGCGGCTTCGTCTGCGTCAAAAAATATCAAATGGAACTCGGTAATAGTGCAGCTATACATTAGTGAAACTTTTGAAATCGGAATAGTTCCGGAGATTACCTCCTATATCCAAACCTACAGTTTTTATAGCAATAGCAGTATAATTATACGATACATACGAATTTAAAGCAGTTTAAAATAGTTTCAAAATATTGTTTGAAGCATCTCATTTATTTATTTATTTAAACTTCGTGTACAAGAGTGGTACATAGGCGGATCCATTCATTTCGCTTTGGGAATCACATTAAGAAGAACCAGGCATCTAAAAAGCATTTCAAATTATCTTCTAAAGTACTAAAACCACAATAAAATATATTTATTTCCATAATAGAAAATAAATACTGAGAAACGACTGCTGAAAATTTTGTAGAATTAATATCAATTTTCTTTTTTGTTTGCTCAGAAATATTTTACTTCAGATATGTAGGTTATAAGATAACTATTTATTTTAAAAACAAATTGACTGAATGTTGCCCAGTCACTCTATAACATAACACAGGATCACGCCTGTTATCCCTAAAGGTTTAGGCAGAGGTGTACCTTATATTACACCCACATTTAGCCAGTTATGTTTAAGTCCCATGTAATAGGGGGCGAGCCTATTGCCGTCAATCAGGCACAAATCAAGACTCCGTGGGTGAGCTAGTGACTGGGTTATGAAAATCAAAAAGGCAGTCGTTCCGCGTAAAATAAGTAGGTACTGGTATTCAGCTGCACCCGGTTAGACTGGAAGCCGACCCCAACATAGTTTGGCAAAGGTAAGACAGATGATCTGTTCCTAATTGATTCTTTATTGAATATATCAACAAAGTAACAAGAAAATCTACTTATAGAGAAAATCGAAACTATCTTAATCGAAATTCCTTTTGTTGAAACAAAGTACTAATTTTGATCTCATTAACTTTCACTGACCCGTATTTCTCTAGAATTTTCCTTTCTCAATTCAAGTTGGCTAGGACAATAGAATCTAATCTGATGGGTTTATTATCGGTAGGTATTTGAATAATTCGTCGCCGTTCTGCACAATTAATTAGGGGTCGGCGCAAAATGTTTTCTTTCTTTATAGGTACGTATCGATCAGCCGCCATTTTAGTCATCATTATAGTAGCATTTTCCAAACTTGGGGGTCGGCTTCCAGTCTAATCGGATGCAGCTGAATACCAGTATTGTACATGGAGCGACTGCCTATCTGACCTCCACAACCCAGTTCGTACTGGATAATACGATACCCCTTGGTTAAACTGGTTGTCAGAGTTTCGGGCCACTGACTACCTGTAACGACTGTCAAAGATCTACAAATGACAGCCGGGAACAACGGCTTAACGTGCTTTCCCAGGCACGGAAGAAACTCGGTATGTAATGGGTAGTCGCCCATCCACGGATCAACCCAGGCAAGCGCGGCTTAACGTGACGATCGACCCGAGCGGCTGTATTATTTCGCCAGGAGCTGTGCAATGTTGTAATCCTCCTTGAACAAGATTACAACATTGAATACAAATATTTTGTAAGTAACTAAAAAGATATTGGGATTATTATTTTTTAAAATGAATAAAAGTAGAGTCCTTTAAGGCTACCAATAACTCATTTAAGCAATGTGAAAATACGTTTCAAAGTTTTATCTCGGTTCACTTCGTGTCTCATTCACCCCGTTTGATGGTACCAAGTAAGACCGGCTGTCGGAATTTCGGGCTTTTGACTGACCTGTAACATCTGTCAAAAATCTCCATTCCTCAGCATTTTATTCCCTGATTTATCAAAACTCCTTATCAATCTATTCCAAAAAGATATTAAAGTAATTTTCTTTTGTCGCAGTTGATTAATTTTCGTCATTGAATTCCCAGGTTTCAATAACTAATCTTTTGTTCCATTGTGTTTGGGTTTGTATCAAGTTTGTCGAACGACGAACCACCTCATTATTCTCCGGTCCCTTGAGATAGCCGCTTGTTATCTTTATTTTGCTTCTGCGACTAAACCTAGCGATAGATCGGCGGCACCATTTGTTAAACTTTCGTTTGGGGTATTCTTTGGTTTTCATACTTTGATTTGATTTTTTATTTGGTTGGCTACGAACGCGGTCTGTTTTATTATAATTGATTCTGTTGACACATACATCTATTTACTATCGGAGTATTTCTACTCATCGTCATAATTAAGAGGCCGAAATAAGGTCGTGTAATTTATTACCGTTGTGAGCAATGCGTAAGAAATTAGTCGCCGGGTAGACAGATCCTGCCAAGTGGCATCGAGTTGCCCGGTATTGATTCACGAGCGTGCGGTGAAAACGTCGATTTCTACAACTGTCATAATATAGCATGTTGGTTATTTTTTGCGACAACCACAATTATTATCACCCATGGATATGAACACTTTTTAAAAATCAAGTAAATATAATTATATGCTATGGGTGAAAGAAATATTTTCAATTTCATAATCGTCCGTATTTACGTTACCTTCCGTCTATCCGTCCACCCTGTGGTGGTTAGGCAGGTCACGATGTTAGCGCGCTAAATCTTGTGTTTGAGTATAGTTAATATTGGGTTTAGTTTCGACGTCCGAAAATATAACTGACTACCATCTTCAAAATGATACAGATTGTTTAAAACATCATCATTGCCATCGCCTCAATATGTATTTTTAACCGACTTCTAAAAAAGGAGGAGGTTCTCAATTCGGTTGTATGTTTTTTTTTTTTGTTTTTTTTTTTTTTTGTGTTTGTTACCTCATATCTCCGTCATTTATGAACCGATTTCAAAAATTCTTCTTTTATCTGAATGGATCTACTTCCCGATTGGTCCCATAGAAATTTCATCAAAATCGGTTCAGCAGTTTGGTTTTGAAATGAAAATAGCTGGAAATTTTTGTGTTTGTTACCTCATATCTTCGTCATTTATGAACCGATTTGAAAAATTCTTCTTTTATCTGAATGGATCTACTTCCCGATTGGTCCCATAGAAATTTCATCGAAATCGGTTCAGTAGTTTGGTTTTGAAATCAAAATAGCTGGAAACAATATGTCATCCAAGTAAAAGAAATTGCGAAATTGATACTTGACAAGGATTTGTGTGTGATGCGATAACTAAAAAGGTGCCACTTTTTAGTGTTTTCTTTGGAAGTCGGTTTTTTTTTTGCAAAAAAGTTTTTTATTGAGACAGGTCATGTACATATTTAATTTCCTTGCCCCGTCTGTTGTATTAATTAAAATACGACAACTGTCGACGTCACGTATCAATAAATCATTTCTGTCAATGCGGTGAAGCAGTCGACTGCATCGGAAACCATGGCCTTTCCTGCAGTAAGAGTGCAGGTCGGATTGCGCGGCACGCTAGCATTAATTATTTCATCCGTCGTGCTCTTGCCACCGTCGGGGTGCCAGCTGTCTTAGAACCCAATGGCTTGGCACGCGTCGATGGGAAGAGACAAGATGGTATGATCATAATGCCATGGAAGTTGGGTAGGTCTTTGGTGTGGGATGCAACTTGCGTCCACATCCTTGCACAATCCCATCTTCCTAGCACGGTGGGCTGCGCTGGGGCGGTTGCTGCAGGTGCTGAAAACCTCAAACGGCGCAAATACAATAACTTAATTGGTAATTATGTGTTTGAGCCGTTTGGTGTTGAAACGCTATGCTATGGGGTCCTAGTGCCCTCCTATTATTTCGGGATATCGCCAAGCGGTTAGTCGACTCTTCACGTTACCAGAGGGCTGACCTTTTTTGGCCAAAGGATCAGAATTGCCATCCAACGTGGCACTTCTGCCAGCCTTCTGGGCACTTTTCCCGTTGATAGCGATGTGGGCGAATTTTTCGACGCCCTTTAATTGTACATATTTTGATTCTTATTTTAGATCTAATATTAGGTTGTACATAATGTACATATGTAAATAAATAAAATGACCCATAAAAAAGGTTCATGTGCAAATTTTAATTGAACACCGAATGTTTTTATTGGATTGATGTAAGAGTATCTTTCAGTGTTTTCTTTTGTGCTGTGAAGTCTAAATGAAATATCAGTACAAAAACTAGCTGACAAATTGTCAGGAGCAAAAAATTTTGTAGTGTCGATACTTTGCTTTCGAGCAGCCAGTTATGGATGTAGTTTGTGAAACCTTATATTTTATTTACTGATAGGACTGAAAATTTCTTTCTAAAAATTAGACTAAAAAAATGATAGCCGAGGTGTAGCAGGAAAAGATAAATTTTGATTGAACCCATTACTGAAAGAGTAAAAACAAAACATAAATAATAGTTAAACCAAGTACGACCAACCAACTAACACACATTTTTTTTATCAACTTAATCTACACCTCTGCCTAACCCTTCGGGAGTTACAGGCTTGATGTTACGTTTGTGAATATTAATCAAGACTTTTTAAACGGTCGGTTAACAAAGTTAAATATCGGTGTTCGGTGCCACCAACAATTGAAATTTTTGTCTCTATATTTCTAAATATCATTATCTTTTACGTCGCGTTGCTAGGATATTCCTTGGGAGAATACTCAAATTGAGCGCCGATAATATTTTATCGAATATTGTTCTCAACGGGATTTTCGATTACAGATTTATTGTACCCGAGAGATTTTATTGTTTTAATAGAAAATCTCGATTCGGTTTATCATTAACATTTTACTTTGGGTTGGAAGTTTCTTAAAATTGTTTGTGGCCTCCGCATATTTGCAGATTAGGAATTTTTATTTTGTTAAACTAGCATTTGCCCGTGACTTAGTCTGCGTGGTGGTCAGAAATTATCCCATACGAACAATCTACCAAGGTGAAAAGTATTCTACAATATATCCTAACCTAGGTCATGGCCTATCTGTGTGTCCAATCATCGAAATCCCGTACGCTTTAACAGATATGCAAACAGAGAGACTGAGTTACTACCGCATATCTTAAATAGAAGCACGGACTATTCACAGCTTGAAAGTTTCTTTGCTTAACCAACTAAGTTTTGCTTGAACGTCAAAGCCTTGAGGATAAATACCTCTGATTAAATTAGGGTTCACAAAAGCATCAGTAATTGCAATAGCGGTTATAATTCCCTTATATTATGACTGCTTCGTTGGACTAGTAGTCGCAATCGTGACTTCTGAGCATGACTTCCTGGGTTTGATTACCAGGTCGAGCAAATTGTTATTAAAAAAAAAAAAAAAAAGTTTATTATGGAGACTTGCTCCATAGATCTTTGTTAGTGATACAACTTACGTAACTATTTTAGTACTTACATTTAATTAAAAATAATAATAAATAAAATAAAATTAAAACAAACAATTATATTAATTCATGTATTTTCCTGCAGTATCAGACCCGTAGCTATGCATACGGGTCCAACACTCCAGGAAAACACCGTTCAGCCTATCCCCAATCACCCTCAGGATGCCATTGGCACTCCCCCGAATCCTGCGTAACAATGATGCCGTTCTTTTCTTCATGATGATGTTTTTTTTTTATTCAATTCAATTCATTTTCATAAACAAACATACATTTGTGTCGAGACATAAAAATAAAGTTTACAACAAAAAAAAAAAAACAAAGATGAGAGAGAACAAAGAGAAACATCAACAAAGTTATGTGGTCGCTATTTACGATTGTCCATTTCGAATTATTAAATGTCAAGTTATTTAATTGTGAATTAATTATTATTGTCGTTACAAAATTCGTCAACACTATAATAACCCTTTCCAATTAATAACGTCTTAAGTCTATTTTTGAATATGTTCACACTCTGAATATTCTTCAAGTCTACAGGTAATTTATTAAAAAGGATAACAGACTGTAAATTGTTATTTGGTTTTTCCAACAGGAATTTTTCAGTAGCAGGCATGGAAACTGGATTTGTGCCCGGTCGATGGCAATAGGCCCATCCCCTATTATATGGGACTTAAACATAACTGTGGGTGTAGGTACCTACTATTAGGTAATCCTCTGCCTAACCCTTTGGGGATTACAAGCGTGATGGCGTGGCGTGGCGTGATGTTATGTAAGTCCCTTATATATTTAAATATTACCTTTGTTATTTGCAATATAAAGAGATTTAAATTAATATAAAAAATAATTTATTACCAAGAGTAACTTTACCGTTGAACCCAATTAACACACCACTTCATCTACCAAAAGAGAGGTCTTTGGTACATCGTATCTTCTAAACTTCATTACCTACGCTTAATTTAATAATAACAAAATCTGAATTTTGTTCACAAAGCCAAGACGGGAAACTTATTTAAGGTGATCCCATTCGCTAATTAACAATGAACAAAGATTCTCCATAAAAGGATTAAATGGAGTTTGTTTAAATTAGTACAGTTGGTGGCATCAAAGTGAAATTAGTGTCTGAAACGTCTTTTATAGAAGTTGCGAGAAAATTGTGATCAAAGCTGTTGTCGAACATCAAAAGTTAGTTGATTATTTGATAATACAGTATTTTTCTTGTCGTTTCTGGCTGTAGGCTGTATTCGTAATGTCTGAGTCAATAGAAAAGGGAGAGGCGTTTATTATTTTGGGTTGCAACAGATGTACCTTATGTAGGTTTCGATTACACAGTTTTAAAACTGAAAATATCTAAAAAATAAGTAAGTGCTTGGCATTACTCTTGACCCTAGGTTTAAAAAAGTTTTTTTCCTTTTCTTTTGTGTTGCATAAATATCTGTAAATCAAAAATCCTGCGTCGCGAGATGACCTCGGATAAAGAGAAATCCTGAAATTATCTGTGAGATTAGGGTGCATACAGAAACTCGACTACAACCATCTAAAGGACATCAACCAAAATGGGCTAACCGTGAACAACCGTATTGGGAAAGAATTAATTCATAAATAATTTAGTAATAATATTTACTGAACATTGGTCCCTATTCGGGAGTGTCAATATAAATAATATTAAAAACGAATAAAAAAGATTTTTAATTGATTAGGTTAGGGTTGCCTAAAGAATAAAAACACAGAAAAAATAATATCGATATTTTTGATGTTTCGATTCGAGAGCTTCGAAAAATTCAAATGTTTTCCTGGAAGACCAAGCTTTACTCTGGTCGTTGGAGGGTTCATCACCAGCATCACCATCATCATCTTAACCTTACATGAATAAAAAGATATACTTTACCTACGTAGAACAACATTTTTTTTTGTGAGGTGGTAAAATCATCCATATATTTCTCCCGCTCAAGGGTGAAGCAAAAGGGCGTGTCAGACTTTTACTGACTAGCACTGTTCAAAGAGAAGACTTACCGCCATGATTATAGCGTGCCACGTAGAACAAACGTTGAAAGTCGTTTATCCTATATCGGGGAAAAATAGTAAGAATCGTTCGTAATTGGTAATTCGTCTTCGTTCGTTTGGGTTTTGTTCGTCGTGGTAGCGAGTATTATTAACACGTGCTTTTCTTGAAGATTCTTATTGTAATGCGGCGTGGTCCATAACCAAAAGAATTACGCAAAACAAAACAGCACAACACGATGGAATCGATTTCAAATCGAGTGTTCGACTGACAGTGCAGAGAACTGGCAACACTGACCCAGACCCGATTGTCAATGTCAAAATGTCATTCGCTCATCGCTTTGCGTTTGCGCTCTTTTTCGTATCGTATTGTGAATATTATTTCGACTTTAGCTATTTTTGACGACTTATGCTGTTCAAAATGGATTCTGATGATTCTCCAATCGACGGCCCCGGCTCACTGTCGGACTCAGTACCCGCTTCAAACGTTAACCCTAGCATTTCTCCGCATAATGAACCCGACAAAGACTTGCGCGTGAACATGGACTTATTTATATTATTTAACCAATTTGATACAAAACTTCTTATATATATGTTTTCTTTCTACTGTAAGCCACTCAATAAAATCAATAATAGTGCAATATATTTATGTTCATGTTCAAGCCCAATCGCCATACAAAGTGGTTGATGTCCTTTAATTCTGAATAATTATTGTGACAGCGCGGTCCGCCGACCGGTGCGTGTGCCGGACGTCTGCATGTACAGGTCTGTATGTACCCACTTTTTTGCTTACTTTTATCATTTCTTCATTAGATTGCATGTGAACCAAGTGTACCGATTAAGACGAGCGCTAATCCTGCCGACAAACTGTAACTTAGTTTGGTGGGTTTACAAAATATAAAACATTTTTGGTTCAAAATGAAGGATTTATAATTATTTATTTATTAAACTATCGGCCAGTAGTCCACCAGTCACAACAACTGTCGAATCGGAGGAACCTGCATTTTCTATGGAGGGTATTATACCACCCTATTCCCAATACATCTGTGCCTTCTGACTGCCTGGATGGTCAAGTGATCGCAAGCGCGACTGCTGAGTATGACGTCCTGGGTAACATTACCGGATCGGGCAGTGTTATTGGGTTTTTCCATCAGGAATTACTCAGTAGCAGCCACGGAATCTGGATTTGTGCGCGATTGATGGCAATAGGCTCGCACCCTATTACATGAGACTTAAACATAGCTTGCGAAATGTGGGTGTACTATTAGGTACACCTCTGCCTAACCCTTCGGGGATTATAGGTGTGATGTTATGTTTTTCGACGTCTTCTCTTGCAGCAGGAGCGCATGAACAAGAGGTATATATTCATGAACGTATCCGCGTTTTCACAGTGATACTTCACTGTACATTTATGTTCACTTTCCTCTTTAAAATTTTGCATAAATTCTCCTTTAATTTGTTTCGTTTGGCAATTCATCAAGTTTCCGACATCGGATGGACGAACAGCGTAATGAAAATAAACTCCGGGCTTCTGGAGTGATTGAAAGATTCATGTAGCCTCTCCAGATCGTTATGGCGACAAGAAAAAGCTTTTATTACCCCTACTAGGATGGTCAATTGCTAATTTTGTGAGAGAGGCGGCAAAAATTAAGTTTTACGGCATGGAAGAAGAAAGCATGCTGCGCCGATCCCAAATAAATTGGGACAAGGACAGGAGAATGGTGAAGATGGTACTGCCGAGTCGAGACCAACAGCAGTGTACTGATCTATTTACGTACTTACAGGTTTTGTGGGTGAAAAATATGTAATTTTCTCGGTTTTTAATCATAAAAATCTTATGATCCCAAGAGATTCCAAGGGGTTCTTTAGCTGAATCCCGCTTCATACTTGTATGATTTACATTTTCTAAGAACAGCAGGTTCATAGAAAATGTAAGATCAATGAAAATAATTGATGGTTCCTTCTTTTTGTCTTTATTTACGAGCTCGTAACCATAAAACCGCCATTCCGCTATTGTAACCATAAAATTAACAATTTTGAAAAACCGTTCTGTTTCAATTTTGGTGTACAATAAAGTATATTCTATTCTATTCTCGTATATCTAGCTTTTGCCCGTGACTTAGCACGCATTGAGGTCGGAAGTTATCCTACAGGAACAAAGACTAACGTGACATCAATATCCTACGCGATCCATAACATGTGTGCCATCTAAATCCGTTCAGTAGCTTAGGTGTGAAAAGTTGACAGATACACAGATTTATTTTTGCATTTCTAATATTAGTATGGAACTTGTATAGATATTTTTCAAGTCATTATATATCAGCATCGTTTCTATAGAATCAATTTATTTTAATAATGAGGTCCGTCAGAAAAAATGCCTGCAAAGATTATGTCTATTATTTGTGACTTGTGAATGGTTATTACAAAACCAACATTTTTGAAAAAAAAATAGTTAAGCTAATAAAAGCTTCTATAAAACCAGATGGCTTTATAAAACTCTCTCTCAAGCCGAATTAAATTCTTCCGGATCCATTAGTAGCTTCTCATTCTAAACTGAGATAATGGCGGCCTGATTAATTCCATCCATTATTTACTCAGATTAAAATCTCCTGAATCGCCCATAAAGTGAAGAAGATAGCTTCGTAACTTAGTGGTTGGGTAGACGGACGACTGTCTGAAAATGTTGATGAAAAAAAACCGACTTCCAAAAAAAACACAAAAAAAGTGGAAAATAACTTTACTTTCGGAAGTCGGTGACTATTGTTTGTTTCATTGACTTTTTTGCCACCGACTTCCGAAAGTAAAGTTATTTTCCACTTTTTTGTGTTTTTTTTGGAAGTCGGTTTTTTTGCAAAAAAGTTTTTATTTTACCCTTTTTAGTTATCGTATCACACACAAATCCTTGTCAAGTATCAATTTCGCAATTTCTTTTACTTGGATGACATTTTTTCCAGTTATGTTGATTTCAAAACCAAACTGCTAAACCGATTTTGATGAAATTTCTATGGGACCAATCGGGAAGTAAATCCATTCAGACAAAAGAAGAATTTTTCAAATCGGTTCATAAATGACGGAGATATGAGGTAACAAACATAAAAAAAAAACATACAACCGAATTGAGAACCTCCTCCTTTTTTTGAAGTCAGTTAAAAATGGAAACATCTGTGAGTTTTCTTGATCTCCTGTGGTTCTTGCAATTAGGGGACGCTCGAGATGAAGATTAACAGGCCTTATTGGTGTGGTTCTTCAGAAAGGTCAGGAGCGTAGTACTCGCAACTGGCGTGCGTGTATGACAGATTATATTAACGTGGACAAGGCGAAAGGATATTGTATGGATTTTGGTTGATTTTGATTCTTTGTCACACCAGTTTCTCACATTATTATCTTACATCGTCTTTAGAGCAGTGGTCATAAAAATATACAGCTGCATCGAGAACCTCTTCCTTTTAGAAGTCGGTTAAAAAAAAACGTTTTTGCAAAAAAATAACCGACTTGAAAAATTCTTCTTTTATCTGAATGGATCTACTTCCCGATTGGTCCCATAGAAATTTCATCAAAATCGGTTCAGCAGTTTGGTTTAGCTGGAAAAAATATGTTATCCAAGTAAAAAAAATGCAAAATTGATACTTCACAAGGATTTGGGTGTGATGCGATAGCTAAAAGGGGTAAAATTAAACGTTTTTGCAAAAAAATAACCGACTTCCAAAAGAAAATACAAAAAAAAAGTGGAAAAAAAATAACTTTACTTTCGGAAGTCGGTGCCAAAAAAGCAAATGAAATAAACAATAGTCACCCCCTGCCCCTCCAGTGCTGTGCTATGCATTGAAGATATATGTAATAGTAGGACACAGGCCGCCACGGACGGGACCAATTGTCTGTCAAAGTCTGTCTGTCAAAGTCGTCGAACTAAAGGCAGTCGCATACATAGGGTAGGGTTAGGTAGGGGTAGGGTTTTGTTTAAGTCCCATGTACTACGGGGCGAGCCTATTAACATCAACCGGGTACGAATCCGGACTCCATGGCTGCAACTGAGAAATTCCTGTTGGAAAAACCCAATAGCACTTTGCCCGACCCGGGAATCGAACCCAGGACCTCATGACTAGACCAACAAGGCAGTGAGTCGTCGAGAAAGTCGGTCGTCTGTACAAACCCTATGGTGAAAAAAAAAATATTTTATAATTAAATCAATCGAAGCAAAGTTCGATACTGAGTCGATAAAACGTTAATTAATCGAGAAACTTTAATTAGTTTTGAAGTTATTTCGACAAGGTTTAATGTAAATCTGTGTGTTAAGTGTTTACTTACCTACTTCCGTGTTAGTTGATGAAAGATAAACTAATATCGGCTTATTTGAGCACATTACAGTTATGTAATTCGTTAGTTTGTGATTTGGTAGTTACCGTGATATTAATGTTTATAGTTCATTAGTTTAATGAGGACTTGATTATTCTGTGTATTCGCAGATTTTAGTAATTTTTAGGGTTCCGTACCTCAAAAGGAAAAAACGGAACCCTTATAAGATCACTTTGTTGTCCGTCCGTCCGTCCGTCCGTCTGTCAAGACCGTTTTTCTCAGGAACGCGTGGAGGTATCAAACTGAAATTTCTATATGATACTTAGTTCTACTGTCCCTGGAAGCTGTAGAAAAATCAACCTTCTAAGTCAACGCAATCAAAAGATACAGCCACTTAGGCCGCAAATTTCCGCAAATTTTCGAAACTCGCACGGGAATCAAAACCTACAGGGTACTTCCCGTGAACTTAGAATCTTGAAATTTTGTACGAAGTCACGTCTTATAGTACAGATATAGGAAAAATTACGAAAACCGTAAATTTTTAGTTTCGTCATATAAAAAAAAGTTATATACCCATAGGTTTGTACGGAACCCTCGGTGCGCGAGTCCAACTCGCACTTGACCGGTTTTTTAAATAACAGGGGCACGGGTCGATCTATTGTCGAGGGTGGTCCGAGGATAGGACTTGGTGGTTTACCATGATCTGTTAGTGCAGGAATGTTTTAGTATTATTCCGAGAGTGGGTAAGAGATGGCGCTAGACAGTTGTGTAGCGCTGTCATTTTCGCACTCTATTTGATACCTTTGGTCCCGACTGTCAATTCATTCTACATCAAAATCTATAGTACATTTTGATATAAGTCGGTAAGTTTGTTATTGCAGCCGAGGCGGAATACACGCACGAGCCGCCAGGCGAAGGTGTTATGGAGCCGAGAACTGCAGTAACAAATGACCACGTATATCAAACGACGGTTTTCAATACACTTTCGAAGAAATATAATAGAACGAAAAGTATTTTTGTCATGAACTATGAGGAAATTAAATGATTGGTTTTTTTTTTTCCCGCGGTTTGCTTTCGCCAGGTTTTAGCATAATATGAAAAATAGCAAATTCAAATAAATGTTTATTTACGATATTCTGTTCATAAAACGATTTAAATTTTTATTAAATATGAAGGCCTTAAAAATGGATGTTATAAAAGTTGGACTCCTGAGAAAGTTGGAATCTTACGAACGAGGTTAAAAACTTGGGCCTCTTTGCTGTGAAAAAGGTAATTGAACAGTTGTCTGTGGTAAAATCAGAAAAATAAACCCTCTTATGTGATAAATGAAAAAAATCCACGAGTGTGAAATACATCGCATGTTGAACCTAATCGTAGTGCGATAATTTTCGTATTGAAAAATATTTTATTTCACATAGGCCTACACCTACACCTTTTTTGACGTTTAATAAGTGCCCATACTTATTAAACGTCAAAAAAGCAATAAACAGCAATAAACTCCATGGTTACTCTTTTAAAATCATTTGGTTTCACAATATTTTTATATTACAGCGTTAGTACTTAAGTATAGGAGGACAGCGCAGGCGCGACAGTAAGTCGTTGCTTACTACAAAAACGTAGAACAAGATAAAAATTAACAAAAGTTTACAATCGTCTAGGAATATATAAGGCCTACAATGTTCACACATTCACAAAGAAGCGGTAAATAAAAAATAATCTATACAAAGAAACTAAAATATTATGAAGGACTAAATTAAACAAGTAACATAAATATTGTCATCAGTGCTGTAACTATTCTGAACAAAAGGTGTATAAATGATTTGAAAACTATTGTAAAACATCTGATTAAAAATAAATGAAAAAATAAGATTGAGAATAGTTAGAGACATCCACATATTTGGGCCGTTTATGAGCTACCAGTGGGGCCGCATGCGCATAAGGAACTAAAGCCAAGCTTCTTTATTTTGTAGATCTTTGACCGTCGTTTTGGGTAGTAAGCAGGAAGTCTGACACCATGTAACGCCAAGGGGTACCGTGTTATCTGTATCCTCGTTTTTGGTTCAGAGAGGTCAGGTGCGTAGTACTCGCAAACGGCGTGCGTGTATGACCAGATGTATGAACGTGGACGTAACAAAAGGAGTATCTATGGATCGTAGCAGGTTGCCTTCTGTGGTTTCTGCCTACCCCTATGGAAAGAAGACGTGACTTTTTGTATGTAATTATGTATAGGCAGTCTCTCCATGAAAAACACTGGTCACAGCTGCATCCGGTTAGACTGGAAGCCGACTCCGACGAAGATGGAAATAGGAAATAAAAGCTCATAAATGATAAATGATGTTTATTTTGCAAATCGATTTTTACAAACACTTTTACACGTCTTCTTTTTTAAAACTAGATGAGGCCGGTGTTTCGTATCTGACTACTCTGAGAAGAAACAGCCGAAACAAACTCAGAGGTCATAGTCTCTTTTAAGGTCCAGACATAATCTTGATAAACTCACATGAGGACTATGCATAGCTCATCTGCCTGTGTATTTGTGCCAGATGTATACTCAAAGGTTTTTGAAATGAGTACTACCTGGCACTTTTACAGCCCTCTCCGTATAAACGAAACGTGAATGCAATTAAAGTGAGTTTCCGCCAATACTGCAACGAATACCGTTCGACGACGTTCAAATTCACTGCCTCTTGCTCGCCTCGTCTTTCATTTACCGGCCTTTGAGAGTTCTCCACGTAATAGAACCAAGTGCACATCGTATGCACGTAGAAGTTTGTGACAGCTTTCAATTTAATTAATTCTTGCAGAACAAGTACTGAGCAACAAGAGAATTTATGTAACAACCGAGGGCTTAGGCAAAGTTCATCTTTATTTATTTAAGTCGCGATAACATTTCCCCTGTATTTTCCCGTTGGGTAAGGCAGAAGTGTACCACATTTCAACAGGTATGGTCACATTTAAAGAGGGGGGCTATTGCCATCCACCACACAGGCACAAGTTTAAAGTCCGGGCTACAACTGAGAAACTCCTAATGGAAAACCCCGAAGATATTTTGTCGGACGTGGGAATTGTACCCAGGACCTTATGCCCAGCAAGCTAATAAGCTACCAAAAAGCTTCTGTCGATCTTGTTGAAGTTTTTATAGGAGCATTATTCCTCCACAATTTTCAATTTTAATGAACAAAAAAAATCCATTTGAAATACGGTGTAAAAATACACACCCCTGTGGTCCGATAATTGCCTACCCTCAAGGGTAGAGGGAACCCCTGCCCATAACTTAATGTGATTTATTTTAGGGCGGACATATTTTTTTCCAAAATTACACGCATTCAGCCTTGGGCCTATTGGAGCCTAGGATCGAGGCGGATGGATATTTATGGTGTTAGATGGATATTGATATAGAGGAGGGGTTCGTGGGTCAGTAATAACAGCCACACGGGTCGATCGAAGGTTAATCTACGCTTGCCTAGGACTTTCTGCGGATGGGAGCTCCTCTATCCCTCGGAAAACATGTTAAATAGTTAGAACCTGCTGACATTTGTAGATCTTTGACAGTTGTTCCGAATATATAGAACCCGAATGTCTGACGACCAGTCCTATCAAGAGTATATTCTTACCCAGTAACTGGGTTGTGGAGGTCAGTCAGAGTCGGAGGAGAGGCTAGGGAGTCGCTTTATGTAAAATACTGTTTGGAGAATAGTTGGCAACGGGCTAGACACATGATGAGATGAATATGGATATAACCAAAGGTTTCAACTAGATATAAGTACTGTGGAGATCGTTTATTATGTTGCAGTGGTTTAAGTATTTAGTGTTATAAATAAAATCCGTTTATAGCTGTTATAAGAGGGTTCCCTATGTCAGTTCGAATCACTATTCTGCGAAAATTGTTACATCGATGACTATACATCGATGCCTTGTTACTGCGACGTTATGTTTTAACTACGTGTTTTTTGTTCGCTGTTTCTTAATATCGATAACCTTACATCGAACCCTTGTTACTTCGACGTTTGTTTGTTCTATGTAACGTTACTTCGAAGTTATTAAGCCAGTGATATATTGATTTATAAAGAATATTTGTTGCAGTTTGTAGTTATTTGTTTTAATAAAAATGTGTGATTCTAAAAAAAACACAAATAAAGCCTTGCTAAACTCAAAGTTGGACAAGTTATGCCGCTAGAGGCTTTAAAATAATTTAGTTTTTTAAAATACAGATTGGAAGGGACACCGACGCTAAAACGGTTACCACGTATCAGTACATCATTTTGAAAGCCCCCCACATGAAAATTTTTCGTCGGTTATTAATATCAATGATAATGACGTCATTTCCGTGTTTTGACTTTAACACATTCATTAAACTAGCCATAGTGCCTATAATTAAATGTTCTTAATAAATAATACTTTATTAATTACAGTGTGCGTCGCTGTTTACACCGAATGACTTATATAAGGCAAACTAATGACATGAATTATCATGATTTTTTCTTTCTTCGTGTCGGTTTCAACAAATTAGTTCAAATAAATCTCAATAGACAGTATGTGTATCGATTTATTGAAGTATGTGTAAAGTGCACAACTTATGAAAGTAGGTAGCTACTAAAAAGTCTAAATCCCCAGAGTAAAAAAAAAAATTATGTAATATTTTACAAAACTAAATTACTTTAGTACTTCTAGCGGCCTAACTTGTCCAACTGTGAGGTTGGCAGGGCTCTATTTGTGCTAATATATGGCGCTGTTTGCATAATATGAGCTTTTTTATTCATCCAATTAGTATCACACATTTTTATTTAAAGAAATAATTACAAACCGCAACAAACGTATTTTCGAAGTAACGTTACATCGAACAAACAAAGGTCGAAGTAATAAGGGTTCGATGTAAGGTTGTCGATATTAAGAAACAGCGAACAAAAAACACGTAGTTAAAACATAACGTCGCAGTAACAAGGCATCGATGTATAGTCATCGATGTAACAATTTTCGCAGAATAGTGATTCGAACTGACATAGGGAACCCGTTATAAGATGAATGATTGCAAGGAAAATCATATTAATAACATGTCACACTGACGGACGCCTAAACTGTCTCTACTTTTCTTATTCTAATTTAAACCTTATTGTTGGCCAGAGTTAATTCCTAAATTACCACAAAGTTTAAGGTCTCCAGTACTTGGGACACGCGAAAAAGTATTACACTGGGAAAGAGTGAGCTCGCTCATATAAAATATTACTGATACTGTTAGCCTGCGTCATCCCACTGTTGGGCAAACGTCTCTCCACGTGACTTCCAGTTTTGTCAAACCTGGGCTAATGTGGACCACAAGTCGTTGGTCTTATTCAGATTGTCTTTTTTTTGTTCCAGTGCGGAAAATCCCCACGGATGTCCTCCGCCCTGAGGCGGGAGAAGGAGTCTGTTAGACTAGAACTGACTAAAAATCACCCCGGAGTTCCCATCACACACTTGCACGGGGATCATGGGAACTAATGCACCTTCCATCATTCCCGGCTAGCGCCGGCCCGCGTCCGCGGGCCTCCTCAAGTTCACGGGGGGAGTGGGGAGTGAGGTGTAGAACTCCCCCCGCGACGTCTAAAACGCCACCAGTCCAGTTATAAGAGGGGGGGGGGGGGCGGACGTCCCCAAGTCCACCGTCCCTCTGGACCCATTTACGGGGCGTCGTCTGCCCTCCGCCGACGCGACGCCCGGTGCGTCTGCTGCGGGTCGGGACAGGTCGGGTGTTCAGGTTGTCTGCCGCAACGTCTTCAGTTTGAATGAGCGAGACTTAAGAAATTCTTATTTAAACCAAGTTTAAATAAATAAAGGCTTGCAAATTAAAGGAGAGGCCTTCGACCTGAAAAGTTAAGTTAGTGGTGAAGTTTCTAGAAACCTAATTTGCTCGAGTCTCTGATTGGTCCTTTGAAAATATTGTAAAATTAATTTTAAAGGTCAATGCTTCTATGAAATTGAAAGTTTCAATAGAATAAACTATGACTACTTCCATTCAACATTGGTAATACTTCAAGAGCGTTGACTTTTACCAGTAATGTAGTAAGTCAAACATAAGAAACCTAGAGATCTAATAAGGCTGAAACCACCATGACCAGACCAAAAGAGAACCAATAAACAAATACAAAGTTATATAGTATTCTATCACAGCCATGTAGTATTCCTTGACAGTCCTTACAGGGCCGGATAGTCTGACAATCAGTTTTATCAAGGGGTATAATGGCCAGCAACTGGGTTCTGGAGGTCAGATAGGCAGTGGCTACATGTCAACGTATTATGTCATCAGCTGTCATCTGCATCAGGTTTGCCTGGAAGCAGACCTCAACATAATTGGGAACAGACATTATGATGATGCGTGTTCAATATCGAATATCAAATATATGTAGCTAACAATACTTTGACACGAAAAGAATTAGGTGTAACATTTGAATCTGAAAACGAGAAAAACGTCTTCCAAAGGGATAAAACATCTCATTGCTAAGGCATAATACGGGACTACAAATGGAAGACAAAAAAAGCCAGTCCTTTCCAATGCTGTCTGTGAGAGGTCGAGACGTTACTCTCAGGCGCTTTTTTATTTAAGTCATTAGCCACGAAGCCTTATCAATAAGGCTCAGAAACAATAAAAACGTTTTTGCAAAAAAAATAACCGACCAGCTATTTTGATTTAAAAACCAAACTGCTGAACCGATTTTGATGAAATTTCTATGGGACCAATCGGGAAGTAGATTCATTCAGATAAAAGAAGATTTTTTCAAATCGGTTCATAAATGACGAAGATATGAGGTAAAAAACACAAAAAAAAATACAAACGAATTGAGAACCTCCTCCTTTTTTTGAAATCGGTTAAAAATGGTACTTATGTAAGAAAGTATAAATTTTATCCATTATGAAAGTTTTCGATGATATGAATTCCAGGAGTTGTAATGAATGGAAATCTTCCAGTCGACATGTCGAAAAAATATGAGGGCAGGTGGAAAGTGTTCTGAAGTCAATGGAACAGTAACAGGTTGTTTTGGGGTAGACTAGGAGGATTATCCTAAGTTTTCGACCTCGAGAACCCTGTGCTAACTTGGTAGGGGGGACCCAACAACCTCAATTTGTTATTTACTTTATTTTGAGAATTACTAAAATAGAATCTGCTCTTATTTAACAGACATTGGCAAACAATATCGACTAAATATTTGTATTCTGAATAGCTGTTCTGCAAACACTAATCAATTTCTACTACGCAATGTTGTTGGCTTATAAGGTTTGTTCTAAGTTTTAACAAAACTTCACGCTTGCCTCGCAAGGGTAGGCAGAGGTGTGCTTATACCTAATACACCATGTTACCATTTATGTTTATTCCCCATATATGAGGGGCTGAAAATAAACAAAAGAGAACTGAGCAAGAGAACGTCTAGCAGCCGTATCTATAAACAAGTCAAAGTGATTATTTGAGTAAAAGTTATTACTTAATGCGATTTTTATTCTGTATTTAGTAATTGCTTGAAGTTGAACTGTAAAAAATTCTTGTAATAATGTAAGTAATATCAAATTAAAATTAAAATTATAGCATAAAAAATAAATTTAAACTCGAGTAATTACTTTAACTTGACTATAGATACGGGTGTAAGACTTAAGAGTCTACTGATTAGCCAAATTATGAATGTGTGAACTTAAGATTCCGTTATAATTTAGTACTGGTACTGTACCTACCTGCTAACACTTAAAACGGTGACATTATATTTTACTATTTATAAATGCAAAGGTTGTATATTTGTAAGTTTGGATGTCGGGGGTAATCTTCGGAACTACTGATCCGATCCTGAAAATTCGTTCACTAATCGGAAGTTATATTTTCCCCGAGTACATAATATGCCTGTGCATATTTAAGACGTGCGCGATGCGGCACAATTGTCGACCATAAAGCGAGCGGAGCCGTGAACAAAAGCTAGTTAAATATAACCAGCATTCGTTTCTCAAGACCATTCCACCATGCAAGAACATCTTTTCCTACGGTAATTGTCATTAATATCCCTAAAAACAACCCCACGTTTCCGACATTTATTATCGCCACCCCAATCAAAATTTATAACTCCCGAATCATCCGACGTTTCAATAACAACCTTATTTCAATCTAGTAAGGTGGTAAATGGTGTAGGGAGCAATTTAGGCTTATTTTCGCCAATTGCGTGTGGGTTCTCATTTGGCGTGTTCATTACATTTGTGGTACAATTTTAATTTTTGTTCATGCACCTCGCGTTTCGTGTGCTTATCTATTTTTATGAAAAGGTTTGTTAAGAACTGACTGCGACTATCTGATTGGTCTACATACCACTACTGCTAAGATTGAGGTGCTGCTGGGTTCGATTCTGGCATAGTGTTTTTGGAGATTTTCATCAGAAATATCTTCCTAGCAGTCTGAATTTGCGCCTGATTAATGCCAATAGGTTTGCCCCCTATTACATGGAACTTATCTACTTCTCTTCTTCTTGAAGTTCAGTATGGTACGAATGCATATTATGTTTCATTTAGTAACGGACGAAAACTTCGTAGTTCCTACATTTGGTTCATGTTTTATGATTCGTTTATTATGTACTTTTCATAAAGTAAATAATATCAGAAATTTCAACACAAATACATTTTATTCTTCGTACAATAGGTACCCTTAATTATGACGAGTGCGGCTGTGAATAATGAGGTGGAAAATTAATATTTAAACAATTTCATTCGGATCAGTGAGCAGCATTATATATTAATCGGATTTCTTATGCATCAAATGGCACGGGAAATTAATTTAATATTAAATCAGTTTAAAATATTGTTTCGCATTATGGCCACTAATTATTTATAATATTATTCGTTAATTGGGGACAAGAAACGCAACATAGAGAAAAGTGGAAGGATTGGGGGCACCCTTTGCCAGGGAGTGGGACAGGGGGGTTACCATGATCTGTTAGTGCGGGAATGTTTTATGACTATTACGAGAGTCTAAAAGTGACAGCGCTAGATAGCTGTCTAGCGCCATCTCTTACTCTCGGAATAGTACTAAAACAGTCCTGCTCTAACAAGTCATAGTAACCCAACTGTTCAGGCAGAAACACTTAAGAGTATGTATAAAAAAAACCGACTTCCAAAAAAACACTAAAAAAAGTGGAAAATAACTTTACTTTCGGAAATCGGTGACTATTGTTTGTTTCATTGACTTTTTTGCAACCGACTTCCGAAAGTAAAGTTATTTTCCACTTTTTTTAGTGTTTTTTTGGAAGTCGGTTTTTTTTTTGCAAAAAAGTTTTTATTTTACCCTTTTTAGTTATCGTATTACACACAAATCCTTGTCAAGTATCAATTTCACAATTTCTTTTACTTGGATGACATTTTTTCTAACTATTTTGATTTGAAAACCAAACTGCTGAACCGATTTTAATGAAATTTCTATGGGACCAATCGGGAAGTAGATCCATTCAGATAAAAGAAGAATTTTTCAAATCAGCTCTGACAGAATAAAGTGGAGGTAAGACTGTAATAAATTTAGAGAAATATAGTACTTCTCTTCCATTAGAAAAAGGGGACAAGAAAACAACGGGCTCAATAGATCTTTTGTCAGGAAAAAACAAAGAATTCAGAATACAAAAAAATCCAGATTTCAGGAAAATCGAGAGATTTTCCTCGTGCTGATCTTCTGTTGAATTTTCAAGGTCAACTGAGTCTTCTATACTGTTTTAACTACCAATGCCGCAAAAACTTATAATTTTGTTTTGAAAGAAAGTTTTTTTGAACTCAATGATTGGGTAAAGTTCCTTGTAGCCAAATTACCCACAGAACTTTTTCCTAAATTGTGTTTGAAAGGACGAATGAAAACCAGGAGAATACACTTAGAACTACTAAACTTAAAGCGACTATTCCGTCCAAGTCTAGTTTATACAGCATCGATTGGAAAAATCAGGTCATATTTAAGGGTGTGGTAACCACCATCAAACTGAACAACTTCATTCATCAGACCAACACCGGAACCGCGAAAAAATGCGTGCTCCACCCTACGCCGCATCATCGCTTCACATCAGGCGAGTTTCAGCCCAACGCCAGCCTAATTTGTATGAAAAAAGCTTGTCCATACAAAAATTGAGTGAAATCGTTATTCATGTACTGGTAATATGAAGAGCTAAGTTGCGCCTCCTCAATTTAGCACGACAACAATAATTCTACTTCCTCTATTGAAACAGCGAACTCGTAAACTAAACATACCACATCAAAATGCAGTACATTATAAATTTAGTCTGCCTGCTCCATTGAGGGATAGTTTTAATTATATACCCTCCACAAGTTTGCCAAGCTTTGGACATGTTACATTGAATAACGCGATTTAGAGGATTTACATACATTTAGTATTTAGTTACTTACTTACTTACTTAGTACTTACCTATGATTTATACGGTTAGATTCGCTGCGTCAAAAGATGGTCACGATTCTGTTTTGTTATGACATACAATGACACAAGTAACACTTTACTGTCACATTTGAATTGAAATAGATTAGACTAGACTAGCGTAATCGTCATCTTTATCTACCTTTTCCCAACTATGTTAGGGTTGGCTTCCAGTCTAACCGGATGCAGCTGAATACCAGTATTTTACATGGAGCGACTGACTGCCTATCTGACCTTCACAACCCAGCTAGTACTGGGTAATACGGTACCCCTTGGAAAAACTTTGAATAGACTAAAGTAATAGGCGTCGTTAAAATTTATTGTAAGTGATAAAAAATGGCTAGACGCGATGACAGGTGAACCCTCACTGATGTATGTCTCATACACTGCTTTTTATGAGTGAATGAGACGAGCTCAATTAATGGGGAAGCGCCAGGGGAAGGGGTAGCCAACGAAATTTTAATTTTCATTGAATGACTATTTCATGAAAATTATATTCAATTGGATTAAATGAACAAGGAGGGTTGTTTTTTGTGATAATCAACATACAACCTGACTGATAAACTGATATGAAAATTGCAAAAAACTGAAAAAAATGAATTTCGCGGCAAATTCTAGCGCTTTATCCTTAACTCAGTACAGACCGCGACATTAATACAGTGAAAGCACATCTAACGATTTAAATATTAGCTAACCACTAACTCAGTAGAAGGTGTCATATTATCTTGTAAATGTGTAATAAACGTCTTTATTAAGTAATTCTGAGGTGAGTTGTTATGGGCTCATGTTTAAAGTCAGGGATTTGCTTCTTTAGACAAATTCATTTTGAGGTCTTTATTTGAAGCCAACCGTAAATCCATCTTGGCTTAGAATTTACAAGAATGTATAAAATCGTGACTTTGAGTTGAAACGAAAAAACTAAAATTTAAAAAAAATATGAATGAGACTGCTGAGCATGAGACCCTGGGTCAGGTTCCCAGGTCGGGTATAGTGTTTTTGGGTTTTTCCATCAGGAATTTCTCAGTAGAAGTCACGGAGTCTGGATTTGTGCCCGATTGATGGCAATAGGCTCGTCCCCTATTACATGAGACTTAAACTTTACTTAACTTAACTTTACTCTCATAGTCCGATGAGAAGGCAATCCGACACGACCGGAGGGAGATCAGGCGCAGGACCAACGGCTTAACGTACTTTTCGAGGCACGGGAGTATAATACTGGCAACTTCCAAACTTCGGGATACCACTGATAAATTTCTAATCCCATTGCACTTTTTGCCCGACCCGGGAATCGCATTCAGGACCCCACGATCAGCAGTCGCGCTTGCGACCACGAGACCAACGGGGCAGTCAAAGGAGAAGAGAAGAGGAATTATATCCGTAAGAGCAACAGTTTCACCCGCGGCACGACTTTAACGTTTAAATGTGACTGCACTTGCATTTGAACTTAGAAGCAAAATATTAAAAATAAATAAATAAAATACGTTCAATTCTGACTAATAAAATGTCCATAATTTGTTAGTAACAGTTGTCTTAGAACTATGTTAGTCAGAAAAATAGCGTAGATAACAGCCTGCTACGGCTGCAGATTCAGGTCTCTCTGCAATCATCCTTAGGATTCCGTAATAATGAACATAAATAATATTTTTTATATTTTTAAATGTTTTTTTTTTTATAGGAATATTTAAAAATGTAATTAGTAAGTAAGAGAAATAAATAAAGGAAATGTCAACATAAATAATAATGGTAAATAGACGAAAAGCTTGCTTCGACAATATTTGTGGATCTGCGTGATGCCATCCATTTCCTTGAATAAGTATCCGCTTAGACAATCACGGTCGATCTTCGATTCTTCGGAAATACGAGATCTACTATTATTGCCGTGTTCTTCATTTTCTTTAGTATCGATGGTACGTCTTACCAAATTATGAACACTCGGGTGGCTACATTAATCGCGGCGTCTGCACCGTTTTTGACAGTTAGTTCTAAAACGCAGGTGTAGGGACACTTTGGACACTCCAGCAGGTCAGCCGTGGTCTGATCGGGAGCCCTGTATTCTCATTGAGCTGCTACAGCCATGGAAGTACATGCCTATTATGTATCACCATGGTTAGAAAATTATAGATTTACGACTAAAATATTTTCAAAACCTTTGAGTAACATAAATAAGACGAAAGAAGTGGGGAGACTTCATAAGTGCGCAATGAACGCACTAGAAAACTAAACATAGAAGCTTTGCATCTGTGGGGTGACACTGCGGCGTTTGCGTTATTCGGAAACATTAAGATAACCGAAGCGCATACTGTTTCTGGTGCTATTACTAAATACATTAAATTCAAGCGTTTACAATATTTTTCAGGAACGGTTTTTTTTGCATATCCAAACTATTGTTTTTCATCGGCTGATTAAGCTCTCATAGTTGGAAGTTTTTTTTTATCTTTTAAGGATATTATTAGTCAGGTGTTGGCGCGTTTACGCCTTGCGATGAGGAGCAAAGAATAGAGTAGAAGAAAATAAAATAACGTGGACTGATTGAATTTGGTGTAATGCAAGAACCAAGTTAATATAGTGGTGTCTTCGTCGTGGTAAAATTTGAAGTATCGCGACGGTCGGCGCGTGAGACCGCGCTCACGCCCCCGCCGCCCGTGCGTCCCCTCGGCCTCCGCGCACCTTCGGCCGGTCGTAGGCATGCCATGCATAGACACAGGACCTATGATAGATCATGAATTGCATCTTTTTGCTTTTGTTCATAAACTTCTTCTTAGGCCGATGGTAATCTAAATTGATTCCCCCCAGAAATTGACTACGAGTACCTTAAATATTTAAAATAAAGTTGTACTAACAGGATTCAGTTTAAATTAACAGTTAAGCATCAACACAAGCCAGTTTATAAGTATTTTTTTGGCAGAGGATGTTAATAATATACTATGACTTCAAGTTCCCATATAATGTTCCTGATAATGCCAAAAGATTACGCGCCCACGTGAGTGAAGCCGCGGGCACAGCTAGTTTATTTATAAAAAACTTAATTTGAAATCCAATAGCAGCTGGGAACTTGTTATAATAATTTGCTCATTAAATTAATTTGGAATTTATTTACTGCTAAATGAGGCACATAGTCAAAATTCTTTTATTAGATTTTCTTCACAAATTATCTTCTTTGAATTTTATAAAAATATTTGGTTACCCCTTATTAAATTCGTCATTTGCTATTATAGTTTGACTTTGGCTTTGAAGATAAAACTGTTTATACGCATTGGATCGTTTGTTAGTAATCTGTATGCGTGGTGGCATTTTGTAAAAAAAAAACTTTGCCCGAAATATATTTTAAATCAGAAATAATTCGATAAAGAAAGTTGGGGTCAGCGAAATTGTTTTAAATGGAATCAATTCATCAAACTTTCTACGACATAAAATAAAATTCGACGGTATTTTCACAAAGGAGTTTGGTTACTTCAATATTGCTTTTTCAGGTTTCCAGAATATTTTCATATTTTGAAGCAGCTCTAAGAACAAGATTGAAATGATTGATTTTTATGATCAAACTCTTTTGATTGGAACCTTTGTTGGGTATTAAAGAAATCATAAAATTATTTATGACATGTTTTTCATGAAGCTGAATAATTACAATGGAAATCTTCACGGGTCGGCTGATATCAGAGAGTGGGCAACGACTGGGCGATTGAAGAGACACAATGTTTCTTGTTACTAATTAGAGTATTGTTGGACGCCCGATAAAAGTAGAAATTGATTCAACTACAGCGGCGAGTTTGGCATTTTCAGTAGCGTCCGTCAGCTCTCGTGCATGTGCAAATAACAGGACAGACAGGACACGTTATCAAGTGTTCAATCGTTTGTGGTACATCACCCCATTTGATGTCAGAGTCATCAATATATCTCCACCTGAGCAGGTTTACCTTGTGTCGGCCAACCTGTGTCAAACTTGCCGGTACGAAATTGTCATTTTATTTTTTTCTGTTAAAGTTTATTGGAAAAAGGACCGTACCATTCTTGCTGATCGCCCGTCACTACAGTTTTAACAACAACACAATCTTAATAAAAAAAAATCATTCACCCGACACAGTAGCACACTGTGCAAAATATCGTCGTTGGCGTAGTCCATAAAGATGTCTTCGGGTCGGCACGCGGGATATATAGGCCTTCTGAGACACGCTATAAAATCGCGGGAACTTCTTTGGGCTCGTGACATACGAGCAGAATTTGGAAACAACAGAAGTAGGTTGATATACCCGGTATGTAGCTGGATTTGTTTATTTTTCAATACAAATACAAAAACTGAAAAATTAAACCGGAAAATACTAAAAATGTGTGATAATCGGTTGTCTTGCTGCAGAGGAATGAGGAAAAAGTCGTGAGGATAGTTTTGAGTATGGATATAAGAGTAGAGGAAGAACAAAGAAACGATGGATGGACTGTTTGAAGGATGATATAGCTAGAAAGGAGGTGTCTGATGAGATGAGAAGTAATAGAAGAAGAATAAGACATGCTGCGCCGATCCCAAAAAAATTGGGAAAAGGGCAGGAGAATGATGACAGCTGGAAAATTCTTCAATGGGGCAGACCGTTAAAAGCTCAATCTGACCAATGAGGTGAAGCTATTTTGAAATATAAAATGACATTACCAGATTTTCGACCAATGACGATGCTTGGAACCAGCTATGCTAGCACCATTAGTTTATTAACAGTAGCCTAATTAAAATTCAATAAAATATATAAATAAAATTCAATACCAAGACAGTCAGCTAAGCTTCCCAACATTATGTCTCACTGACTAAGAAGCAAGAATTTTATTTATTCACCTACCACGTACTGGTTGAAGAGGTTTTACAGCCATCTTGCCTTCTAACGTTAACCCGTTTAACAGGGGAGGCTGCATTTCGCTTCGTTCAAATATAAATGAATGGGGTTTGTAAGACATTATTGATCTGACAAAGTTGTATGAGATTTAACTCAAGTCGTGTTTGTAGGAATTTGAATGATGATGATAAAAAGTTATGGTTTCGGTGGTGTGCATTTTTTCCGAATATTATAGAACCAACGCAACGGTTAGACGGCGGTGTAGACGTCTTGCCTTAAATGGAGCGCGTATCAGTAAAAACAAAAAATACAACCGAATTGAGAACCTCTTCCCTGAAGTCGGTTAAAAAGTGTGGGTGGAGGGACATTTGCAAGTTGAGTGCAGTACGTTTTATAATCAACAATATTAATATTTAACACCTTCTAAGACTAATAGTGTCTGGACTTCAAAAGAGACAGTGACGTCGGAGTTTGTTTCGGCTGTTTCTTCTCAGAGTAGTCAAATATGAAACACCGGCCCCATCTAGCTTTAAAACATAACATAATGTGACGTGTAAAAGTGTTTTTTAAAACCAATTTGCAGATATAAATATGATTTAAGATGATTTAAATACCTATTCAAGGGTCACAAAATGCATACGACGAAATCTTGGTCGATTTGTGACCAAGATTTCATTCCCTAAATTACTTCTAAAAATATAATTACCAATGTCATGACAAGTGGGCAGTACTTTCATACAAGTTTAAAAGCTTGGCTTGCCCTTTTCACCGACTACTCTTCATGATGTTAGGGTTTCTGAACAGTCTACTCACCTTATGGGCTTGCCGTGTAACTGTTGGCCTAGGCACGCCACTGTATCGTGGTATACGTGGTAAGATATGTGTTTAATAATGGAACAGTGAGTACATTACTACACATTAAAGTACGCGTACCTGTCTAAATGCATGGGACAGTAGTTTTTTTTAAATAACCGATGAAAAGTTTCCATTTTGCGTAGTTTGGAATGATGTACTGAACACGTGGTAACCGTTTGTGCGTCGATGTCCCTTCTACCCTGTATTTGCTGTTTACTGTCCAGTCTGCATGCAGCACTATTATCTAACTTATTTCAAACTTTATGACAGCACGAAGTTTGTCTCAAAAACCTGCTCGAAACGATGACTATACCTTAGTCTGATGACTCCAAATCTGGTGACCCTGTATTATTGATTGTGCTAGAGAAAATCTAATAAAAATATGATCCGGACTCATTTAGATTTCTTTGGTGCTTTTGGGTTTTAATACCAAAATGATTCTAAAACAAAATCTAACATGATTATACAAAGTTACTATCAAAAAAGATTATTACCATCCCAAACCTAGTTATAGGTTGCCGAGGCAACGCCTTCGGGCCCATAACCCATTCCAGTCAAGCCTTAGGATTTACGCGGCAGATAACCAGCTGATACATTGTTTTTCTCATTTAAACACACCACTCGAAACTGTACCCTATTTTGTATAACATCGAGTTCAAAATTCTCTTGTCTCGTTTTGTTCTCTCCATATCGATCTGCCAGCCTTGTAAATGAAATCCAGATGTAGCTAAGTACGTATTTGATATTGAAGTAGTATAATCTGAGACAAGTGGGGGTAACGACAAAAAGTGATTGACCCCATTTCGACTGGACTGCTTCGTTTTGCCCGGTTTGCCCCTAAGCGGGGGATATTGGGAACAATAGGAATAAATCTTTGGTTGTATTGTTTCTGTACCTATTGTGCTATTTTGTTAACGAAAGATCTATGGAAGCGCAGCGTAAATTATCTTATTTTCTTTTTTCTTTATTTTTCCGTTTTTAGGTTCACAATGCAGTGTATTGAAAACACGTGCTTTTTACTTTCCATACTCGTACTAGTCCAGGAAAGTGAGCCAACGCGAGTGAGAGAGCGAGTTATAGATATTCGATTTCTTACATTTCAGCAATGATCCTTGATACATGGCATTTTTTTCGTAAACTCATGCTCTTTAACTCAAGAAAAAACAGTGGGAAGAACCAAGTTTGGGAGCCATGGGACCTATCTGTATGTATGTTGTAATTTAAGATAAAATAAAAAATAATAAGTCTGTAACAATGTTGACACTGTATTGAAATAATGAATTATTTTTATTTATTTATATAAGTTGACAAGTTATCGTATTACCCAGTACTAACTGGGTTCTGGAGGTCAGATAGGCAGTCGTTCGATGTAAAAATACTAGTATTCAGCTGCATCCGGTAAGACTGGAAGCCGACCCCAATAATTTGGGAAAAGGCTAGGCAGACGCTGATGTAAGTTGACAAGTTCGAAAATAAAGGCTAAATTACATACATAAATACTAATACAATATTGGTGTACAAATATATACATCATAGCATCGCCCGATGTAAAGGTGGATCCGAATCACTTTAAGTACGATCGAGTACGGAAGCTGTTGGGAACAGATGGTTGGACAGCGACGACTAGTGAGCGATGAGTCCAATCAAACCTGTGGTACGGATGAACAAATATCTTACCTAAGGGCCATTCAACTATACGAGTAGTACCTACTCGTACTATGGAAGTCCTGAAAACTCTAATTAGAGTATTAAATTATGTCAACTGTATATTGTATGGGTATAAGTTCTTTTTTTCAAAAAAGGCGGTGTACAAATAAGCCATGTTCCAGTCTCGAAGCAATCTTTAATCACATAACATAACATCAAGTCCCCGAAGTGTTGGCCAGAGGTGTACCTAAAAGTACACCCACATTTCGCCAGTTATGTTTGAGTCTCAGTAGAGTTGCTTGGGGCGAGCCTATTGCCATCAAACGGGCACAAATCCAAACTCCGTGGCTGTTGCTAAGAAATTCCTGATGGAAAAACTCAATAACACTTTGCTCGACCTGGGAATATCACCCAGGACCTCATACTCAACAGTTGCGCTTCAACCACTAGACCATCGGCACCAAAGCATTCTTAATCACATTAAGTACAACCGAGTACGGAAGCTATCGAGAACAGATAGTTGGGCAGTGAGCGGTGAGTTCCATTAAACCTGAACGGACGGACAAGTATCTTAGCTGACTTTGAACTATTAAAGTGATCTGCAGATGATGTGGCTGGCTGGGTTTGGCTTTGAGACACCTGTGTGAATTACCTTCCCATGATTTTACGATGAACCTTAATAGCTATAAATAAATGAGAATCTTTATACAAAAACGTTCAACATTGCATATATTATGTACGGTTACCACGTGTTCCGCACATAATTATGAACCCCCCAACATAGAAATTTTCCCGTTGTACCATATGCACCATTGACCTGCACCATCAATGGTGTAGAGGGCACTAATTAGTTTCGTTTGCACCGTTAATGGGGCAAATGAAACTGCATTGATAGTATGGTCTCATCTGCACCATGTATTTCGGTTTTTAAAACAGCTGTTTCTTACAAAACTGCAATACCTACACGATCAAAATGCATGGAACGGCTGATTTTTTTTTAACAACCGACCAAAAATTTATATGTGGGGGGGTCGTTGATGGATCAAAATAATCTTCGCTTCCCGACCTTTCTGAATTCATTTAAACATAATTGACATTTTAAACTTATCAAATAGTTTTCTATCAAAGTTTATACCTTCGTCGTCTTTGTAACAAAATATTCCTTATCAACTCAAACTTAGTAGTTCTCCTTAATGAAGTGTCTCGCTTCTTTTAACTTGCTTCTCTTAAGAACTCGACTTATTTAAGTTTACTCTCAGTCAGTTATAAAGTTGTGATCTGGTTTTTCTTTGCCGACACCTTGATTACATTCAATGGAGAATCCCCGGATCGACTCTTTTTAGCTTGCTTCAGGCTTGCTTCGGGCTTGAGTTTGTTTTTGTTTTTTAGTTTAAAGCTAGTTGTAGTTTCGACGGGAATGCAGTTTATACTGTTTTTTTTATATATAGTTTATCTTACACTTCTTTCTTTTAACCTGATTTGCTAGGTTTCATTTGATACGGTCATTGGTTCGGTAGGAAAAATAATCATATCAATTTTGGTATGATTAATTTTTATTAATTTTTCATACTAAACTGAAATGATTTTATTTATTTTATTGTTCATTTATTTCAGATATACATCCCTAGAATTGTTAGTAACACAAAACTGCTTATGAGAAAGTAATGTTAGTAATGGCAAGATATGACACTGTAAAAACCTAAATACAAAAAATGAAATAAAATAAAATAACATGACTCATTGGATATTCCGATACTCGTGCGCGTGTTTACTTGACTGTGTGTCGTCTTATCCAGCCCTCCAGCATTGGAGAATCCCACAGGTCCGACAATACGCACAGGATGCTGTTGGTACTATGATACCGTTTCCGTTGTCCGTTTGACATTTTAATTTGAATATGATCTCTTTATGATTTTTTCTTACATACTAAAGTTATTTTTGATAACAAAAGTATATAATAAAAAAAAAACAAAAATAAAATATCAACACCAGCATCGGGAACAGGTCCCAAGCTACCGGTGGTCAGGGTACAGAGGAACCATCTCCTAACAATACGTGCCGTATCCAGAAGTACTTCTAATACTGGAATATGATTATTGTTGGCATTTAAGCTGTATAGTTAAATTACTGTAAGCTTAGAATGAAAATAAATGACAGATTGACTTAAGACTTCTCGCACAAGGCGACTATGGTCGCAATCGTGATTCTTAGTAAAATTCAGCTTAAATATGGCTTAAATTTTAATATTTAATAATAGGTACAACATGTTTCATCATCATTCTCTTATCCCAATTTATTTGAGGTCAGCGCAGCATATCTTGTTCTTCCATACTTCTAGGTTAGGTACTTGTCATCTTATCAGAAACCTTCTTTCTTGCCATATCAATAGGTACTACTACTCTGTCAAGAAAGTACCGGGAAACGATCAATAATACACAAAATGTTAGTTATTCATCCAAAGTTATTGTATCGCCTTCAAAGTATGTTCCTTCAGAAACGATCATCAAAACATTTTTCAAACCCTGATTTCGGAATTGAGTTCAGTTCTTGCCGCGAATTCTCCTATAAGTCTTCTACCTACTTCTACTTAGGAAATAGAAAGAAATCGGCTGGAGCCATATCTGGTGAATAAGGTGGTTG
Source organism: Standfussiana lucernea (assembly GCA_964057025.1). NCBI lineage: Eukaryota > Metazoa > Arthropoda > Insecta > Lepidoptera > Noctuidae > Standfussiana > Standfussiana lucernea. The sequence goes on along the minus strand of OZ059807.1, from coordinate 12,139,735 downwards.
CTCGATGGTATTTATTGAGTTTTTGGTCAAAAATTCGTTCACTATGATGGCCTTGTGCGAAGGCGCACTATCGTGGTGCAAAATCCAAGAACTTTCCTTCCAAAAATCTGGCCCTTTTCGTCGAATTTCCTCTCTTAAACGCCGCACAACGCTCAAATAATATTCTCTATTGACTGTTTGACCTTCCGGCAAGAATTCCGAGTGCATAACACCGCGATAGTCAAAGAAAACGGTCAATATGACTTTGACTTTGATCGACTTTGGCGTGGTTTTTTAACCGACTTCCAATAGGAGGAGTTTCAATTCGGATGTTTAAATTTTTTTAATATAATATGTTCGGGCATAACTCCGTCATACATATATAGGTAGACAGATTTGCAAAATTCTTTTTTTGCTCCAAAGAGGTCAATTCCGGAAAGGACCTATTTAAAAATTTCATATACACACATCAAAAGTGTCTAGGGATCAAGCATTTTTATGCGGATTTCTTGAGATTGAGATGTGGCTTTGTAATAAATTTATGATTTTATAAATTTATATGGATCCTTTTTGGTGCATTTCATAATTTGAATCAGGAACTCTCAATCAAATTCGAGTAAAAGATGAAAATAAGCTGTCAATATTTTCCCTATAAAAACATACAACGCATTGAAGACATTATTAGTGCTACTGTTTCCCTACTACTGATTAAAACCAACGTTATTATGGAGCGGCGACGTCATTTAAGCAGGGAAGAAATGCTCAGAGCCATGGGAATGATAGAAGCTGGTTCCCGGCAACGTACTGTGGCTTTAGCTCTGAATACAAGTCAGAGTGTTATCAGTCGACTTTGGACACGTTACCGAAGCACTGGTACCGTGGCTGAGCGCCATGGAGGACGGTATCGCTGCACCACACGGAGACAAGACCGATACATTCAAATCTTAACTCGAAGAGCTCCAACAATAACCGCCATGATGTTAGCCGTGAGGCTTCATCACTCTTCAGGGAACTTAATTAGCGACCAAACAGTCAGAAACCGCTTGCATGAAGTGAACCTTCATTCCCGAAGACCGCTACGGGTACCACCTATAGCAATGCACAATCGTAGGATTCGATATCAATGGGCTCTTGAACACAGAAATTGGGCAGAAGAACAATGGCGTTTCGTGTGCTTTTCTGATGAGTCTCGTTTTGGTATGAGACCGGATACAAGACGTATACGACACTGGAGAACCCCTGGACGCCAACAGCGATTAAAATCCTGCCAGGAAGTCCATCCTTATAGTGGTGGAACCATCATGGTATGGGCGGGTATTTGGATCGGCGGAAGAACTGAGTTGATTTGGATCAGAGGCAACCTCAACGCTCAAATTTATGCTGAGACGATTGTATCAGACGTCATCGTTCCTCTACAAGTGCAAATCGGTCCCTTATTTCAGTTAATGCATGATAATGCACGACCGCACACCGCAAGAGTTGTAAGACAGACTCTCGCCGCAGCTAACATCAATGTCCTGCCCTGGCCTGCTCAGTCGCCAGACTTGAACCCGATTGAGCATGCATGGGATATGCTACAGAGAAGAGCTCTGCCGAATATGGAGGGTATCCAGTCGCAAGAAGACCTTTTTTTGTTGTTGCAACGAACATGGGCGGCCATTCCACAGCGTGATTTGGATGAACTCATTTTGAGTATGCCAAACCGATGTTCTTGTGTTGTTAGTGTTCGCGGTAGAAACACGGATTATTAATTGTTTAAGTTACCCAATAAAATTTTAAAGAAAACTGTTATTTCAGTCTTTTTTTCGAACTTTAATGTTAGTGGTTCAAATGTCAAAAATCCCTTTATTAGGAAAATGGCAAATTTCTTTATTAATGCAAAGGTGACTTGGTTTATCGTTACTGTGACAAACGAAAACACTTTATTTGATGAATCCTTAAAGAAAATTTTAATTAATATCAATCAGGAGAAAAGTTATTGCAAAAATATATGTTGATCCCTAGATACTTTTGATGTGTGTAGATCTGATGATGAGTTTCGGAGACAGACAACGGAACTCTTCAAAAATGGACAGCAAATCTGTCGTGATTGCTGCAGTCGCTTGGATGTTTATTGTTTACACAATATCATAAAATAAAATCACGCCTGTCTGCTCTGAGGAGGTATGCAGATGTGTACAGTACACCCAAATTTCGACAGGTATATTACAAGTGCCATTTTATTGGGGATAAGCCTATTACCACGACATGTATTGTTAACAATGTAAAATAAACGCATATCAAATATTTGTATAGGATGTTACAACTAAAAATGGAAAAATAAAAAACTAAACTTTTGCGCAAAAAGGAAAACCGAAAAAAAATATTAAAAATAACTAGCTTCAGAAGTCGGTGAATTGTCTAATTGATTCAGTTTTTTTGCCACTGACTTCTGAACCTAAAGTTATTTTTGTGTTTTGAAGTCGGTTTTCACAATACGTTCTAGATATGATCTAACTCAAAACAGCACTGTATTTAATCTAAATAACAGATGCAACTCAAACTCCGCGCCAAAATGGAAAAAAGTTACGCCAATCTAACAAAAAAAAAAAAAAATTGAATTTGGAACCCATAAACAAATCATCCATTCCCGATACTTTAATCACCGTTAAGAACCGTTTATAGGCTAAAAATTCATAAGATCCACAATGATAACCCACTTAGAACGATATCGAAAAAAATAATTAATGGGAAATACTTGTAAAATTCACCTTCAGACAATATTCACAGGTGAAATATTTACGACGAAAGGTTCATACGTTCACCTGCATGTAATATTACTTAGTGCGTAGTTTTTAGAATCTAGTTTCGTAAGTTTTCAGAATAAAATATTTATATTTGGAATAACTGTATTTTATATAAATTTACACAAAATAATATTTTTGGTAATCGCCTCGTTTGATTGCTAAGCATGAGGTCCTGGGTTTGATTGGGTCATTTCATCAGGAATTTCTCAGTTGCAGTCACACAGTCTGTATTTGTGCCTGGTTGATAGAATTAGGCTTGCCTCCTGACACGGGACTTAAACATAACTGGCGAAAGGTGGTTAAACTAATAGGTACACCTTTGCCTAAACCTTCGGGGATTACAGGCGCGCTATTTGCTATTGTTAGGAATCAGAAGTGAAATACGTTAAAAAAAATAAACAATCTTTAATTTCTTTAAATTGCACCTTCACAAAAATTATAAAAAAAAAAATCAATAGGAACTGTAAATATTAATCAAGTAGAGATTACACACAAGCAAAATGGAATAATCAGTACACGAATAAAAACATAACCCGAAAATAACTAGGCACACGATAATTGTCAGGCAGCACGTCCGTTCCGAGCGGCCGCGGCGTCCCAGCAAAAAAGGGCCGTTGCAGTTTTTTCTCTTTTATTTATTGCTTCTCGCAGTTTTCAACCTAGGAGGTTGTCGTCTGCTTAACCGGTCTATCCTGTGGATGCCTTGACTTTAAGGCCTCCAGCCAGGGCAAAAAAACTTACAAACTAAGCGACTACACGCTAAGGGCACCCCCTGTGGGGTACGGGCCTCGGCTTAGGGCGTCGCTGGGGGGGGGGGGGGGGTAGCAAAGGGACAGGCTGGATCTGAGTGGTATTATTTTGGGGCTGGTTTAAAACTACTGGCACAGCATCGCGGGCTGGCTCGAGCAAGGGTCCGGGTGGGAAATTACCGAGACGTCGCGATGGTTCTCGACGGCGAGGACGGAAAGACGGCGGTCTGAAGCGGGGTTTACGCTTGAGCGTACTAGTTTCCCTACGGCTCTCCTGGAGGAGAGTGATAGCGTCATCAGGTGTGACGAGAGTATGCCTTGGTCGGCGAATCTGACTGAGGCCGTTGCTGCACCGCGCGCCTCCTTTTATACACTTTCGTCGGTTGCCGGCTGATGACGTGACTTTAATGTGTCAAAATCAAAGCATTTATTTCAGGTAGGCCAATTACAGGCACTTTTGAACTGTCAAAACAAAGACAGCTATAAAAAATGAAGCCACAGTCCCAGTCACAAGACATAATAACTGTGAAAGTACTGTAGTTGTCCATTCCAAAGCGTAGATCTCTATGGAGAAGAATGGGCAAGAAACTCCATGGACACTCTTTTAAATCATAATTATGTTACAAAAACCTTGGTTACATCATTCTTGTGGAGATGTAGCAAGACGTGCACGTTAAAAGTGTCCACAGTACAAACAAAAAAAGATAATTCAAAAACAAAATAATTAGTTAAAATAAACGGTGGCAACTACCGGACCAGTCAAAACTGACAGCGCCCGTTCACGAACATGACGCATGGATCAGCCATCATTCAACTCAACCATTTTGAAGGGAACTAACTGTCGTTTCGCCTTCAATTACCAACACTATTATATGTATCGTACTCAGTCAAGTAATCGCGCAAAGAAAATTATGCACTCTAATCATACAGTAAACACCAAGTAATGCTGACGCACCGTGTAACAGTAACAGTACCCTTGATTACATGATCCGACATAGATGGAACGACCTCTCGCGGATTCTAATTAACGGAGCGAGTGAGTTGTAAGCCGCGCACGGTAAAATGGGAGTGTTCCATCGATTTAGTAGAGTGTGATAAGGTTGTATAATAGTAGGAAGCAAGAAAGGCAGATTGGAAAAGCACAACGACATTAAAATATAACATACGATAGTATCACGCCTGTAATCCGCAAAGGGTTAGGCAGAGGTATACCTAACAGTGCACGCGCATTTCGTCAGTACGGGCAAATACGAATCCAAATCCCCGAAGGGTAACGCCAGTTATCTATGACTAACACGTCATAGAGATTATGGCAATAGGCTCCCATGTTGAGCCCAACCAGGCACAGATCCAGACTCCGTGGCTGCTACTGAGAAATTCCTAATGAAAAACCCAATAACACTTTGCCCGACCCGGCAATTGAACCCAGGACCTTATGCTCAGCAGTTGCGATTGCGATCACTAGACAAACAAAGCAGTCAAGTTTATGGAAACTAAAATATAACTGTGACCTCCAAATGACAGTCTTTTTAGGGTTCCGTAGCCCAATGGAAAAAGTGGAACCCTTAAAATTCCGTCACGCTCGTCTTTACACATGTCAAAGAGCAACTCACATATAGGTTAGATGCACTTTTCTAGAAACGCTAAGCAATAATGTGTAGTGAAATTTGAGTAGTTGCTTTCAGGCAACTTTATTTCTATGCCATCCGGATTCCAATTATCGCAGCGAGTGAGTTGTGCACCGCGTCGGATAGAGAGCTCGACCACTGCACTAAAGAGTAATTAGGTTATAGTAGGAAGCAAGGCAGATTGGAATGCAAAGCATTTTAAACAAAATTGGAAAATATTACGTGCAAGGCATGTTTCTCTCTAGTTGAAAATATTGACTAAGATCACATCTAGCCTAGCATTTTCCCAACTATGTAGGGTTTTCAGTCTACCTGGATGCAGCGGACCCCAGTATTTACATGAAGCGACTGCTTATTCAGATAACCAGTCGCTGGAGGTCAACCTCCACAACCAAGTTAGTACTGAGTAATACGATATTCCTTGGTGAGACCACGGAGTAAATACAAAGAGGAGATGGCCTAAGCAACTGTGCACTGTGATTCTCAACTAGGTCCTGACGTTATCATGTGGGCGTGGCCTTAGTCAGTGTATTGTTGGCGTTCGTCCTGTGCACAACTTTGTGAACGTTCCCATTTTACAGCATTGTTCGCGCTAGACGAAAAAAAGAATGAAGTGTTGTGTTTTGTCTTGTAAAAATTACTCGGATAGACGTTCTGATGCTATGGATGGCATCACATTTCATTTGTAAGTAATTTTATGCGTAATTTATTAAAATAGTTCTAGAAAAATCTCCTAGCGTCGGCGTTTCCAAACATAATTCTACCCGACACTAGATGGTGACACTTGGTGTCATGGAAACTAAAAATAGTTAGGTATGTAGAGCTCAGAACTAACATATTTTAATAACATGCTGAAATTTTTTCAACATTCATTCCTAATCCTAAAGCCCCTTTAATGGCCAAAATGTTATTTTTGTAGTTTTCATATCATTTTGTAAACAGGCCGCCATCTATCGTCAACTATGAACAACAAACATAAACAACAAAAAGACAGGGCCGTAGTTAGAAATCAATTATTTTACTGAATGTCCCGCGGCTGCGGCTGTCTCATAAATGGAAAGTACTTGAAACATTAAATACGCTGGACATAAAAATACAATCTCCTATAAATTAAATATTCTATCTATAATATGCAAAATGATGAGTACAATGACCTCTTTTCGGGTTTAGTGTAAACAAAAAATAATGTTGTATAACAGAAAATCTAATAATCTTCATTCGTTATTCATCAGAAACCTTTTTTTTTTCATTATAAAATCACAATTTATATTTAAAAAATACGCATCAAGATGGTTCGCAAAATTAATTTAAAATAAAACAGTACTCCCCGGTACGAAAATTCTGAGTACGACCCTGTTGCATCCTGCGCTTAGTGACATCTAGTATGAGATAGTTACGTAACTACAAAACAAAATCGACAGAACGAGCGAATAGTTTTGCTATTGACCGGTAGATGGAAAATAGAGAAGTGGGCGGGATCTAGCACCCTCTCACCCCGCAAAGTGTCACGCGTTGTTTCCTAAGGAAATCGAATTAGAACATCTCCTCTTTGTATTTACTCCGTGGGTGAGACTGGTGGTTAGACTTTTGGGTTATTGACTACCTGTTACTACTGTCAAAGATGAGAAATGACGGCCGGGACCAACTTCTTAACGTAATTTTCGAGTCATCGAGGGAACTCGACTAGTCGACATGTAATGGGTGAATGTGTGGATCCATCCACGGACCAACCAATGAAAACACGGCTTAACCTAAAGATCGACCCGGGCGGCTGTTATTATTTAGCCACCAGCTCCTCTATTAGCTACAACAGTGATGGTTATGTCAGAAATCTATCGGATTGACAAAAACTATCGAAAGGCATATGGATAGAATAGAATATAATACAATAGAATACTATATTTGCAAGGAATGTAGGTAAAACCTTATTTTTTTTTCATTAAATTTTTGAATGTTGGTATATTTTGTATTTAATTACGTCCACCCATATCGCAGATGTTGTATAAATTTAAATGCTTCTTTTACAGATAATTGCAGCCTTCCTCTCAAAGGTGACGAGTACCACACGACCGGGTACGTGCCCCCGCATAGATCGAGCCGGTTCTAATTAACGTGGAGTACCCGGGTACCGCTCGATATTACTAGTGCCGAGACCAGCCAGCTAGCCTATAGGTTCTGAGTGATGTATTTATGTAGCGGTTCCTATATTGTGGAACGAATCGTTTTTAACCCCTGACCAAAAAAGAGGGATGTTATAAGTATGAACTGTGTTTCTGTGGTGTCTGTCTGTGGCATCATAGCTCCTGGACGGATGAACCGATTTGGATGAAGTTTTTTGCCTACTAGCCGTTAGGTTTGGAATGTCTGACTGAACTTTGAAGACCTATAAAAGCTTTTTTAAAGTTTACCTTTGAAAGCTGGAAGATACTGAGAAATACGTAAAAGTAAAAAAAAAAATTAAGGATAAGTCTGAAGTAAGCCGTTAGTAATCAGATACTAAAAGTTTGCTTTAATAGCAGAATGTGTATAAAATTGAATGATGATTTCAGATGACTTTATCTGAAACTAGAACTTCGCCCGCGACTTCGTCCGCAAAAATTGTGTGATAACTCGGCAAATAAGCATGACATAAATATAATTTATACCTTATAGCACCCACGAATAACCTAGCTTTCTACCAGTGAAAAAAATTTAGAATCGGATCAGTAGTTCTGAAGATTACACCCTACATACAAACTTACAAACAAACTTTACCTCTTTATGATATTAGTATAAATATGTCATCATCATTCTCGTGCCCTTATCCCAATTTATTTGGGGTTGGCACAGCATGTCTTCTTCGTACATACTTCTCTATTACTATGTAATTATGTACTGAACTGAATTGAATGCAAATATATTATATCTTAGTCATATGATGCCTACTTGACCCGTCTGTTAATATTGTAAAGGACTATGGGTAAACAGGGCCCAAATATAATTCTAATTTATTTATAAGTTGCCTGATGTGAAAATGGCCCGTTTTTTGGAAATATTTTTTGATATTCAGCTGAAAAGACTTTAAATGTTTGAAGATGTCAAGAAGGATTGTGTGATGATTAATATAAGTCTGAATGTTAAATTAATATCTATGATAAGCTAAAAAAAAGTCATAATTAAAAAAATATTTTAATGAGCACATGTCACCACGCTTGCATTCTTTTGCGAGTTGAACTGAAATATCTTCGATTGTAATGAAAATGTAATTTATTATATTACACATTTGGGTTGTATACCTAACCATTCTTACTAACGTTTCTACTTGAATTTTCGAGTTATTTTAGATTCGTATGATTTTTAACCGACTTCAAAAAAAGGAGGAGGTTCTCAATTCGGTTGTATGTTTTTTTTGTGTTTGTTACCTCATATCTTCGTCATTTCTGAACCGATTTCAAAAATTCTTCTTTTATCTGAACGGATCTACTTCCCGATTGGTCCTATAGAAATTTCATTGAAATCGGTTCAGTAGTTTGGTTTTGAAATCAAAATATCTGGAAAAAATATGTCATCCAAGTAAAAGAAATTGCGAAATTGATACTTGACAAGGATTTGTGTGTGATGCGATAACTAAAAAGGGTAAAATAAAAACTTTTTTGCAAAAAAAAACGACTTCCGAAAGTAAAGTTATTTTCTACTTTTTTTGTTTTTTTGGATGTCGGTTTTTTTTTGTAAAAAAGTTTTTTTTTACCATACCTCAATTATTAAAGCTTAAGATAAACAAAGACTAGCCAATGTTTTATCCGAGGGCCCTAGCAAACACTAGGAATACATTTGTGATTGTCCATTATCATTTAAGCATTGGTTATATAGGGATATGCCAGTCTCCTCATGGTATTTTCACACATGACATAACATCACGCCTGTAAGCCCATTAGGGTTAGGTAGGCAGATGTGTACCTAACAGTACACCCAAATTTCGACAGGTTATGTTTTGAACCCTTGTAATAGGGGCCTACTGCCATCAACCGGGCACAAATCCAGACTCCATGGCTGCCACTGAGAAAATCCTGATGGAAAAACCCAATAATACTTTGCCCGACCCGAGAATCGAACCCGGGACTTCATGCTCAGCAGTCACGCTTGGGACCACTCGACCAACGAGGTAGGCGATATTTTCCTTCACCAATTAGCGATTGCTGATGCTGAGAGTATCTATCATGTATATAGTAGTTATTAGTATATAGTATAGAGTAGTATTATGATATATATATATGGGATTTTCGAGCAGTTGAGACACTACGTGTCGCTGTCTTTCCGTTGGTTGGTCCTCCATCATGGGCGTGTACGTGCAGGGTGAGAAATAATATTTGCAAAATAACTTTCTTAATTTAATTACAAATATTTCAATGAAACTTAACCAAGATAATGAAATATTACAGTAATAAAATCAAATTACAATAATTATTAGACTTGAGTTTAGAGCCAATGGATTTGTGCCTATGCACCGGGTGACAGTCGCCTTCCAAGCGCTCGTCACCGCCGCCATGACATTCACAACCCCATTCGGTGTTAACCGCTCTAAAATAAATTGTACACCACAGAATCAAAATAATCGATTGCCACTTATAAAAAGGGTTACAATAAATCAACTAAATCATCGCGCGCCGTTATATATAATATATATATGCATATATAGTCCCTTACAAAAACCACAGAAGCTCATCACCCTGAGATCTACACACACAAAACACAAGCCTACCTGAATAATAGCACAGATAAACAACTTCTGTCCAGTAACTCGAAGCCAAAGTAAGGTAGGTGCAACACATAATAATATCATTCCCGCCGGAGGGCAGTGCATAGTGCACAAATACCGCGCCCGGATTGGATGGGATATTTTACCAAGCATTCGCACAAATATTTTCGAAGAGCGGTCGCGTTATAAACTGAATTCTTGACACTTTTGGCCCTACTACGGGTCTAGAAGTGACAAAGATAGTTTCTAAACCTAGTCGAGTTTAGGTACACCCCTGCCTAACCCTTCGGGGATTGCAGGCGTGATGTTATGATGTTAAAGGTAGTTTCTGTGATTTTTACGTTTTTTTTTAACATTTTGTTTGTTTGATAGATTTTATACTAATTTAAAGTTTCTGGATTTGAAAAAGTGTTAAAAATTATACAGGTGGGCGATTTAGTTAAGCCCAGGATGCTTGCTACTCGTCATGTTAAACTTTTCCAAAGAAACTCGTCTTCGATTCTTGAAAAAAAAAATACTAATTTCCATACAACAGTAGACAGACATGTATAAAAAATACTTTTTTTACGAAACAGATATGGGTTTCTTTCGGAAAGTTGTTTAATGTGACGGGTAGACTCACCTTCTTGAAGGACGCAGGGAACTAAATCGCCACCTTGTATCTAAAACGTAACTAATAATTAATTGTTAACAGCACACAAGAAAGAAGAAGAAGAATAACACACAGGAAAATGTCACTCACTCAATAATCACTTGGATACACTCGAAATCTAGACATCCTACAGATATTTTTTTCCCGAAGTTCCTTCAAAAAGCAAGTGACAAACAAAGGAGTATCGAAACAACGGTAGCACCGCGCGCCGAACTATCGAATGCCGCACGCAAAACAATTTATATATTGCGAACAGCAACGGATGCCGACGAACACACCAGCGGCTTTGATACATTATCATATGCAAGGAAAAAGTCACCGCCACACGAATATTTTGTGAGAAGGTGGCTATAAGTGTAGTATAGGCTGAATTAGTACTTCCTTGGTTAAGTACGTTTTTTTTAAATCATCATCACCAGCAAACTGCCGCTGGTCATAGGCCTCCTCAATCGCGCGCCACTTAACTCGATTTTCGGCAACTCTCATCCGGTTGATACCAGCCACTCTGCGAAGATCGTCGCTCCACCGAGCCTGAGGGCATCCCACGTTACGCTTGCCGATTCGCGGTCTCCACTCAAGAGCACGTCTGCCCCAACGGTCATCGGTTTTACGGCTAATATGGCCGGCCCATTGCCAATTCAGCTTACTTATTCTGGGAGCTATGTCGACAAGTCTGGTTTTAAAGCATACGGAACGGAAAAAATCATCAACTAGCCAGCCTTTTCCCAACTATGTTGGGATCGTCTTCCAGTCTAAACCGATGCAGCAAATAACAGTAAAATGGAGTGACTGTCTATCTGACCTCCAGAACCCACTTATTTGGTAATACGATACCCCATTGTAAGACTGGTTATTAGAATATCAGGCCACTGAATTCCCGTAAGGACTCTCAAAAATCTATAATTATCAGCTGGGACCAACGGCTTAAGGGTCGGACTCCGCCGAATAGGAGATGAGACAAGAAGAGAGAAGATGTGTGGAAACCACCAATAGAATTTCGTTATTTACACGCTTAGCTTTAGTGGGAACGGTTGAGCAGAGAGTAACGGAGATGTCTCGTAATTGTTTAAACCAGCCTCCACACTAGGTAACCTGGAGACGTGACCGTGAGCGGAGTGCGGTGCACATCTCCTCTCCGCTCACACCCGCTCCTCTTTACACATCTCTACACACACATCCGTGGATACACTCTAGCTCTTACGCATCTCCTCTGCTCTTAGTTTCGCACATCTCCGTTCGTCTCCGCTTTGTTGGAGTCTGAGCCCAACGTACAGGTACTTTCCGAGGCAGGGTGACTATTTAGTCACCGATCCACGGGACTACTTATTAACCTATTACGTTGTTAGCCACGAGAACAAGAAACACAAAAATACAAACATAATTCTGTTATATTTTCACGAAATCGATGGAAACTTATTGTCTTGGTAATATTATAAACTAACAACTTTGTAAAAGAGGTAGGTAGATATGTATGTGTTATGCAGCAGACGGCAAAAGTCTGATGATGAAGCTGCAATGCGGTGACCTACATAGAAAAGTGTATGCAGACTGCCGAGTATACTAGGTTGTGCTTGCTTGTTCCACATATTTAAAGCAATTAATCACTGTACTGCTTCGTAACTGTATAGTTAGTCGAGTGGCCGCAAGCGTGACTGCCGAGTATAAGGTCTCTGGGTTCGATTCCCGGGTCGGGTACAGTGTTATCGGATTTTTCCATCGGGAATTTTTCAGTAGCAGCCACGGAGTCTCGATTTGCGCCCGGTCAATGGCAATCGGTTCGCCCTCTTTTACATGGGACTTAAAACATAACTGGCGAAATGTGGGTGTAATAACTAACTAATGAAATAGTAAAATTATGATTTCTGAGCGTGTACGAAGCCATTTAAAAATTCCATCGTAGCGATGAATTCGATCGTATCGTTAGCGATCACGAATATTGCAGCATAACGAATCCAAAAAGTGAAAAGCTCATAAATTGCGAAAAAAGTGTTATGCCAAAGCATACTCGTGTCACCGAAAAAACGTAATCACATGTTATTGCTACATTCTAAACCGTACCTTTTCATGTCTTCATAAGGTTTATTTTATAAATGTGGTAACTGCGAAGTGCCGGCAGGAGTTTTAGTAAATGAGACTTTGGGGAATAGGATAGGACCCATGGGCTGTTCTACCATTGTTGAAGATAAAAGCATGTTGTCCATTATGTACAAGGGCTGACGTATGGGAAATATTACCGAAGGACGAGGTTTTATAGGTTGGGCATGTATGTTTATTATTTTGAAGTTGCTAAACTCGTTCTCTGCTTTCAAATTCTCTCTCTATCACTTTGTAATTCAAATATATTTTTTGCAAGTTAAAAAATCAAATTAGACTTAATATTGAACTTAATATTGTAGCCAGTGACATTTGATGTAATGTTATGACATTTTTTCTATTTATTGTGATTCTAATGATTTTAATATTAATTTGTAAAATGGATAATAATATTGTAATTGTTATTTAAAATGGTATGAATTGATTATGATTTGCATGCCCATGTGACGGCAGAACATGGAGAACTAACTTCTATGACAACATCTATGTACCAATTATTTACCCCGTGTTTGCAAATGAATAAATGATTTGATTTGAATTGAATTGAAATAAACTCGTGGTTTCCAAAAACAGGTCATAAATCAATCAATACTGAAGACCTATTTCTAGGTCTTTTGAAATGGTGAAAAATACTCTCTAAAAACCACAAAACTTCAAACAAGCTGGAGCTCGCACTCTAAACGAATAACTATTGTCCCGAAACCACGACAAAGGGACAGAATCACAGAAATGATTCGTTCAATATCTATGAGTTCCTACAAAGATGTATAATTGGCAGCAATATCACTATAAAACACAGGAAAAGTATTCTCTTCGTAATAAAGATATATATTTTCACTGATTTACATATTTATATTTATTTTGAAAAAATATGAGTAGATATGTATACAGGGGGTTACCGTGATCTGTTAGTGCAGGAATGTTCAGTATTATTCCGAGAGTGGGTAAGAGATGGCGCTAGACAGATGGGCTAGTAGATGTTTCTAGGTCTAGCGCTGTCACTTTCTCAGTCTCGGAATAGTCCTATAAATAAATGGGAGATAAAATAATGGTAGGTCTTATGAATAAATGAAATGTAGCGACATGTTTTGCCATTTAGGTATGACGTACAATTTTTGTTGGCCCTTTGCCATAGGGTGAAATTTATCATCATCGTCCACAGCCTGAATTCACCCACTGCTGGGGCTCTCTTTTCTTGTGCCAATCTCCACGGTCCTGTGCCAGCTTCATCCAGGTTTTCTCTCCGATGGTAACTATGTCGTCTGCCCATCTTGCCGCCGGACGATCCACATTTCTTTTTCCAGTTCAAGGGTGAACTTAATTGGCATAAAATTAAAAAAAAAATGAGGTATTACCTAGAAATATGAGATAAAAGATATATGAGACGATGATTGCCGAACCATGTACTTTTCCTGGGACATCTTTAAAGTGTTACAGAAGGCTTATGAAGCTTCATACATCGAGCAAAAACCACTCGCAACTAGCATTTGTTTGAGATGTTCGCTTGTTTTCACCCGTTGTGTGAACCCAGGCTTCTGTATTTATCTATGCTGTGACATCTTTTAACAATAGTTAGGTAGGTACCTACGTGTTGTGGTCACTAAATCCTCTTGAGCCCCCGTTGCCATGGTTACAACCTCAGGGGCGTACCTTGTGTCAATTAACAAGGCTTTGTCATGTATATCTGTCGAGTAGTTGTGATCTTCATGAATTTGATATGATATTTATAGATGCCATTATTTAAGGTAATAAAAGGATACTGTGTTACTTGATTAAATGAAGGGGGTGAGCAGTGGAGGTCTGGAATGAAAACCAACCCATTTATTTACTGTTCGAAACAGAGGCTGGTTAAAAATTGTATACACATCCGAAGATGACTGCACCGTTGATCTACATAGTGGTCACAAGCGCGACTGCTGAGCTTGGCGTCCCGGGTTCAATCCGAAGGTGAGGTGACGTGTTATTGGGTTTTTCATCAGGAATTTCTCAGCAGCAGCCACGGAATCTGGATTTGTGCCCGGTTGATGGCAATAGGCTCGCCCCCTATTACATGCGACTTAAACATAACTGGCGAAATGTGGGTGTACTATTGGGTACACCTCTGCCTAACCCTTGTGATGTTATGTTATGTTATAGTTAACATTCGAAGGTATGTGACAGTCACCAACCTGCACTGGCCCGCGTGGTGGAATTATCGTTCACTCCCTGTCCCAGCAGTAGAAACATTTAAGGTTGATTTTGCCTCAACACTTCGGTGTTTCTTAAAGGCTTAGGCAGACTGCTGAAGAGCACTCACATTTCACTCAAATTCAAATTCATTTATTTATCCGAATATGGCACACAACATGGTCTTAAATAAAAAAAAACATGGTCTCATCATATTCTGCCGCTACGTGGGGCGTGCAAATATTGGGTACATTGCATAAAATTATTATAAGATAAAAACAATATTAGGTTAGTATTTAATTATTATGTACGAATCAATTATAACATTATGGGGCATGTCAGTTAAAACGTCAAAATAATATTCAATGTCAAACTATCAAAGAGAGATGTCAAAGTATAAAAGATTACAATACAAATGAGGGCTATTGCGCATGAATTCGCCGCTAGAGGCGTTCGTATAGAGAAAGGTCTTCAGAAATGTCTGATGTCATAGAGTGTTCCCGCGTTGCGCGCTTTTTTATCACGTAGTTTTATTAATATTCACGAGTGTGGTCAAGATTGGGCCATTCGTGATTAATTATGACTTGAAGATTGTAGGTAGCAAGTTGGGAGTTCTAATTTGTTAGTTAATTTTAGGGTTAATTATGCTCGTTAATTTTAGGGAAAATATTTTAAATGTGTACCTTAAGTTTACACGACGTAATTAAATAAACTTTTTATGAAGTTGTTGGTACTATAAAGTATAAAACTTTTTTGCAAAAAAAACCGACTTCCAAAAAAAAACACAAAAAAAGTGGAAAATAACATTACTTTCAGAAGTCGGTGACTATGGTTTGTTTCATTGAGTTTTTTGGCACCGACTTCTGAAAGTAATGTTATTTTCCACGTTTTTTTTGTGTTTTTTTTGGAAGTCGGTTTTTTTTTTGCAAAAAAGTTTTTATTTTACCCTTTTTAGTTATAGTATCACACACAAATCCTTGTCAAGTATCAATTTCGCAATTTCTTTTACTTGGATGACATTTTTTCTAGCTATTTTGATTTCAAAACCAAACTGCTGAACCGATTTTGATGAAATTTCTATGGGACCAATCGGAAAGTAGATCCATTCAGATAAAAGAAGATTTTTTCAAATCGGTTCATAAATGACGGAGATATGAGGTAACAAACACAAAAAAAATGACAGGACCTTACTCGACAGTGGCGCCATCTAGTGAGCTCAAAAACAATAGCCCTCATTAAACTAGGATGTCAAAGTATCATTCAAGAAGTCGTTTAAATTATAATACCAATTTTTATATAGCAACTCTTTAAGTTCCTTATTAAACCCATTTAAATGTAGCTGTTTGATTTGATTTTTGTTATGATTTTATCTTAGATACTCATCATCTGCATGCCTGTTCCCAACTACGTGGGGTCGGCTTCCAGTCTAACCGGATGCAGCTGAATACAAGTATATTACATGGATAGACTGCCTATCTGACCGGCACAACCCAGTTAGTACTGGGTGGTACGATACCCGTTGGTAAGACTGGTTGGCAGATTTTCGGGCCCTGTAATGACTGTCAAACATCTACATATGACAGCAAGGATCAAACGCTTAACGTGCTCTCCGAGGCCCGGAGGAAACTCGGTATGTTATGGATAGTCTCCCATCGACGGACCAACCTAGGCAAGCGCGGCTTAACCTGAAGATCGACCCGAGGGCTGTTATTATTCAGCCACGAGTTCTTGTTTAGTTTATCTTAGGTACTAAGAACCATGATACTCAAGGCCATTTTGTAGACAGTTCTCATATTTCCTCAAGAGCCTTAGTAATAACTTGCTTACCTTTATGGCTCATTAGCGCTCCAGAAATATCTTTTGCACCGTAATGAAGCTCTTGAAATGGTTAGTACTTGCGAATTCATGGCTTTGGTTGCTTGTGTAAATATTGTAAAAGATTTTTTTTTTCATTTATATTCATAACTAGTACCTGGATGAAAATAGAAAACGAAATTTCCCCGATGGGAGACCTAAATACAAAGATAGATTTTTCTCCCACGTTATTCCCGTAAACCCCCTATTTTAATCTTGTTTTACTGTCAAGTTACCATTTTATTTTGTCCAATGCAAGACTAATAAATACTTTTCTTTCTTTCTTTCTATCGTTAGAGCCGCTTTCGGGAAAGTAATTACAAATAATTAATAAGTATTGCTCATTTAATAGTATAAGATAGGACGAGCTTAATTTGTCTGCGTAAATAATAAAGATTATTCCTGACCTGACCCGAAAACCTAACACGGTAGCGGGTTAGGTAAGGAATTTGAAAAAAATTGTAAAATTATTCCTAACCTAACCCTATTCCCAACCTGACCCGAAGCATCATTCCTAACTTAACCCGCATTGTGATATACGGGGCGGAGGGGACATCGACGACAAAACAAATCAGCTGTTCCATACATTTTGACCGTGTAGGTCAAAACTACATACACTGGGTACTTTTGTAGGGAACAGCAGATATTTTTTTTTACTAACCGACGAAAAATTTCTATGTGGGTGTTCAGAATGATGTACTGAGTATGTGGTTTCCGTCGATGTCCCTTCCACCCCGTATATCGCAATTCGGGTTAGGTTAGGAATGATATTTCAGGTCAAGTTAGGAATAGGGTTAGGTTATGAATAAATTTAACATTTTTTTTCAAATTCCTAACCATACCCGCTACCAGGTTAGATTTTCGGGTCAGGTTAGAAATAATCCTTAAATAAAGGCCGCTTTCTACGTAGGTATCGTTTTTGCGGCTCTGGGTTTTCGTTCACTACAGATTTTTGTCTTTAGGAGCACGGATATGTTTTGGATGATAGATGTGTAACATTTTTGCAAGTATGGTACTGAATAAAATGTGATGCTAAATAGAAAACGACCTATGTAAGTGTGTGTGTAGCTGTAATTTTATGTGTAAACTAGCGACCCGCCCCGGCTTCGCGCGGGTGTAATGCAATTAAAAAAAACCACATCAAAATCCGTTGCGTAGTTTTAAAGATCTAAGCATACATAGGGACAGACATACAGACAACGGGAAGCGACTTTGTTTTATACTATGTAGTGAGTAGTGATTCAGATACAAATTACTTGTTTATGAATAAATGACTATGATTAAACCCATTTTATAAACTCATTGCTTTAAAATCAGAACCAAAAAAATCATCTTAAATTAACCAGAATCCTGTCTTCTTCCGATTCCGTCTTCCTGTTTCTTGATCCAGTACCTACTGATTCCTTCATTAAGCCCGCTCCATTTTTAAATAAACAATTTCCCACTGAAATAGTGCTGTGAAGGAAAATAAATAATTCACGGAATCTTAACAATTGAGTATTTAAATTTCCCCGCGGCTGTTATTGGGCAGCGGTGGAAGAATTCCTAATTCTTAAGTCCATTGGATTTTGTGCTGTAGTCGAAGAATTTTTTCTTGGCACGATAAAATGGTAGCAGTTTACTTTCACAGTTATTATGTCTTGTGACCGGGAATGTAGCTTCATTTTTTATTGCTGTCTTTGTTTCGACATCTCAAAAGTGCCTGTAAGTGGCCTACTTGAAATAAATGCTTTGATTTTGATCCACGCAAACGAAGTCGCGGACATCAGCTAGTTTTTTTTTTTTATACCAGCCTGCTCTGTCCATCTGCTGGACAAAGACCTCCCCCAAGGCTTTCCAGTATTGTTTGCAGACTTACCGCCAACATCGGCGATGCCTGTCTTAGACCGTATTAAAGTGTTCCGCGTTCGATCGGAGAGGTTGTTTTTTTTTTTTTACTTACTTACTTTTATTAGAAACAGCCCTATTGTACTACCTTAGTGTGTCGCAAGCGCTACTGCTGAACACGAGGTTCTAGGTTCGATTCCCAAGTCAGGCAGTGTTATTGGGTTTTTCCGTTTGAATTTTATCACTGGCAACCACGGGTTCTGCATTTGTAGTTACTGGCAATATGTTCGTCCTCTATTACATGGGACTTAAACGTAATTTGCGAAATGTGGGTGTACTATGAGGTACACCTCTGCCTTACCCTTTGGGGTTTACAGGCGTGTTGTTTATGTATGTAAAATTATTGTTACCTACATAACTAGCAGGTAAATCATGCAAAATTAAATCAAGTCATGTAATTCTTTATTCGTAGAAATAAATCAGCTCTTATCGGATTCATTCAATCACTAGTTATTTCTATACAAGGTGTTGCTTTGCATCCTTGTCAAATTCAAGGAAGTAACTATGTCAATGATTCTCAATCCGAATCAATAATAAAATGGGTAGGTAATTTTTCATGTGTTTTTCTTAAATCGGAAATCGATTAGTGTACACCACCCGTATTAAAACGCGGCCCGTCTAATACACCGTCTTTTACACACACAAACAAACGCAGAGGTTTATTCGATAAACGGGTGATTCTCCTCTTTTGAAAAGGCCTTCATTCTGAAATAGTGTCAAATTAAAACAACTAAAAGAAACGGCGTTTATTATTATTGACCAGGTACCGTAATTTATATTGATTATTTACTTCTTCTATGACAACCTCCTGAATTTTGACGAGGTTGCAAAACTACACCTTGTATACCTAGAATTTAATAATAGTGTGTCAAAATGCAAATGATAAATTGAATGCACGCGCATGGTGCGAGTCAGCTAGCGAGTATGTCCATTAATTAAGTAAATTACTAGCTAGCATCCTATATTATAATAACTAACAACCGGATTATTGATTGAACAAACTCATACCCTAACGATACAACATAACAACATGCATTCATCATTTTAGCAATTACGTCTGGAAACATTAATTTCTATTTTTTTAGGTAAAACAGTAAAATGTTATTGTTGTTGTCGTATGTTCGATAGATATTTCAGATACCAATGCGTATTCATCTCAGAGATAAATCTCCCGGTACAGATGCTGTATCAGCAGGCATACACCACCAGAAGTTCCTAGAGCGGTGGCAATCTCTAGTGAAATAGCTACAATAGTTTCCGACGTAAGACACCCTTTACACAATAACATCTTCGCGCTGCAAAGGCGTAACAGTTTTTAAAGTGAGTGCGGGCTCACTGGCGAACGCTCTAAGGAAAGTCTAAAAACGTGGCGAGAAAATCTAGGCGCACTACAGGTTACCATCCCTACCTTGTTGATATTCCGCCAATTCGCTCTAAGCGTTTCCAAACGTCTTTTATTATGCGCACAGCAAAGGAGTGGAACTCTGCCTGCGTCTGTGTTTCCGAACGCATTTAACCTTAATCTCTTCAAAGTTAGAGTAAACAGGCTTCTTCTGGGTAAGCTCGCTCCATCGTCGACTCTGTTTCTGTCACCTCTGACCTAGACTAGAGGCAAACCCAACTTAAATAAATAAAAAAGAGGATGTTTTTCCCTACCCAACCCATTTGTGTCGCTTGCTGGAAATCTCCCAATTGGACACGAGTTGCCATGGCTGACTTGGAAGTCTTTAAAAAGACTCCGGATACAGGTTGGCGGACGCAAGGAAAACCTGTTCAGGTGAAGATTCAATTAATCTGCCCTGGAGTGTAAATAAGGTCCCACAAACTATGCGACACTTGATATCGTGTCCTGTTGTTTGAACAGCACAGGAGCTGAAGGACGCTAATGAAATTGCAAAACTCGTCGCCAAATTTTGGCATGACTCAATTTAGATTGTCATCGATACGCTAAGAAAAGCAACACAATACATTTATATTTTTTTTGATCTTCCTCTCCTTCTCCATACATATACATTCATCACTCTTTAGTTACATGCATGTCATCCCTCTTCAACACATGCCGAGCAATTCTCCTTCAACTTTTCTGCCACTGCCTCCACTCTCAACTTTCCTCTTATACATATTACCTTCCTTTTCGTTCGTTGATACCTAACACTGAAACAAATTTACACGTATAAATACCAAGTGTAACAGGACCCACCCAGCGTCCGAGTGGCGAATTGAATCAGGTCAATAAAAAACGTCAAAGCGACAGCCCCTTTGAGACGTATAATTCAATTTGAAACTAGAAATTCCAGAAAGAAACTTTTATGGGGCGTGAGGGTCAGTGGGGAATCGTGTTTTATGTGAGTGAGGAAAGCGTTGAAAGAGAATTTGTTTTGTTATTATTATTACTACCCTGCCTTAAAACATGCAGCCGAAGTGACCTTTGCGCTACCACCGACGACGCGGTGTAAGTGACAAAGTTCTGGGCTAACGCAAAATAGAAAATTGTCGTGCCAGCGACCCGAAGAAAAAGTCGAAGTGTGCGTTTAGTCGTATAATGCCTAATTCGCAAAATGGCACCCGATTCTCTAAAGGGCCAATTCGCGAATGGACTAGTTCTCAAAAGGACTAATTCGCGAAATGGCTAATTCTCAAAAGGACTAAGTAGTAAAATGCCTAATTCGTGAAAGGACTCATTCGTAAAAGGACTAATTCGTAAAGTGGCTAATTCTCCAAATGGCCAACTTTTACCAACTCATGCCATGAGTTAAATTACATGAAAGAACATGCATACATACAGTTTAACATTATTAAAAAAAGCTCCACCTAGTCAATGGATGAGTAAATAGATGTTGTTCTAACGTTAGATAAAGAATATAAAAATCACTTGGTATTTTCCTCAGGTGTCAGTTTTTTTATAGTATCTGTCGTTATGGGTGGTCTAAAGCCCGAGAGTAAGACGAACAGACTTACCAAGGGCTATCCCATTACTGGGTTGTGGGTGTCAGATTGGCAGTTGCTCCATGTAAAATACTGGTGTTAGCTTCAGCTGGTTGGACTGATCGAACTTAATACAAGGTAGAAAGGACATCGACGCAATAACGGTTACCACGTATGTCAGTAAATCATTCTGAATATTCCGGTAATTAAAAAAAAATAGCTATTCCATTAATTGTGTTTTTGTAGGATACAGCAGATATTTTTGAATACGTGGTAACAGTTTGTGGGTCGATGTCCGTTCCACACTGCATAGTTTGGAGAAGCATGGGCAGATGATGTTGTGTTTTTTTTTAGTCAGGTTTTAAGTTCATCGAATCAAAACCAATCATGCTATTTTGCGATCAATGATAAATTGGTTGTGCTAAGTGAGCCGAATTTTGCCTCTTGATGGGTTGAATTTACGAGTAGAAGGACTAATTATGCTATTTGAAAAAAATCGCGAAAAATCTTATTCAAGTGGCCAAACAAAAGAAATTTGATTATGTTTTCCAAAATTATTGTATAAAAGTTCCATAACCGGCTAATTGACTAATTGACAAAGGCCAAGCCTAAATCTATGGAGCTGGTAATTTTAGGGACACTTATTTATGTGCAAAAATCAAAGTCCCGGGAAAGTCTAGAAACTTTCATAAAAAATATTTTAATAAGACCTTGATTACTTAAGTGTCAAGAACAATGGAATTAAAAATTACTGAAAATATATCTTGCAATACAAAGTAACAGGCTATTTATAGCAGAACGGCGTTCATAAAAACTGAGTACCTACAGGCGCTAATAGGGACAATTTATTTAATGGTTGCCTTTATAAAGAGATTGTAGCACATGAGAGAATGCATTAAGCTGAACTACGTTTATAAGTTTCTGGCTATAAAGAGGCTGTTTGATGATATATCTTCAGCTGTCATCTTCTTCTTCTACCTTTGGCCACTCAATGCTGCGTCTAGGTCTCTTCCAAATCTCTCCACTTTTGGCGGTTTTGTATCATGGCAATCAAACTCAAACTCAAACCATTTATTTCAATTAGACCATTACAGGCACTTTTGAATGTCAAAACACAAAAAAAAAACTAAGCTACAGTCCCAGTCACAGGGCATAATTACTTGTACAAGTACTGTAGTTGCTCATTCGAAAGCATAGATCTCTATGGAGAAGAATGGGCAAGAAACTCCATGGACACTCTTTTAAATCAATATGTTGTTACAAAGTCTCGGTTACATCATTCATGTCGAGATTGAGATTATACATATATGTGAGAACGATGTAGAAAGACGTGCGAGTAAGAGCGTCCAGAGTAAAAAGATAAAATTAACAATTAAAAAATACAATAATCCATGGCAGCTGCGAGATGACCAGTCCCTACTGACAGCGCCCTTTCACGAACATGACGCATGGATCAGCCATCATTCAATTCAACCATATCCAGTTTCTTGCGACCACTTTAATGAGATCGATTGTCTTCCTCGTCTGTTGTCTTCCCACATTCCTCCGTCATGTAATTAGGGATTTAAGTATCTAACTTGACAATTAGAGCCAACTGCGCGTCAGTGGAACTTACTGCTACGTCATATTGAATGGAGCGCCGCCGAAAGCCTGACAAGCAGTCTTACCAAGGGGTATTACTCAGTACTATATGGGTTGTGAAGGCCAGATAGGCAGTCGCTTCATGTATAATACTGATTTTCAACTGCATCCGGTTAGACTGAAAGCCGCCTCCAACATAGTTGGGAAAAGGCTAGGCAGCCTAAAATGTTACCACAGCTGACTTTGTGCAGTACTTACCGCAACATCACCCGTAGCAGCGAAGTACCTGTAACAGTGTCCCGTCCACGACCCTAAGAGATGCAACTTATGTCATGCAACGCGCATTGTTTCCGTGCATCGTGGTGTGCTAACTCCTTCTCTATCATGTGGTTAGTGCCTAACCTGGTGTCAGAGTTTTAATGCCGCCCATGGGCCTCTGACTTGGCTTTTACATGCCGCCTTGAAATATCTTTCAGGCATGCTGGTTTCCTCACGATGTTTTCCTTCACCGAAGCAAGTGATAATTATACCAATGCGCACATGCTTCCGAAACATCAAAAGTGCGTGTCTTGGGTTCGAACTCGAGACTTATGACTTGGCAGTCCGAAGGCGACACCACTAGACTATCACTGCTTAAAGCAACTGTTAGCACTGGAGTGTGTACTGTACAAATGTTGCACGAATAAAAAAATGCTAAAACACATAGAGCGAACTGGCTGATCATTGCTAGCATAGTCACAGACAAATTAAAATACTTTCTCGACGTCTGCCACTAAATGTAAACATACCCCTACAGTGTAAAGTTTGTTTGAACAGTATTTGATACTGCATGCTCTAAGTGTATCTTTGGTATTCCTGGCCCGTAGTGTAAATGGGTCGCACTACTGTAAAGTCGACCTTCCACTGCTACGTTAGCTGCGATGTCCATTTTTTGAAAGCCACAGCATAGTATAGGAGTGGGCCAATGGAAATGGCCCCGACTAATGGTGCAGTCAAGCTGGCCGGATCGAACTCCTGGAATAACTTGTCCGTCATCTCGATAACTGGATTCGATTCATTTTCGGTCTGTGTAAATAGTATCACGTCGCTCACCGGTCGCTTCTAAAGTGGCTGCCCATACGCCAGCGCAAAGAGCATAAAGCGATGACTACTATGTTTTCTTTTCTCGACTCTCTCACTTCCTCTAGTCATCTAGCAACCCATTTTCAGCACATTTGCGCCAACCACACCAGAAATCTTCGTTCATCACATAATCGTCTTCTTCAATGTCGTCATACATCATACCAGTGTATGAAGTCAGAAAGAACAATTTTATTCTTTCTTCAGTCTCTCTATCGGACAAATAAAACAATTGAAGACCTACCTAGATCCGCATAATTAATTACGGAGCGCTCACTTTTACAAGAAGGCCTGTGACCCAGAAGCTCATGATGATGATAATGTAGACGTGGGTCGCACTAACCTGCCTGCCTGCTGTTGCTGGGTGACTGCCTCGTTCGTTGGTCGAGAGGCCGCAAGCGCGACTGTTGAACATGAGGTACAGGGTTCGATTACTTGGTCGGGCAAAGTGTTAGTGGGTTTTTCCATCAGGAATTTATCAGTAGCAGCCATAGAGTCTGGGTTTGTGCCCGG
Source organism: Standfussiana lucernea (assembly GCA_964057025.1). Classification (NCBI taxonomy): domain Eukaryota; kingdom Metazoa; phylum Arthropoda; class Insecta; order Lepidoptera; family Noctuidae; genus Standfussiana; species Standfussiana lucernea. The sequence continues at coordinate 12,115,067 of OZ059807.1, read as the reverse complement.
TTGATGGCAATAGGCTCGCCCTATTACATGGGACTGGCGAAATGTGGGTGAACTATTAAGTACACCTCTGCTTAACCTTTCTGGGATTACAGGCGTGATGTTATGTGTTATGTGTCTCACTCGCATTAGAAAATCTCGCTTAAATTGTTTCAAAGCAAAGCTAAGTTCAGGAGCTTAGCTATGACCCTGTAGTGTACCAATACATTAAGTTATAGAGTATGCAGAAAGTTTCTGTCCATTAGTTGAACCTATAGAAGTTAGCATGTTTCTTTGACTAGGCAAAGTTTAACATTGTAGCTTCTGGCTATCAATTAATGGACACACATGTTAATTGTGTTTATATAGCTTATTTACGTGTGTTTGTGTGTGTGATATAGACTTTTTTTATTCATTATTGGCCAATCACCTTTCAATTTCATATTATCTATATCGATTCTTGATTAGTTTTTAGTTTCGTTTCTAGATTTTGACTGCCTCGTTGGTCGACTGGTGAGTGCAGCAAATTGCGACAAAGTGTTATTGGGTTTTTCCATCAGGAATATCTCAGTAGCAGCCACAGAGTCTGGAACTGCACCCGGTTAATGGCAATTAGGCTCACCCCCTATTACGTGGAACTTAAACATAACTGGCGAAATATGGGTGTACTATTCCCGCAGAAGACGCCCCGGGCGTCGGGAACCCCACGCGGATTTCTGGACACCGCAGGCGCGGGCTTGCGAACGGCGAGCAATGGGTAGCTCGCCGTCCGGTAAGGACCGGGGCCATGTCGATAGCGCGTTGTGTTCCACGCGCGCCTCAAAGAGATGTCAGCACAAACTGACGGGGTCCACTAGGACCGATGCCTACCAGGGTTGCGGGTTTTGTTCGAAAGAGTTACCATGGCCCTTGGCACAGGCAACTGAAGGAACACAGGTGGATTTTAGTCAGTAAGAGTCTGACACGCCCTCCCGTTTCATCCAGAGCTGTAGAGGTCATTTGGAGATTTCCCTCCCTAAAAAAAAAGGTGCTTCCTGTACATGAGAAGGTCAAGTACCTGCTGGTTCTAGAACAATGGGGCCCTACATACTCAAGCCGAGAACACCCAAGAAGCGTGAATGTGATTTGTTTCTCGCCATCTCGTCCTCATTGTGAACAAAAGATTTCTCGCGTGAGTTTGTAGGGCGTATTAAATGAACAATTCAAAGGGTTCAGTCGCAAAATGTACCTTTCGCAAAATGTACCCCATTCGCAAAACGTACCTTTCTCAAAACGTACCTTTCTCAAAACGTACCTTTCTCAAAACGTACCTTTCTCAAAACGTACCTTTCTCAAAATGCACCTTTCTCATAATGCACCTTTCGCAAAATGTACCTTTTTTCTACATTCTCTTTTACAGTGCTACAGCTGTAATGAAAAGGCTAATTAGGGATTGATTTTATTAGTAATCAAATCATAATTGAAATAACATCACAAAAGTCGAATGAAACCATATCTTTTTACTCGTATTCATCTGTCCACCGAATAAAACTAAGTGTCTTTACAAAACTACGTATACCTCATGACGTTCTCAGTGTGCATACAAAAAATTCAATCGAATATAATCCAGTGGTTAGTCACAGGACATTATTTTCCATTTATAACAATGACGTTCCCAGTCTGCATACAAAAATTCATTCGAATATATACACTAGTTCAGACACAGGACATTATTTTTCATATTCAGAATTTTCTACATGATGTAGATTAGTAGGTTAGCACCGACAGATTAAAGATCAAATGTTGTCAACTTGGTATTTGAAAAACCTTTGCCAAATTTCCAGACGTGAAGGTTAGTAAACCAATATTTATAAATGGTGTTGTATCTCGTTAACAGTTTTATGCCATTTAGTTTGTTTTTTTTTTTTTTTTAATTTCGTTGTTACGATTTATTAGATAGTTTAAAAATATTCCTATGAACTAGTAACTAGCGTTTTCATTTATTGTCGTATTGTCGGCGCCACGTTGTATACTGTTTAATTTATACGGAGAACAAGTGACAATTTTATTTCCTTAGAACTAATATTTACTTTGATAAAAAAAATAACATTATAACGAAATACTAGAAATAAGTTTTTTTTTCTGTTTATTAAATTCGGCAGTAGGTGATATTCCTTCTCAATTTGTAAAGACACGCATTTAATCACTTAATTTGATTCGGTGGACAAATGAATACGAGTAAAAAGATATGGTTTCATTCGACTTTTGTGATGTTATTTCAATTATGATTTGATTACTAATAAAATGAATCCCTAATTAGCCTTTTCATTACAGCTGTAGCACTGTAAAAGAGAATGTAGAAAAAAGGTACATTTTGCGAAAGGTGCATTATGAGAAAGGTGCATTTTGAGAAAGGTACGTTTTGAGAAAGGTACGTTTTGAGAAAGGTACGTTTTGCGAATGGGGTACATTTTGCGAAAGGTACATTTTGCGACTGAACCATTCAAAGTACATGTGCAAAATAGATTATAATATTTTGAAGCGTTAGAGAACGTAAACTAGTGCGACCACAGGTAAAAAATTACTATGGCTAAAGAACCAACAAGTATTTGAGAGCATAATGCTAGAATAAGTAAACGAACATTAAAAAAATAAATTTAAAACTGTTCTCCTTGATGAAGTTGTTACCAGATGTGAAAATTCCCAATAATTTGTTGCTGTACCTATTGATTTAACATACTGATTTTAAATTTTGAATAATGTATCTGTTTTAAAGAATAATAATGAAGTCGTACGACGCGACTTAATGTACTTCTAAGTATGTATAACGTTGTAAAGTGTCCTAAATTTAATTTTGAATAATTATTGTGACAGCGCGGCCCGCCGACTGGCGCGTGTGCCGGCGGCGGCTCGCGCTGCCACAAGACTATCTGTATGTACCCTGTACCCACTTTTTTATTTCTTCATTAGATTGCATGTGAACCAAATGTAGCGATTAAGTTGAGCGCTAATCCCGCCGACAAACTGTAACGTAGTTTGGTGGGTTTACAAAATATTAAAAATTTTGGTCCAAAATAAATGATTTTCTGATATTGAAAAAACCTGCGACCAGTGGTCCACATTGGCCCTGGACCGAGAGAACTGGAACTCATGGAAAGACGCTTTTGTCCAGCGATGGGATGACGCAGGCTTACATAACAATAACTTGAAACCTATTCTTTCTTTATCGTGCGGTTAGTGCTTAACCTGGTGTCAGAGTTTTAATGCCGCCCATGGGCCCCTGACTTGGCTTTACATGCCGTTGAGAAATATCTCTCAGGTACGATGTTTTCCTACCTAAAACCCTAACCTAACTCTTTTAAAACCTATTAGGAGCTTTGAAACGTCTATTTATCATTTAACAAATAATGAAACGTTTCCAATAAACCGTTTTATCGAGACTTCAGCCATTCGACAATGTTTTAATTGACCATAAAGTGTAGGAAGGTGCCAAACATTGAAATCGTTAGAAGTGCCTTCACCGTGCTGAGGTTACGCAAAAAAGTGTAACCACTGGAAAAAGTTAGCATTCAACATGAAAAGATAGTGTTGATTTTCATTTGCGAGACAATATCTTATCTTAGTACTATTGGATTTGTGTATGCGTGGATTTTTGTTACTCTTTCGCTCAAAAACTTTTGAATAGTTTTGGAATTTTGGAGAAACGATTGTTTAGAACCTGGAAAAACATATAGGATAGTTTATCCCGGTAGTACGATCCCGAGGGATAATTACCGAACTCCACGCGGGCGAAGTCGCGGGCATTATATTTGTCATAGAAAAAATGTGATTGAAATTCGTGACGGAAAAACCCAATAACCATTTCTAATCGAACCAAATTAGACCAATGAGGCGTCGTTAGTATATTAGAATGTCTTATTTATCAACGAAATAAAGAAGTTCTTTTGACGTCGTACGGCTAATCTAACGACTTATATCTTTGATAAAAGGTACACGTCAAACAATGTCAAGTTCGTAACACGATAGAATCAGTAATTATATTGTATTGGGCGATAAAACTGGCATTTTATTAATAGGACGAAATGTTCCTGACAGGGGTTTTATGTATTATTTATTGATCTCCATTGCTGTGACCTTTTAAGGGTAGATTCATGAAAGTTTATGGTGGAGAACGGTATTGGGGCGTTGGGCAGGGATTTTTTGGATAGCGCTCGTGTTTAGCGTACGTATAGTGAAATGGGTAAAATAATGGAAAAAAATAACGGGGTTTTGTTTTATTAGAGCAACTAGAAAATATTTGTGTATGGCCAGATATATGAACGTGGACAAAGCACAAGGAGTAGGTATATAAGTGCCGTCGAAGATTGTGTTCTGAAGTTTATGGTTCTGTGGTTAAAATATTCTGCGTCGTTCGTCAAGTGGTCGCAAGCGCGTCTGCTAAGCATGAAGTTCAAGGTTCGATTCCCAAGGCGGGCAAAATGTTATTCGGTTTTTCCATCAGGTAGTTCTCAGTAGCAGCCACGGAGACTGGATTTGTACCCGGTTGATGGCAATAGGCTCGCCCGCTATGATATGGGACTTAAACGTGACTGGCGAAATGTGGGTCTCCTAATGAGTGCACCTCTGCCTAACCCTTCGCAATACCTTTTTTTTTTGTTTATCCTATTTTGTCCCACTTCTGGGCAAAGGCATCTCCCATTCCTTTCCATTTCACTCGGAGTTTTGCCTTCACTGGCCAAGTGCAGTACCTACTCGGTCAAAATATATGGAACAGCTAATTTTTAGGGGTACATCCCGTTTGGTAACTTTCCTGTTTGGACAACTAAACAAAAGACGTGCAAAACAAGTGAAAAACAGTGCCCTTTCGTAACTATTTTAATCTTCATACATTGAGTCCCGTTTCGTCAACCAAAACTTTCAACTGTTTTTTGTATGGTACAGTCAGCTCCCAAGGTTTTATGGAAACTTCTTGTTGATGTTGTTATTTTTGTCTCTCTCTGACACACTAAGGTTGGTTACGAGAGAACTCATTGTTGCGTTTCAAGAATGAAATGAAGAAAATAGTTACTAATGTAATGAGTGTAGTGATTTGAATTTTGTTAAACTAATTTATAACATTATAGTTGAGGAGTGTTAAAACTAAGGTAATATATCTAAACTACAGTGCATCATGATTTGATTTTGATTTAATTTTAAAATGTTTCAACTGTATTTTTAAAGAAGTTTAAATTTATTAAAACAGAAATCAAACTGTACCGGCTACAAATTACATCCTATATAAAGCGCTTGGCTTGCCCTTAACAGCTTAAGGCGGCTTTACGATCGACCCACGATAAATCCATTTAATGCCAATATCGACAGCTAATACCAAGCACTTGTACCAAGTTAGAGCTTGAAATATAAGTGAGAAGCGAGTAGAGACTAACACTCGAATCTACAGGGTGGATGAAACGGTTAGCTCGTATTCTATTCGGAACATCATCCTGTACTTTACATTTTGACTGTGTAGGTATTGCAAATTTGTAGGAAACAGCTGTTTTTTTTCTATTTGAGGGAATTCAAAATGATGTACCATCAAGTCAAAGTAATTACTTGAGTACATACCACATATGCAATAGACAAGATTTTGAACAAAGCAAGAACCTATTGAATATTTTTGAATTGTCAAACTAAAAGTCATTACTGTCGATACTTGTGTCTTGAATAAAATCTGAAAATTTGCAAAGTTGAAAAAGGTCGGTCTGGTTAAAAAGTTTTATGCTTGTACAAGATCGAACTTAAAACTAACATAAGAGTACTCAAGAACGTTGTTCTTTTATTTATCTTTAAAAACGTTAAAATGGAAAAATATACGTGCAACCCAGTTTTAAAGTTAGTTGTCATCCGCTTTTGCGTCAACACCGCCCGTGCCGTTTCCTGGACATAACCTCTTAGATTTTATGTTCGTTTACTGTTTACAAAATGTTGTCGTTAAAGTCCAAAGTGGCATAAACAAAGTGTTTTGTGTAACAATAGGTACTTACGTAATTTGATGTTTTATTTTGTAAGAGATTTTAACGAGAATCTAAAGTGTAAAGTGCCTATTTCACAAAAGGATTTATTGGGAGTAGATGTTATGAGATGAGGGCATGCGGAACCCGGTTTCCATCCCAAAGGAAAACCCGGTTTTTCCCGGGTTTTACTGGGTTTCTATGGGACCAAAACCGGGTTCCACATGCCCTAGATGAGATGACTTGATGGGCTGCTCGTGGCTAAATAATATCAGCCACTCGGATAAATCTTCAGGTTAAGCCGCGTTTGAGTGAGTTGGTCTGTGGATGGGTGACCACCTATTACATACCGAGTTTCCTCCATGCCTCGGAAAGCACGTTAAGCTGTTGGTCCCGGTTGTCATTTGTAGATCTTTGGCATTCGTTACAGGTAGTCAGTTGCCCGAAAGTCTGATAACCAGTCTTACCAAGGGGTATCGTGTTGTACTAACTGGGCTGTGGAGGTCAGATAGGCAGTCGCTCCATGAAAAATACTGGTATTCAGCTGCATCCGGTTAGTCTGGAAGCCAACTCCATCATATGTAGTTGAGAAAAGGCTAGGCAGGTACTTAAGTTCGATTTTAAGGTACAATTATTGTTGTAAAATAGGTTTGTGCATAACCAATAAAGACTGTTTATTGTTAATATCGATGCCGAAGAAAATATTTTTTTTACCGTTTTTTTTTCATAATCTGTGTGTGTGTGAGCTAAAGATGCGGCATCGACCCTATTTTACTTACTTTTCCTGTTAATTCCAGGAAATAAAAATTGTTTATTTTAAGGTATGCCAGGATCAAGTCTACAATGTATCAAAGGCCTACGTAAAAAACAGAAAGAAAATAAAACAAAACGAACAAAATAAAAGTTTATTTTACAACCTACACTGCACCGGCTGCTCCTTTTATATACCAACACCATTATGAACCCTACCCTAACGAAATAAAGTCCATTTTCAAACAAACAAACTGATATCAAAGTCTTTGCTACTCAATTTCACTACGTTCCACCTTCAAGCCCAAGAAACTCATTATAAGTTTCAGCCCCAACAGGCAAAGGTCTAAATTTTATTTTCTATAGCTTGGCGAACTATTTTTGAGTTCTTTGTAAAAGTAGGCAAGAGTACTGCTAGGTACTGTTTGTACTCAGTTTCGTGAAGAGCATGTTTCATTGTATTTTGATATCGTATGTAAAGCTTGGAAAGTTCGAGACGTTGGAATGGATTTGTGTTTTGGTTTTATCTATGGATGGTTGTAATTCAATTTTTAACGAGCACAAAACGTCACGCCTGTAGTCCCCGACGGGTTAGGCAGATGTGTACCTAATAGTACACCCATAATTCGTCAGTTATGTTTTAGTCCCATGTAATAGGGGGACGATTCTGTTGCCATCAAACGGCCACAAATCCAGGCTCCGTGGCTGCTACGGAGAAATTTCTGATGGAAAAAGCTAACACTTTGCCCGACCCGGGAATCTAAGCTCAAGTAGTAGAATTGGGCTCAAAACATTTTCAAAATACTGTTACGAGCTGGGTATGGGATAAATTTAAAAGACTACCAATTAACACCAAATAACTTTATTATCACAAAAACACTTACAACTCAAACACAAATTCACCTCTGATCACTATTCACTTAGTTATCGGACTTGTAGTTCACTTCGATTCGCTTCGTTGTGTAGCCAAATTCAGACTGACTGCTCCCGCGAACCCGACGGGTATTTATATGCCGACCTATCTTTCGAGAATGTTCACAACTTTATGGTACCTTCATATGGCCGACCCATTGTTCGAGAAACTTCCACAGCTTTCTGGAACCTTCCAGAAAGTTCCACAACTTTCTGGAAGCTTCGAGAAAGTTTCATAGTGGAACATTCTAGACTCGAGCGTAATATTGAATGTTCTCGTAAAACAGCCGACGTAACAATACTTTCAATCGCCACAAATATCCCGAAAAGAAATACATAACTACTCATAACATTTTCCTCAGTTATTTATATGTTTTTTCGTAACACAAAATCACATCCCACAAAAGAATGGAAGACATGATATTAAACACAACAAAAGTGCAACGGAATATCAAAGAGGAGTACAAAACAGCTGAAATAAAACTGTCGCAAGATATCACTCCGAAGTCTTCGCGTCGGTCGCGCCAAAATGTGCGGTAAAAGCGAATTCTTTGGAATCCACATCGTTTTGACACGGTGTAAAGAAACTCAGAAGGTTTTATGTTTTGCAAGGTTCCAAGTTTACAAAGATGAAGACTGGGATACCACTGACAGTCTTCTTCTTTGTTCGTGATAGGATTTTCCCGACTACTTCCGAACACGGAGCTCTTGGACATCGTCAGCTCATTTAGGGACCTCGTGCACTACACGGTTACGACCACGACTTTCGGCCGCAAATGCTTCGACCAGGAAAAAAGTTTGGTTGTACAACCGACTAGTTTTGTTCAAGAAAGCGGCCAGTCATGCGACAAGTCATGGTCGTGGCTGAGTAGTACGCGATGTCCCCTAGCACCCCCAATCGTGAAGCGATACATGCGTTCGTCTTTTGTTTCCTTAGCGTGAATACCGTCACTCCGCAAGTAGCGTCGTTGCAGTGAATGTTGCATAGTCTAATTTAAACCACCTCGTCTATTTCTTTTTCCACAACTAACTACGAACTACCACTACTACTACACACACACACACACCACACACACACATATCTACTTCTTTTCTGTAACTACGAACTAGCTACACGCGTGTAGCTCGTATTTGTGTCAGACATCCTCCCAAGTCTTAACTTCCTCTCATGTTAGGGTTGCTATAGCATGTTTGAACTTCACATCTTTAATACATAATCTAAAATATGCAAACTAAATCTTTACAAAAAAATACTAAATTAAGACTAAAACTATAAAAATATACAACGACGACAGTTATAGGACACTTAGGCGTCAAAGTGCTCCTCCACATCGCTGTCACCCGGGAACGTGCCCAGAGACTGGAAGCATTGCCACGTTGAAAGACAATGCTTAAACTTTGGCCAAAGAAACAGCCAGCCCTCTGGTCACGCGAAGTGTCGACCAGTCGGCGAGAGATGTCCATAAAAGGAAACGCGCACTTGGGCCCCATCTTCTTAGCGTGCCTATGACAATTTAAATTAAGTCAGCCTAAAATTTGGCGACGAGTTTGGCACTTTCAGTAGCGTCCATCAGCTCCTGTGATGTGCAAACAACATGCCATAACCAGAGAGTTTCGACTGAACTCTATTAAAATGGATCATACTTCTCTCTTGATAAATTTTACCTTTGTATCGATACGATTGAAATGTAAGAATGTTTAGTTTTTAAACTTCCTATAGTGGATTTTCCAGAGTAAACCTTCTCTGAATGTATATACCGTGGACACCAGTGGACATTCCGAGGTAAAAGTTGAGTGAAAATTACAAAATACGATTGCAGCGGTTTTCTACAGAACACCTTAGAATGAAGCAAGGGGATTCCTTTTACTTTGGAAGTATTCTTTTTGAGGTCCGTAGTGTTTCCCTGTCTGTTGCTCTCTCATTTCGTGAAAAATTGTTTCGTTTAGAAGAGAAAATACTATTTATTTGAAGGTACAAAGCCTGTTTTTGAATCTACCTTGCACAAAGTCTTCATATTAACTCCTATGCAACCAATAGGCCTAGTCGAGTTGAAATCTATTTAAAAAACAACGACTTTAATCAAGTTGAGATCAGTTCAATATTTTTTTACTATACCATTCTCTTTATTCATTTTTTCTTCTTATAGTTACATTTTTAAATATTTCTTACAAAAAAAAAAAAAAAACATTTAAAAATATAAAAATAGTAGCCCACTGGTATCGGGAACAGGGTCCAAGCTACCGGCGGTCAGGGCTCCAGAGAGAGGAACCTCCTAACAATACGAGCCGTGTCCAGGAGTACCGCTTTCTGAATCAAGCCCTTGATCCTGCTGCCTAACGAGAGCCTCCTCAGGTACTATACCATTATCATTACCGCTGATCACCATCTGCCTGCCTTTTCCCAACTATGTTGGGGTCAGCTTCCAGTCTAACCGGATGCAGCTGAATACCAGTATTTTGCATGGAGCAACTGCCTATCTGATCTCCACGTCCCAGTTAGTACTGGGTAATATTACACCCCTTGGTAAGACTGACTGTCAGACTTTCGGGCCACTGACTACCTGTTACGACTGTCAAAGATCTACAAATGACAGCCGGGAAATACGGCTTAACCTGCTTTCCGAGGCACAGAGGCAACTGGGTACGTAATGTGTGGTCACTCATCCGCAGATCGACCTAGGCAAGCACGGCTTAACCGGAAGACCGACGCGAGTGGCTGTTATAATTTAACCACAAACTCTTTATTTTATCAAGGTCTTGTGTGCAATTAAATAAAAATAATTAGAAAATTTCAAGATAACGTTCTCAAGAATCAGAAATAATAAATCTGCACATAAATTCTAAAATACCTTTTGAAAATGCAAAGCTATTAGAGCCTTGTGCTCCGATTTTCAGCTGTAACAGCGAACACCAGTAAATCATTGGGGTAGATCGTTCACTACCTACTTAATTCCACTCGTGCGAAATAGATAAAATTGCTCCGATGAACATTTGTTTTAAGAGCGCTTCCTTTGTTTTAAATGGCTGGCTTGGAAGAACACGTCTTTTAGTGAATATTGCGGTTGTTGTTTTTCGAAGGGGAAGGCAGAAGTGTAGTAGGTACTGATGAGTAGTAGCCATGAATTAGTATCGATCTCTGTAGTAGGTATCAATTAGTCCTTCGGGGTGCTTTTGAGAAATTCCAGAAATACTTTACCTGACCCAGGCATCGAACCCATTACTACCTAGAGTCAGTAGTCACACTTGCACTATTCACGCACATAACATGACATGAACGGTCAGGCAGGGGTGTACCCCTGACAGGGTCCATTAGGACCGATGTCTGCCAGGGTTGCGGATTTGTTCGAAAGAGTTACCGTGCCCCTGGGCAACTTGGTACAGGCAAGTGAAGGAACACGGGTGGGTTTTGGTCAGTAAGAGTCTGACACGCCCTCCCGCTCCACCCGGAGCGGGAGAGGTCATTTGATGATTTCTCACCCAAAAAAAAAGGCAGGGCAGACATTTCGACAGTTATATTTTTAAGCTCCATGTAATATGAGCGAGCCTATTGCCATCGGCGTATTTTTATTTCATTTTTAAATTACCAGTTTCTTTTGATAATACACACCGATTTTATCGATGTTCGCGGAGGCTCGCACAGATGGCTTCCACGCTATCACGCGAAAGAAAGCGGCCTCCTTACTACAGCGCCTGCATGGTAGTGACAACAGCATTTTGAAGATGATTGCTGCCAGACCGGACTGCCACTTCCAGAATCACTGGGTGAGGACAGTCAGAGGTCTGAATAAATAATAAATTTGTAAACACTAACAATACTAACCTAATTACTTAAGCACCATTGTTACTAACACTAAAATACTATAAAAACAAAACTATGGACTGTGTTTAATTAAATTTTATTTATTTATTTAACGCCGAGCCATTCATTTGGGTCGATAAGAACACCATGTAAGGATCGGGTCGCGGCACATTTTAAAATATCAACCGAATCACGTACGAGCCTATAAACCCGTGTACCAGTAGCACTATTAATAACTTGTGAACCCGTGAACCTATTCTATGAATGCTAGATCATCATCATTGGCAGCTTTTATCCCATTGATGAGTAAAGGCGTTCACTCACGTGAGCCATTTTATCATGGTCTCCTGCCCTTATCCCAATTTATTAGGGATCGGCGCAGCATGTCTTCTCTTCCATACTTCTCTATTACTTGTCATCTCATGAGACACCTCCTTTCTAGCCATATCATCCTTCACACAGTCCATCGTTTCTTTGGTCTTCCTCTACTCCTATACCAATCCACATCCTCAAAACTTTCCTCACGACATTTTCCTCATTCCTCCGCATCACATCTTTGTCTTACTCTATAATTAAGCTAAATCCTTCTGCAACACAGGAATAATGAATCATTCCCTCTATGTCGATTCGCGAAACAAATGTCATCTGTTTTGAAAAGTTTACGCCTGACCTCAAGGTTGGTCAAGTACACTTAAAACAAATACTCGTAGTGAAACGCTTTATGTTACAAATAAATGCATTTTTTTTTACACAAATCATAACTTATTCGAACAGAGGAACAACATGAATGACGTTCAAAATCTTCAAACTCCCTTGGAAAAAGATTTTAAATGTTTTTATTTATATTTTTAATTATTATAAGGACTTTTACACACTTTACTTTTCCTTTTTTTTATACCCTAACCACATCTGAATGCCAAATAAATATTAAAATTTACTTCGATGTCGTTAATTCAAACAGACATTTTAAAGCTTTTAAATGTTGATAAAATGCATTTGAAAGCACCCCTGAAAAACATCTACCAGACCTACTACAGAACAGAAATGCAAAAAAAAACTAATTGTTTTTGTAGGGAACGAACCGTAAATTGCTATAACGAACGGTCTGGTCCCGATCGCATCGAGTTTTTTGTAAAGTTTTCCAATATGGTGCATCTAGAGGAAGTAGGTACACGTTTTAGTTTGCGGCTTTTACGAATAAACTTTTTGCTGAAAACTGCAATTGGCTTGGTACAGAAACTGGTGTACTATTACTTAATTGAATTGGCATTTCGGGCTACTGGCTGGTCGAAACGTAGCGATAGTTTTTTGTGGTTTTTGAGGCAAAGAAGGCGTAGGACGAACGCGGAAAGTCATAAGTACTCGGCCAATTCCTTTAGCAATGAGTTGTTTTAAAAGTTCGCCTTTGAAGAGTGGCGTATCTGTTAAGCGAACCATAGATGGTTTATGCTTGCAAAATCGAGTTCTTGAAGTATAAAGAAGAATCCATCGTCTCATACGACGCGGTGACCCCGCGAAGCAGGCTGAAGAGTTGAAACAGCTTCCTTAAGACGATTAATCCAATAATCGAACCCAAAAGGATTGGGGAAGCCCGAAAAAAGTTGTGGCCTCAGACATCCCCCTCCGGCTCACTATGCTGAGCCTGCAGAGAAGCTCCCAGCGGATCACCAACTACCATGACCCACCTGGAAGGCTCTAAACCGACTTCGAAGCAAGGTGGGTCGCTGCAGGTACAACTTGGTCCGATAAACTTGCTGATAAAGCTGAGTGCGACTGTGGAGTCTCATCCCAAATCATGGTCCATCTCCTGACTTGGTCTTTGTGCAACTCCACCCGAACTTTAAGGGACCTGTCCAAAGCCGCTGCCAACGCCATTGATGTGACTGAGTTCTGGTCTCAATAAAAATTAACTAAGTATGGGAATCATCGACAAGACGAAGACCGTTTCATAGCAGAAAACTTTGTCGCAAACTATACATCAGTACTGCCAGACAATAAGCACAATTAATTATTAAAACTTTTTTAATTCCTCGAGTCAAAAGTTGTATTAAACACACCAACTTAAATTTAAATTTATGAAATGTTTCCTATTGTATTCATGCTCGTCGTTTGCTTTTGATATGGCTACTTCTTTGTTATATCTCTTTGCTTTGAATCGTGAATAACTGGAACTTCACTAGTTTCTCTTTCTTATAGGTAACAAAGGAAATAGGAATTGTATTGCTGTAGTGAAAAGTTTTTTCGTGTTCGTAGATCTTCTTGTATTTTATTGAGATTGGATTCCTGAAGTCAAAATATTTGGAGTCATCTGCCTAGCCTTTTCCCAACTATGTCGGAGTCGGCTTCCAGTCTAGCCGGATGCAGCAGAATATCAGTATTTTACATGCAGTGACTGCGTATCTAACCTCCACAACCCAGTTAGTACTGGGTAATACGATGTGACTTCCACCACCATGCACCCTTTTTTTTTTTTTTTTTTTTTTTTTTCTCGATGTGGAAATCCTCAATGGATGTCCTCCGCCCTGGGGAGAGCGGAGGGGTCTGTCAGACTCGTACTGACTAAAACCACACCGGTGTTCCCTCGCACACTTGCGTCGGGGGGCAGCGGGAACTAATGCGACTTCCGCTGCCCCGGACTAGTGTCGGCCCGCTTGACCTGCGGGCCTCGTCCCGGGGGGGAGTGAGGTGTACAAAACTCCCCCCGTTACGTCATAGAGAGGCGCGCGTGGAACACTACGCGCCACCGTCTCGGGTCCAGTGTGTACCACCATGCACCCTTATCCAACACGCGAGTTCCGTGGTGGAATATGGCTCTCTCTCACAGAGAAAAAGCCGTGAATCAGTTACGTCTTATTAGTTTTCTACTTTTGTTTATGTACAGTTATGTTCCACTGCCTCGTTGGTCTTGTAGCAATCGCGACTGGTTGATGCCAATAGGTTCGCACCCTATAAATTTAAGTCGTTTTAATCCTCTTAAGGGTCATTGTACTCATTATAACGAACAACTTTTACTATGGGACCACGTCTGAAATCGCGAAAAAAAAATCAGATGTTCAGTACATTTATGTTCGCCTAACTTGTCAAAATGTAATGTGTTAAAACGACTTAACTTTAACCATGTATAGGACTTAAACATAAATGGCGAAATGTGGGTGTACACGTCTGCCTAACCCTTCGGGGATTGCATGCTTGATGTTATGCTATGTTTGTTGATGTTCACGTAACACCTCCAAAACCTAATTAATGAAAGAATATAAGAAACATCTTTAACCGCGTAACACACTTATCTTCCGAAAGCTCATTTATTTTCCTTTCAAATAAAAACGTTTTATACGATACACAATGTTCTGAACGTATTATCTACATACAATTATTATTTACTTTTGCAAAGAAAATCGGCTTCTTACATATAATACAGTACATAAATAAATTCGGTAACGCGAGTTTTGAAGTACGCCGCTTCTCTGCTGTTTTTATTCCTTTTGATGTGTTGATATTGCGTTTTAGACGAGCTTGTATTTCACAAAGTATATTGGAAGAAATAAAATATTATAGATAGGTATCTAAACTGAATTGAAAATATCGTAAAACTACGATGAAGAGCTATCGATGATGAGTGGTCTCGCAAGGTTAAAGAAAATTAGACAGCTTGTCTTTAACCTCTACACAGGATGTGTAGGACATAATATAATAATCTGTAGTTCATGTCAAAGATAAAAGCTATAGGTACAAATCATTAAAATTGAAGTATTTGTTTGTAATTTCAAACTAAGTAACAGCTTTTTACTGAATGCTTAATTATAAAAGTATACATGATATACGGAACTTATAACAAAAAAAAATGTCTGTCTGTTTGTTCCGGCTAATCTTCGAGACAGCTTGACCGATTTTTACTGGCAAATAGCTGATGTTATAAGTAGAAAACTTAGGCTTCTTTTATTTTAGAAAAAAAGATTAGGGTCCGTGAAAAAAATTAAAACCCTTGAAATTTTTAACAAAATCCGATTCAAATAATAATTTTCACGGGGATGAAGGTAACAGGTAATAAATAAATAAAAAACCAAAGCCATACTATTCTCCAATCACTCCAGAAATACTTTACCAATGGTGGAAATTACCTTGCAATATTGTTTTTCTGTCTATAAGACTTGCACACACAAAGACAAAAATTAAACCATCCACTTTCGTCTAAAACTGCCACAAATTGTAACATCGTACTGCGACAGCTCCGAGTGAAATCGTTTGGCATTCCCCTTGCCAATTGATGGGACTTTTACAATCACAGTTATATCCAAGGGGTCGGCAATAAAGGAAGTCCTTCCGGATTGCACAAATAAATATTTGTCCCGATCCGACCCCGAAGGTCATGCGGGCATAATAGGGTTAAGCAAATACCGGTAAAATAATACGGGAATTTCTCGATGGCCGGGTGTTGGCAACGGGTGATTTTAAGAGGTGTTTGGGGATTTCGGATATTAAAATAATAGAGATGAATTTAATGTCTAATAAATTTGAAAGTGAAAGTAGATTACTCGTAGTAATTGAGTCAAGTATTAGTAATTGCAATGGCTTGCGTGAATGAACAGATATACAAACGTGAAACAAAAGAAGCATGTGAGGATCGTAGAAGGTGGCGTTCTGTGATTTCTGTCTTCCTCTCTGGAAGAAAGGCGCGAGTTTATGTATCTATGTATTTATCAAGTATCTTCGGTTTATAATATTTGGTTAGTGAGGTTCTAACAAGGCAAAACAGAGCAAAATTTCAAAAATTATTATATCAACTACCAAGTCATAAAGATATATAAAAGAAAAATGTGTACAATATGTGTGTAATGATTTTAAATAACATTTCAAATGAATATAAACTGTTACAGGGTATATATTTAAAACAAAATTGACAGAATGGCTACAAAAGAGCTTTTTCTATAGCGTTAGGGAATTTATGCAGTTTAGAAATAATAATTAATAATAATAATCTTGAACGAGCTGTGGGCCCGTAAAGCTCAGGATTTGTGCCCTGAAACAGTGACACGGGGTCGCGGCAGACCACGAAGGAGATGGCGGGACGAACTGGATGTCTTCCTTGAGAATTGGAAAGAAATAGCCCAGAATCGTGACCGTTGGAAGGAATGGAGGGAGGCCTTTGCCCAGCCGTGGGACAGTACGGGCTAGCTATAAAAAAATCTTAATTTAAAGAGTATCTTGACTTGGCTCGCGAGGTTGTCGACATGTGGGAAGTGGACTCGGCGATCATTGTGCCGATAGTCGTTTCAGCCAATGGCTTAATTGCCAAGAGCGTCGACCAATACCTGAGGAGGCTCTCGTTAGGCAGCTAGATCAAGGGCTTGATTCAGAAAACGGTAGTCCTGGACTTGGCTCGTATTGTTAGGAGGTTCCTCTCTCTGGAGCCCTCTCTGGAGCTCTGACAGCCGGTAGCTTGGACCCTGTTCCCGATACCGGTGGGCTACTATTTTTTTATATTTTCAAATGATTTTTTATTATTTTATATGGGAATATTTAAAATTGGAAAAAATAAGAAAGAAAAATAAATAAAGGAGATAATAATGTTACTAACACCAACCGCCTGCGTAGCAAATAAAACAGAACTGTCGTCACTCATCCTAATAAGAGAGCGAACTAATCTCAATGATAACTTAGACTCGCATCAAGTTCTCGCAGTTCTACCATAACTCACTTTGCACTAGTTTCTATTGAATTTGCGGCGAATAAGGAAATAGTTGACTCTGGCGACGAGCTAGCCGAGTAGTTTCTAGATTGTTAGTTTTATGGGCTTATTCTATTTGGCTGAATCAAGTTGTAACGGCAATACAAAAAGTACCTACTTCAGCAACATAGTACAAAAAGTACTACAGCGCCATCTATGACACTAATGAAGAACTAACATCAAAAATTCTAAATCGCGCTGTTAAAGTTATCCGCGACTTAAAACTATTAATGAAAACCCGACACCAACTGTCTGGAAGTAGCTTACTAGACACAACACCCGCCTGGTCTGAAGATACTCCCTTGTCTATGGTTGATACAGAACTTAACACCCTGTTCTTTATGAACCTAAAAATCAATTTAGAAAAGAGACTTCGCCTTCCTAATTACGCTTATCTACTGCACACCACACTGAATTAGTAAAACTAAGATCAGATTATTCATTTTCTGTTCATTTTTGCCATTTTATTTGGTACCATTGTAAACCACACGGTAGAGAAAGAGAAGCTATATTACTGAGCTAAGTAGAATAACTCAGTTACTAGATTAAGGGATTTAGTTATATTCTTAAGTGTGTTCTCAAGTTGGTCCGAAGTTGCAGCGGATATCAAGCGAAAGAGCATACTTGCTAACTTCTTTGTTTCTTACACGCTTGCAAAGTTGCCGTCTTATTTGCATGTTAGTGTAACGTATTAAATACAACTTTGTCTTCAAACGCATGTGGTGGATCTTCGTAAAGTTCTTCTGTGTTTAATGTCGGATAAATTTGATTGAAGAAACGATGTACAAGAAAGGGGGTAATCGTGAAGAAATTATTTGAAAAGTATGGACGAAGTAGGCATAATAAACTGGGTTAAGGGCAGGAGAATGATGTCATAAACTGTATATTGAAAACCTTGATTGGTTGATGTGATTTCAACCAATGAAATCTAACTTGTCTCTATCACAAAACGATCAAAAATTTAAAAACTAGTTGCACCAAATAAAAAAATGGCCGCCAGCAAAGCACACTCTACACAAACAAGCGATAGATCACCGACTAACTACATATAACACAATTTATATCTAGTACGCAGTTTGGAGGCGTGATAAACTCCCGATGAAGGCAATTAAGGTGTCGACAGAACGCTTGCGTCGTGGTTTTGTTCGTATAAAAGTTCGTGTGTAGGTAAGGAACGCGTGCGAAACGCTTCTGAAGGTTTTTACATTTACTTAGCGGTACTTAGTAGATAGTGTGAAAGGGGCTTTGTAGTCAGCTGTTTTCTTGGATGTGTGAGGTTGGACTAAGTTTTGTGATGAAGTCTTGTTATTATGTTGAAGAGAAAACTCAACTGATGGTGCTTAATATATACAGTCAAATGGCGTCAAGCCAAGTATAGATAAAAAACGTAACTCAAAGACAAAGTTGTAGACATTCACAGCTTTGCCCAAACTTAGATGATGTCCTTTGAAAATATCTAAGTTTATCAGACATATACGTAATCAGTACTTACATCATTATGAACATTCACTCTGGAGGACCACACAGAAAGTTTTCGTCGGTTATTAAAAAAACAAGAGCTGTTTCCTACAAAACTGCAATACTTACACGGTCAAAATGCTTATATGAAAAATTTATATTATGTGGGGGGGATTCAGAATCATTTACTGACAACGTGGTAACAGTTTTAGTGTCGGTGTCCCTTCCAGCTTGTATAAGTTTGGGCGGTGGTAACCCTACTCGTATCGCAAATCTAGATCGTTTGAAGTCTATATCACTTTGAGAAGGACGGTTAGAAAAACAAAACACTATCGTTAGAAAACTTCTATCTGAGAATATTTCAGGTTGACTTCTCATCACTATTGTTTATCGTTTTATAGAAAATACCGTACTCACCAAATTTCCCCTTTGTGGTGCCAACAGTATCGGAGTAAAATGGCTGTGACATACGGACGGACAGACAGACGGACAGGACGAATCTATAAGGGTTCCATTTTTGCCATTCGGCAATGGAACCCTAAAAATCGGTCCTTAAATCAAATACCGCTTTATTAATAAGAAATAGATAACACTAAATTACTTCTGACTTTTAACATTTCACTTTTAAAATTATTCTTAAAGCTTACTCATAAACTAAAATCGCAACGAAGAATGTAAGTTAAATTCTTATTTACGGGCTTCTCTGTAAGTAAAACGGCGCCAAGAGCTAGCAATGAAAACAACGCGTCCTTGACCGTAAAATAATGCATTCTGTGCTGTGCTCCACTTTAAAGTCCGTTCAGGTAAAAATATGGGGAAAGAAAATAGGTAAGTAGGTATTTAAGTTGTTATTTCAGTTAAAAATTTTTGAAGCCATTGATAATTTTCAGACTTCGTCACATTCTATTCGTTTATTGACGTATTCAGACATTCGGATATTTTTGACGTAACCATTTGCATCGTTGTGTTTTGAACAACAAGCAATTTTAAAATAAAAGGTAACAGAATGAGGGGCCGACTAAGAGCTACTAAGGCCTATTTTCTATTTAAATGATGTTTATTTTGCAAATAGGTTTTTACAAACACTTTTACACGTCTTCTTTTTTAAAACTAGATGGGGCCAGTGTTTCGTACCTGACTACTCTGAGAAGAAACAACCGAAACAAACTCAGAGGTCAAAGTCTCTTATAAGGTCCAGACATAATCTTGATAAACTCACATGAGGACTATGCAGATGAGTGTCTGAGAAGGCCTTTTGAAGACAGAACCACACAGATTTGAGTGGACCTGTCCAGCTAGTGCGAGCATTTGTCAGTTATCGTGTAGCTCGACTCATAACTCAAGGAGCTCAACGAAACTTAAAACTTTCTTGCGTATCTAAATGCTTTACTCCTGTTCGTTCATTCTACAACCAATTATTTAACAACTAGAAACGCAAACATGCGTAGAATACAAGGTCTAAAAGTAAAAATAAAAACCACTTTGATTCCCAACGCTAACCGCTCGTTAAAGCTAGGCATTAACTACAGGTGAGTCACGTTACCTGGCGGTCGTAACATAAATACTGGTAATGAAACATTTATTTAACGTTTTCTCTCTGGGGTGAACGTGTTTCTATTCAAGAGAATAGCATCTGACATGGATTTCTTAGTTTGGTATGTTTTATTTCACTGTTGTAGTGGATGCAAAGGACAGGCCGCCCTCTTTTAATTTCCGTAGATTTCCTAAAAATATGATGTGAAGCAGCCTGATTGTGTGATTATTGTGTTCCTTCAGAATATAAAACTTCACACCTGTGATCCCTGAAGGACAAGCTAGAGGTGTACCTATTAGTACACCCAAATTTCACCAGTTATGTTGGAGTTCCCATGTGGCAGAAAACAACAACATTTTGTGACGATGGAATTTTTCACGTGTAGCCCAGATGCAATATTATTCATATACTATTACACGAAACAGATAAAAAAACATAAATAAACTCATGAATTTTTGCGTCGTCCACGTTTTTACATACATACATACATCTGGCCATACACGCACGAAAAACATTCGAGAGAATAAATGTTTTTTGTAACGACTGTCAAAGATCTACAAATGACAACCGGGACCAACGGCTTAACGTGCTTTCGCGAGGAAACTCGGTATGTAATGGGTTGTCACCCAACCATAGACCAACCTAGGCATGCGCGGCTTAACCTGAAGATTCACCCGAGCGGCTGTTATTATTTAGGCGCGAGTTCCCATTTGCCCCCATTGTACTCATCTTATTAACATTCCAGCCTCCTACACATTATGAAGTAATCACACAAAACTTCCCCAATAAACTAGGAATATTACTCAATGTAGTTGCAGAAGCTAATAGCTAGTTTCGAAACTGTGGCATTGTTAGAAATGATTTAGACATTAATTAATAATTTACCTAACAAGACAAACTAATTACGTTGGTCTGGCGCGGGCCCGAGCTACGAAATATTCGACTAAGCTCAAATTAGTGCGCTTACCAGGCGGTAGGGTTGGTCCTTGGCATTTAACGAGGAAGAGTCCCGAAAAATGTGTCGGATTTGGGATTGCAGAGTTGTGACCTTGAAAAGAGGTTTTTGGACAAAATCTATATGCGTGGATGCAGCTGTACATGTATTTAATACCGTTATTTTTCCAGATCAAGACGTTGGTCCCGGCTGTCATTTGTAGATCTTTGAAAGTCGTTAAAGGTAGTCAGTGGCCCGAAAGTCTGCTAATAAGTGTCAATATTGTCACTGTTAGCGGCGCGATACGACATTGTAAGAGGAAGTGCGCGGGGTATGAGCGGAAGAGGGGCGAGTCTCTGACCGCCACATTTTTTTTGCTAATAGACAGTGCCATTACAAACGCGACATGCAACGCGCGCTTCCTCCGCCAAAAGTTTTGTACCTACATTTTGAAAATATAAACCGTTCTGCACAGCTCGTCGTTTTCATCTTGACCCACACTTAACATTGGTCATTCGAACCCAATGATATTATAAAGGGAAGATACGCTACGTTCATACTGAGCGGTGTCCAGAAATTGTTGCGTTGTTATTACAAATGTACTTACATGTAAGGTGTATAGTCATTTTCAACTACGACTGCGATAGATAATACGGAACGTATGGTACAGAAAGAGATAGCTATCTGTAGTGTGTTGCGCTTGAAGTACACTAGTGAATCACAGAGTATGCGGATTTGCCACAGATGGGACGTTGGATATAAGCATAGGCATTGGATATAATGTATTACATTGATAATGATGTATTAAATAAAACAAAAAACAGAATTGTTAATTATTTATTCACAAACTTAGACTAAGATACAATAATAAAAAAAAATGAAAGTTGAGTTGGCAGTTAAGATTTTCATTATTATTTATTCTTCATTTTTAAAATGTTCTGAACAAATTGTACTACTTTTTGTAGGCATCCAGTTATATTCACTTCTTTCCGCCTGAACTATGCTGACCCATTTATGTTTTATAAAATCATCACTAGGAAATCTGGAAGATAACAAAAACATAATATAAAATAAATGTTTTATCTAAGATACATACCTTCTAATCGAGTAATAAAATAATATTGAATAGCCCGCTATTACTAATTTAATTACATATTATTATTAGAAAGACGCTAACAAACTAACTCAAGCGGTCAACGAACGCTGTATATTCTGCCTACGATTTCGCTTCTGGTTGATTAATCTATGACGCATGGCTATTTGTCTTTGTCGCGCTGCAGTTGTCATCATATTCACTGTCCTTTTCGAACCACCATATTAATAATTCGAAATTTATTTTGTAAATGAGAAATAAAATCGTGAAAAAGTATAAATATGACATTATTTTAATATACTTACGTATGGTATGAAACTCCTACACTCTTATTTTTCTTGGAACCATAGTTTTTACACTTTCGTAACACACAACTTGGCATTTTAGGTGGATATAGGCACGACACACACGTTTCGTTTCGCTCGCTGCTATTAGCCGACTAAAACAAATTACGACAATTGTCTGAATTCGTTCGCAACAATTTTTGCGCGCCAGTGCGATATCTACCTCTTTTTATTTTATAATATCATTGTTCGAACCGGATCTTGAATGTATAAGACTCCGCCGCCAAGGTCAATGATGGTAAATACCCGCAGTACCATTCGAAAACAAAGAGAGGAGAAGGAATTGGAGTCAAAGCTACAATTGGCAACAGGAGCACAGGAAATGCCACCGCCTACACCAGTAAAGAAAAAGGATGATGAACTTGAAGTAAAAAGTTCTTGTGCCGCGAGTGTAGTGAAATCGGAACGAGCTGGAAAACAAAATCCGCCTTCACATGCATCACGTCAGTCAGTCAGGTCCAAGAAACCGTCATCATCACAATCGATACAAGCACAAAAAAGGAGACTGGAACTAGAAGCAGCCCAGGCGAAGGCGCGCATAGAAATGGAACTCATTGATAGAAAATTAGCGGCTGACCTAGCCGAACTCGACGAAGAATACAGTCCACCATCGGAAACATCGGAACAAAATGACGGCGCGGGTGACATCGAGAAGTGGTTGGAGCGCAGTCAACATGAACTTCAGCAGCTTGACAGTGATAAACACAAGTCGCACACGAACCCGACCGACACAGAAGGAGCAGTTCAACAGCTTACGAGCGCATTCAAAGATCTCGTCACGTCGTCAGCCATCCAGCAAAATACCAAACTGATGAGTCGTCTTAGCACACCGAAAGAACTCCCTGGTTTCAGCGGAGACCCAACAGAGTGGCTTCATTTCGAGCAAGCTTATATGGAATCCACAGAGGTTTGTAACTTCACCGATAAAGAAAACCTTTGGCGGTTACGCAAGTGTTTACATGGCGCCGCTCACGAAGCTGTAGCCGGCCTGCTTATCAGTGGTGCTTCATCTACAGACGTAATGTCCACTTTGAAACTACAATTCGGAAACGTAGACGTCATTCTTTCTCGCATCGTGTCAGACATAAAAAGGATGAACAATCTTTCTGCAGATTACCATCGAGAACTAATACCATTTTCCGTCAAAATAAAGAACTACGTCGCAGCTGTACGAGCCCTCGGTCGCCATGAATACCTGCAAGGCATGGAAGTAGCTAACATTATCCTATTTAAGCTACCTACCACCCTGCTCGCGAAGTGGACAGACTATAGTTTCCCGTTTATCACCGCCGAATCACCTAAACCTAGACTAGATGTACTATCAGAATTCCTCACCGAAGAAGCTGTGAAAATATCAACCTGCAGTGCTACTTTATTACAACCTAGAACGGACAATTTCAAACGTAAACAAAGTGATAAAGTGAACAATATACAAACTATTCTAGTACAAAATGGACAAAGTGAAGAAAAGTGTCGTTATTGTCGTACCGGTACTCATAAATTAACCGAGTGTAAAAAGTTTAAAAAATCGCTACGAAAGGACAGATGGTCGCACGTAAAGCGTAACGGTATTTGTTATCAGTGTTTAACAGCGCATCATCGTAGGGACACATGCACCGCTCCCAGCTGTGACGTAAATAATTGTGGACAATCTCATCACCGATTATTACATTATGTGGTGCGTCAAAACAATAGTGAACCCGTGCCAACGGTACAACCTGAAGTTCCACCCGAAACTGAAGTTCCATCCGAGACAATAACAAATATTAATGTCAGCTGTTCCGTTATGTTAAAGATTGTACCTATAAACATTCACGGACCCAACGGAAGTGTGAGCGCGACCGCTCTGCTGGACGACGGTTCGACTGTGTCGTTGGTTAGCGCTTCGCTGGCGGAGAGAGTGGGGCTGCGCGGCCGCGGGGAATGTCTTCGTGTGTGTGGCGCGTGGAACGACACGGAGCTAGTGTGCAACGCACAGCGTGCAAAAGTGACTTTGTGTGGTGCTGATAACAAGATGTTTACAATCGACGCGCGAATCGTTGATGAATTAAACTTACCGCCAAGTCTGTCCACAGTAAATAGTAAAAACTACGCGCACCTAAGTGATATCAGCCATAATTTATGCACAGAAACACAACTACAACCACAAGTCTTAATCGGACAAGATAATTGTCACCTTCTCTTACCTTTGGAAGTGAGGTTGAGTAAACCCGATGAACCCTGTGCCACCCGGACGCCTCTGGGCTGGTGCCTGCATGGAAGGGTACCTAATGTTTACTTACCTAATTCTGCTGTACGCCACTCCTCATTGTTTGTCACTAGTGACGTCATAGACGCAGAATGTGAACTACGAGAAATCCAGGAGGAGGTGCGAAGGTCGTTCTCAATCGAGTCTATGGGCGTATCTGGTAAGCCAAGACAGAACACAGAAGACTTACGCGCTGTTGAAAGTTTAGAACGAACTTCAGTACTCATCAATGGTCAATGGCATGTTGGCTTACCTTGGCGAGACGAGAAATATGTGATGCCGGACTCGTACCCGACGGCTATGTGTAGACTGAAAGGAGTAGAACTGAAATTAACCAGAAACAAAGAATATGCGAATAGGTACAAAGAACGCGTACGACATCTATTCGATAACGACTACGCAAAAATATGTAATAACTTAAATGTTACACCGAAAACTTGGTACTTACCTCACTTTGGAGTCGATAACCCCAACAAGAAAAAACTGCGTTTAGTGTTCGACGCGGCAGCTAGAACAAATGGATTATCACTTAACGACTACTTATTGAAAGGCCCCGACCTACTTATGTCGTTATTCGGCATTATGTTAAGATTTAGAGAAAATCGAGTAGCCGTGTCTGGAGATATTAAAGATATGTTCCTCAGAGTAAAAATTCGACCAGAAGACCAGGACGCCTTCCGATTCCTATACAGAGAAGAACCAGCGGGACCTATAAATACTTATGTAATGACTTCCCTAATTTTTGGTGCTAATTGCTCGCCCTTCGTAGCCCAATTCGTAAAGAACAAGAACGCGAAGCAGTATGAGTCATCAATGCCCGCTGCGGCTTCTGCTATATATAAAAGCCACTATATGGATGACTATATAGACAGCCTACCTGACGAAGAGACCGCGATACAGCTGATTCATGACGTCATGTTAATTCACCAGAAAGGCGGTTTCGAAATGCGGAATTGGACGAGCAACAGTAAACAAGTACTTGCGAGCTTACCTAAAGATTTACTCGGCGATGCAGCCGTCAAATTTAAAATAGGTCAACAGTATGAAGGCGAACGCACGCTTGGATTGATTTGGCATCCAAGTGATGATACTTTGAGATTCGACGTATCTTTCAAGCGGATACCCGAAAATATTATAACGGGAACACAAAAACCTACCAAGAGAGAAATGTTACGTGTGGTCATGTCTATATTTGACGTATATGGCATCCTAGCACCGTACACCATAAATGGAAAAATTATTCTTCACGAAACTTGGAAATTAAATATTAATTGGGATGATTATATACCTGATACAGTGTTCGAGAAATGGTCAAAATGGATCAATTTATTGAAAACATTACAAGATTTTGGCTTGCCAAGGCATTATCCGGCTGCTACCATAGGAGTGAGCGAGAAGAAAGACAAAATTCCCCCGCCATCCAACACGAGCGCTACGGCTACGAGTGCTACGAAGATTGCTACGAACGTAGCGGACGCGGAATCGGCTACGAGCGCTATGGCTATGACACACAGCTGTTGCATGTTAAATGATGGAAAGATTCCTACTCATGCTAGTTATAGAAACCTACAGATGCATATATTTTGTGATGCGTCTAGCAAGGCATACTGCGCCGTCGCATATTGGAGATGGATTGACGACAAGAATATTATACGCGTAGCATTCATTGCGAGTAAATGTCGGGTTGTAGGAAACAAACCGATTACTATTCCGCGCTTGGAGCTTCAAGCTGCTGTCTTAGCAGCTAGATTAGCAGACTCAGTTGCACGAGAACATACAATAAAACCTGAGCGACGAATATTCTGGAGCGACTCGACAACAGTACTACACTGGATAAGAAATGATGCTCGTGATTTTAAAGTCTACGTAGCAAACCGGTTAGGCGAAATTGATGAGCTAACCAATATGAATGAATGGCGATACGTACCAACAAAGCTAAACGCAGCCGATACTGCTACGAGAGAAAACTACTCCTACCCTGTACTGCCAAATGAATGGATATACGGCCCAACGTTCTTACACTGCGAAGAAGACGAATGGCCGCTTGACGTCATATCTGGTGAAAGGAAAGAAACACTATTGGAATGTATTAATTTAATAAAAGAAGATACACAACATATTTACTTACCCGTACCTGATGCTACTCGATTTAGTTCATGGCTACGCTTACGTCGATCGGCTTCTATGGTACTCAAGTTTATAAATAAATGCAAGAAGCTTACCTTTGAGTTCGACGACACTATGAAGAATGCTGAAATATTATTACTGAAAAAGTCACAAGCTGAATGGTTTAGCAAGGAGTTATCTGCGATAAAAAACCACAGATGTGTACCAAAAACAAGTAACATACTTACCTTGTCTCCTTACCTGGACGAACACGGAGTGTTGCGGGTCGGTGGCCGCATCGGGGTTGCTGCTGGTATTCTACCTGAAACTAAAAACCCTGTAATATTAAATGGAAGAAGTTATATTGCTAAATTGATCGTCAAGTATTATCATTACTACTACGCACACGGAAATCAAGAAACTGTAGTAAATGAAATCAAACAAAGATATTGGATCACCAGACTTAGACCTACCGTTAAGCATGTAACATCTAAGTGCTCAACTTGTAAAATTAGAAAATCCAAACCAGAAGTACAAAGAATGGGAGACTTACCTGGTGCTCGAGTGGCCCATCACGAACGGCCCTTTACTTACTACGGTGTGGATTTATTTGGTCCCATGGAAGTTACGGTGGGAAGACGTCGCGAGAAAAGATACGGCGTCTTATTTACCTGTTTGACAGTACGAGCAATCCATCTGGAAGTAGTTACTAATCTTACAACCGACTCCTTTATTATGGCATTGCGAAGGATGGCCGCGAGACGGGGATGGCCTCAATATTTGTATTCCGATAATGGAACAAATCTCCGAGGAACGAATACGGAGCTGAAAAAAGCTATAAAGGAGCTGGACGAAGAAGTGCTGAAAAATGAGGCCTTAAATCGAGGAACAAAATGGACTTTCATACCGCCTGCGAGTCCCCACTGGGGTGGGGCGTGGGAAAGACTCATCAGAAGCGTAAAGACCAGCCTGAGAGTAATCTTGAAAGAACGTGCGCCGAGAGATGAAACTCTTAACACTCTGTTGACAGAAGTTGAGAATATGGTGAACAGCCGGCCGTTGACTCACGTGTCTGTGAACCCAAATGATCCTGAAACATTAACACCTAATCATTTCCTGCTGGGATCGTCGTCTGCCTTACCTCACATCGGAAAATTTGATGATTCAGACGTATATCTGCGCAAACAATGGCGAATTGCACAGAGATTGGCTGACATGTACTGGCGCAGATGGGTCAAGGAAGTACTACCGGACTTGCTGCCCCGCAAGAGGTGGCAAGATGAACGCAAAAATGTACAAGTGGGCGACTTTGTACTTATAGTGGACCCAGACAGTCCCCGCAACTCTTGGCCCAAAGGAATTATTCAGGAAGTCATGCCAGGAAAAGATGACCGAGTCAGAATGGTTCGAGTAAAAACGAAATCTGGAATTTTGACTAGATCGGTTACGCGCATTGCTCGGATACCGGTAGATGAAGAGTGCTGCTGAGGCAGCACTGGGGTGGGGTATGTTAGCGGCGCGATACGACATTGTAAGAGGAAGTGCGCGGGGTATGAGCGGAAGAGGGGCGAGTCTCTGACCGCCACATTTTTTTTGCTAATAGACAGTGCCATTACAAACGCGACATGCAACGCGCGCTTCCTCCGCCAAAAGTTTTGTACCTACATTTTGAAAATATAAACCGTTCTGCACAGCTCGTCGTTTTCATCTTGACCCACACTTAACAGTCACTATAGTTTATCTATTTTGAGGTTGCAGTTGCCAACCCTAAATTATTTCTCAGCTGATTCATACTAATTAGTAGCGCAGTCCTAATTGTATCCTAAATGTGTCCTAAATGTTTAATATTAAGGCAGCATATTGATGAAAACAGTCTGACTAACAAGGCGAAAAATGCATTGAGACCATCGCAGATATTTTTCGTATTACCCAGTACTTACTGGGCTGTGGAGGTCAAGCCGTTGGTCCCGGCTGTCATTTGTAGATCTTTGATAGTCGTTAAAGGTAGTCAGTGGCCAGATATTCGATAGGTAGCGTATTACCCAATACTAACTGGGTTGTGGAGGTTATATAATCAGTCGCTCCGTGTAAAATATTGGCATTCAGCTGCAGCCGGTTTGATTGGAAGCCGACCCCAATATATATAGTTGGCAACAGGCTAGACATATGATGAGAGTGATGATTGGGTTTTGGTCACCAGTTTAGAAGTTGGTGTGATGCTTCTTCAGTAAAAATGTAAGGATGATATGTGAGCTACTGCCCGACCAAATAAAATATCCGGTCTGTCTAATAAACAGTCTTGCATACATATACAAGTTCTCTGTATCGAAGTTGCTGGCACGTTGATAAATTTTGGGGCGTCGCTGAAGCACAATCTAGCAAGTGCGACTCCCTATAATTTCATGTTAACGCATGAGGTGTGTTTGTGTGTGTCGGTTAACAAGTTTTCTAATGAAAAATTCCTGATAAACTCGCTGACATTTAAAAATCCTCACAATTTAATAATACTCCACAGAACACAAGTAATTTCTTTCACTTGACTGTGGACCCTTTCATTCCAACAAACGACACGAAAAAAAATGAATAGCAATAGTGCAATTTAGTAAGACGCCGTAAAACGACGTCTATTGTACTAAGAGAGCTAGAGGGGGTCATAATCAACGAAATGATATTACCGGGAGAGCATCCCTTGGTAAACGACTGGAGTAAAATCTTGACAATGGTTGAAGTTATAAGAAAATGGCGTATTTAATTTTAGATTTTCGATATTTTCTCTGTTTCTGGCTGGTTTTCTTTCAAAAAGGAGGAAGCCCCTTAGAACCTAGACAAAATAGTCTTTAATCAGAGATAACATGATGAAAAAGTCAAAAACGTATTGGATGGACCAAGCTACGGAACACTTGTGTCGACCCTGTTGAAGGTGTTGTGTGTTTCTGCCAAAGGAATGGCAGTTTTTTTAATGAATTGTTTTTAGCAGGTCTACCTAGGAGGTTGCCGTCTGCTTATCCGGGCTATCCTGTGGGTGCCATGAGTGCAAGGCCTCCAGCCAGGGTACGAGCCTCGGCTAAGGGCGTCGCTGGGGGAAGACAGCAAGGAATAGGGTGGATCGGAACAAGATCTCGGGCTACCTCAAGCAAGATTCGGGAGAAGGAATGAAGAAGTAAGATGTCAGAGACAGAACGATGTTTTATATATGTTTTGCATTTTGCAGGTTCTGGTGAAAGTTAGTCCATTTCTGAATAACTGTCTTCTATCTAGTCATGGAGATGTAAATTAATTTCCAGTAGTAATAAAATTCTGGTGTATTTTTCTTTTTTAATTACGTTAAAATGTAATCATCCTGCCGTTATCACCACCACCACTATTTATCTTCTTTCAACACAATACCAATCCGATTTAGAAGGAAAAATCTTTCCCTGGCCATCTACCTCCTTTATTTTAAGATTAATTCCTCCAATTGCGCCACCAGCTTAGGGTCCTGCGACATCATTATCTGCCCAACACAAGCGTAAGATTAGGGACTATTTCATTATATTTTTCCGAGGGATTTCTTCCTCGGTCCCTAGCTGTAGGGACGAGTGAAATTAATGTATCTTGTAGATAGCTAATCATACTTATACGTGCCTGGGACATGGGAGGATATTGCTCTAGCTGTGATTTTGGTAAAGTTAGTATTGAGTTTAGGTTTTTGTGACTTTGTTTTGATAAATCCTACGGGCCAATGTGTAGTTTAGTGTGACACGTTTAAGTCTACGAATTAGTTTTGTTTTTGACCAAGTATTGTTTCTGGCTTGCTTATACCAGACCACCGTAGCATGATACATCGCACTGTCAAATTATGGCGCACTGTCCATATTCAGTGGGAACTCGGTTAAACAACGTGTTAGCCGTCACAATCATTTCACATCTTTAGTAATATTAAAAAGAGATAAACATTGGATCTCTCCTAGACCCAAACTTCAACTCTTTTATCGTTATTCATCCAGTTCCAAAAATTCTTTCACTGACAGAAAGCTACTTGCCAAGTGCAAAATTCTTCCATAGTGCAGATGTTCACGGAGGTCTTGCATGGAGGACTGATAAGAGGTGAGGTTTCAAACAGCTTTTAGTGTGATTTCGATTTCACCTAAAATGGCTGCTTATGCGATTGAAAGAAAAGTCTTACACGCGTATCCATAAACAAGTTAAAGTGATTACTTGAGTAAATTTCATTATTGAAGACACGATTTTTATTATGTAGTTTAGTAATTGCTTGATGTTAGTACTGTAAAAAGTTATATTACTTAGCATTGCTTTCATTGATGGTTTATAACTTCGTTTAAATTCTTGTCTATTGCATAAAAAAATTGCACAAGTAATTACTTAAGCTCAAGTAATTACTTTAACTTGACTGTAGATACGGGTGTTAGACTTTTTTTCTCAGTTCCAGGGTAAGCAGAAGTGAAATTAATGGATATCTTGTGTATGGCAATTGCACTCACTCATGTCTAGGACGTAGGAATTGGTGCAATTTTTGAAACAAACCCAATTTTGATATTAGTTTGTTTTTTGTTCGTTTTAAAATTATACTTAAATAAACGCGGAGTAAAGAGATAAACAGTATAAACTACACATTTACAACACATTTTTGGCCTCATACACTTATTTCGTTTTTATTAAGAAGTTTATCAAGTCTGTCACAAAAATGTTATAAACATTATCTTGGGAATATTTTTTAGCTTTTCCCAACCAAAGGTGAAATTAGCTTAATATAGCTCTTGGCATCACATTTGTACGTGACTAGAAAATAGGGCGGTTCGCAACAGAATATTACACATTTTCTGATTTTGCTCTTTTCTTGATTTTCATGAACGGCAAATTCAGAGTTTCACACTGATGACACTGAATAGGGAATATGAGGCAAAGTGAAACAGTTTTAATCAACCTCTTTTATTATTAACCGGTGTTGTCACACTGCTAGAAAATATCTCCCCATAATGTTCCACTCTTACCTGCGCGTGGCTTTCACCATCCATTAATATCATAACATCGCGCCTGTAATCCCCGAAGGGTTAGGCAGAGGTGTACCTAATAGTACACCCACATTTCGCCAGCTATGTTTAAGTCCCATATAATAGGGGGGAGTCTAAAGCCATTAACCGGGCACAAATCTAGACTCCGTGGCTGCTACTGAGAAATTCCTTATGGAAAAACCAAATAACATTTTGCCCAACCCGGGAATTGAACCCAGGACCTCATGCTAAGCAGTCGCCTTTGCGACCTCTAGATCTACGAAACATCCATCCATTGTGTGTTACCTACATCCAGAAAAGTGAATATAATTTTCCTTGGTGACTCTTTCAATAACAACAATATTATTTATATATTATTGATATTTTATAAACCAAATATAATATTATAGATATTTTATAAAAAACCTCTTTTCTCAGTTCTCTGAAGCAACAATAGTGAAATAAATGTATCTTATGGATAGCAATCATACTCATACGTGATCGGGATTCAAGTTCCACAGATATTTTTCTGTATAGAATTGTGGATTGAATGATGTATGATTTTGTTACACATGTGTGGGTTTTTGGAAGAGTTTGTTTGTAGGGTTAAGTTAGTTTTCTTGACAAAGTCTGTTGCTATCTTTAGGGCCTAGTATGACACTTGTAGTAACTTAGCCGTATCACACACGACACCGCTCATCCGCGAAGGATTTTGCGGTTTTGCGGCATCAACGGAGGAATGTATTACTGAACTGCGAAGTTTAAAAAAACAATGATACATAAAGTTTGAAAGTACGACTTACGTGTTACGTGTGACGAATTACTTAATTAAGAACATTCATCATCGCGATGTACTGTACTCCGAAAGTTTGCAATGACGAATAACTCAATTGAGAATGTTCACCATCGAGATATATGGAACTTGGAAAGAGGTGGTAGCGAGAGCGCGCAGTGTAAACTATATACGTAGATTTTTTAATCGAAAATACAATTATTCTATAGTATTTTTAACTAACTTCAAAAAAAGGAGGAGGTTCTCAATTCGGTTGTATTTTTTTTTTTGTGTTTGTTACCTCATATCTTCGTCATTTATGAACCGATTTGAAAAATTCTCATGAATCTACTTCCCGATTGGTCCCATAGAAATTTCATCAAAATCGGTTCAGCAGTTTGGTTTTTAAATCAAAATAGGTGGAAAAAATATGTCATCCAAGTAAAAGAAATTGCGAAATTGATACATGACAAAGATTTGTGTGTGATGCGATAACTAAAAAGGGTAAAATAAAAACGTTTTTGCCAAAAAAGTCAATGAAACAAACCATAGCCACCGACTTCCGAAAGTAATGTTATTTTCCACTTTTTTTGTGTTTTTTTTGGAAGTCGGTTATTTTTTTTGCAAAAACGTTCTAGTTCAATTGTTTGCAACAAGCACCATCAGTAACATAACCATAGGTATGAATACATTCTTAAAATTATGAAAATATTATATTTGAAACGGGTATTTAATTTTTTTCTCAAATTGACGTATTTACGTTACGTTTACACCGCGCGTGCTAGGCTAGGTGCCGACTCCAAACAAGCTAATTCGTAGTGAGATCCGCTTCACCGCCTGACCGCGCGGGCGAGCGGTGTCGTGTGAGAATGGCTTTACTTGCTGACATATATATGTCCGTGGAGGATTGTCATGATTACTAGCCTATTCTTACAAGGAACGTTCGTAGGAAGGTTCGTAAAAGGAACTCGATACTGCGTTCCAAAACTGAAATTGCCGATGTTGGTCTCACGGCTGCGAAGTTAAAGTGGAACTGGGCTGTCCACATCTGTCGCATGCCGGAGGAGCCATGGGATAAGGTAACCACACAATGGGTCCCAAACAGCAGCAAACGGCAACGCGGCTGCCCAGAAGGCGCTGGCGGGACGAACTCGACTCTTTCTACAAGGATTGGCGATTAACAGCACTCGATAGGGATAAGTGGGAGGAGGGAAGGGAGGCCTTTGGGACACAAATGGCTGATAATAATAATAAGACATAACGGTATCTTGACTTGGCTCGCGAGGTTGTCGACATGTGGGAAGTGGACACGGCGATCATTGTGCCGATAGTCGTTTCAGCCCATGGCTTAATTGCCAAGAGCCTCGACCAATACCTGAGGAGGCTCTCGTTAGGCGGTTGGATCAAGGGCTTGATTCAGAAAGCGGTACCTCTGGACACGGCTCGTATTGTTAGGAGGTTCCTCTCTCTGGAGCCCTGACCGCCGGTAGCTTGGACCCTGTTCCCGATACCGGTGGGCTAGTATTTTTTTATATTTTTAAATGTTTTTTTATACTGATTTTGTATAGGGATATTTAAAAATGTAAAAATAAGTTAGAAAAATAAATAAAGGAAATAATAATAATATTCTTACAAACAACTGTTGTGGACCTATTCTTTTAACCTTGTAGCTACAGCCATATAACTAAATTCTGGTTTGCTATCAATCGCAAGGCATCTGATTACTCGTTGACTGTCTCGTTGTTCAAGTGGTTGCAAGCGCGACTGCTGAGCGTGAGGTACTGGGTTCGATTCCCGGGTCGGGCAAAGTGTTATTGGGATTTTCCATCAGGAATTCCTCAGTAGCAGCCACGGAGTCTGGATTTGTGCCCGGTCGATGGCAATAGGCTCGCCTCCTATTACATGGGACTTAAACATAACTGGCGAAAAGTGGTACTATTAGGTACACCTCTGCCTAACCCTTCGGGGATTACTGGCGTGATGTTATGAAATCTGATTACTCGTATTATTCGGAGAAAACAATCTTAAGCATTTTTCTATGAAAGGTTAGTTTCAGTGTGATGCGTCCAGAGAAAATAAATGATTAATTTCGTGGTAGACAGGGTTCGTAGAATATTATTTACGTGACTTTTGCCTGCATCTGTGGGTGACATAAAAGAAAAAGATTGCAACGATTCTTAGAGCTTTATTAAAGAAAAGTCTGATTGAACAAGATTCTGTTAGTATTGTTGGTTATAAATGCAATCACGAATTTGATTCAATAGTCGAGACTCAAGATGAATTTTAGATCATAGATAGATGATTGAATTTGAGAAATGCTGTGGTTTACAGTTGATCTGAGTTACAAGCATGGATGCGCGACGTAAAATTCCACTGATAGTTACATATTACTGAAATTATAAAACTTTTAGTATGTAAGTGTTGGGACTCAGAAGGACGGTGTAAAATAAACTCGTGATATTGCAGGGAATAATTTCTCGTTTTATTGGTAAAAGATTACACCTTACATTGTATTTTTGGACATACACTTAGTAGCTAGGTTCACCTACCAAAATATTTAATTATCCAATGGGAGCACACGGATTTCCAAAAACTCAAAACAATCAAAATTGACGACCCGAATGGCGCAGCGGTAGTGAGGCTGCCTTACGTTCATAGGGTTCCGGGTTCGAATCCCGGTAGGAGCAAGTGTTTGTGTGATGAGCATAGACATTTGTTTCCGAGTCATGGATGTTTATATGTATATTAAGTATGTATTTACAAACAAAAAGTATCTATGTAGTATATCAACTATCTGGTGTCCACGACACAAGCCTCGTTGCTTAGTGTGGCACTAGATGGCGCTGTGTGTAATGTCCAGCGATATTTATTTATTTAATCCGTGACAACGTTCTACGATGAACGGGCACCCATCTCGCTCTGGCGCGTGCGCGGCGTATAGCGTCGTCCTAAGTAAGCTTGTATGTAACTAAACAAGTCAAAAATTTACTGAAATGTTAATGTAGTTTATATTAATATTTCAATAAATTTTTGACAAAATTTACTGAAACGTTAATGTAGTTTACATTAATATTTCAATAAATTTTTGACTTTTATTATTTCACTTTATTTAAATAATATTGCATAGTGACATCTTTTGCTGATATTTTATATTGAACTTAGTTATTATACGTTACGATTTATAGTTTTGTTTGGCAATTCTGACTGAGATACTAATTATATATTATCATCATCTGCCTAGCCTTTTCCCAACTATGTCGGGGTCGGCTTCCAGTCTAACCGGATGCAGCTGAATACCAGTATTTTACATGGAGCGACTGCCTATCTGACCTCAACAACCCAGTTAGTACTGGGTACTAATTATCTATACTTCTATACTAATATTATAAATGCGAAAGTTTGGATGGATGGATGTTTGTTACTCAATCACGCCAGAACGGCTGAACGGATCTGGATGAAATTTGGCATAGAGATAAATTATAGTTTGGAATAGCACATAGGCTACTTTTCATCCCGGTAAAACGACCCCTGGGTCAATTATCGAAATCCACGCGGACGAAGCCGCTGGCATAAGCTAGTATAATATATAAGTTATTTATACAATAAAAGCAGCCTCTTGAGGCCTTCTTCATCATCATTCTCCTGCCCTTATCTCAATTTATTTGGGGTCGGCGCGGCATGTCTTCTTGCTTCCATACTTCTCGAGGCTTCCATCATATTTTACGTTAAGTCTACGTTGCAGCAAATATCTTAATTCAATTTAGCAAAAGTAATTGAAAACTGTATATAAATTAATTGGGGAATATCTCAAGTAAATGGTATGATTACAAGAAAAATCCTAAATGTGTCTACTCCTATCAGAATATTTCATCAAAGAGAGAATATTTTAAAGCAAATTATTAGCTGTTATAATTATATTTATTTCTTAAAAAAATACACATTCCTCATTACGTTTTCTTTCAACGAAGTCAGAAATAAGACAGTCATATATTTAAAAAGTACTTATAGTATGACTACTTTAAATGTGCAGTTCACAGTGGCGTTGCTTGTCAAGAAAATTTACATCGATATGTCAAACTTGGTACATTTATTTTAGTTCTGTGTTTTCCCGCCTGAACAGATAAAATGGTGGAAGTGTTCTTTATATGAATTGAAAAATTCACATTGATACTTCACCTGGACTTATAATAATTAATGTAAGTCTGAAATCGCCAATCCACCTTTAAGCAAGAGTAGGGATTAATGTCATCTTCCATCCTATTATGATTTATTATTATGAACCCGGTTCCACTTAATTTACATACATTGATGTATCTGCTTATCCTTTCCGATGAAACTGGTACTCATATTTGCTGAGTGTACTTTCAATATACCTACGCCTTAGTATTTTTATGTACAGTTGGCAAAAAACATTTCTAATTTCTGTGATTCTGTGTATATTTATACCATGATCGATTCGAGTCGAATTTCAGTGAATGCATACCTACTAACCATAATCCACGGAGTCGTAAAATCAGTGCGAAGCAGGCGGGCTCGCTAGTTATATGCTAGTTGTACTACATAACATCACGCCTGTACTCCTCCCAGGGTTAGTTAGGGTTAGTTACACCCACATTTCACCAATTATGTTCAAGTTCCATGTAATAGGGGGCGAGCCTATTGCCCAGACTTCTGACTCCATTGAGAAATTCCTGATGGAAAAACCCAATAATTCTTTGCTTGATCTGAGAATCAAACCCAAGACCTCATGCTCAGCAGTCGCGCTTGCGACTACTACACCAACGAGGCAGTCTACTTATACTAATTTATACAAATCAGCCATATGCTTTCATTTGGCAAAGAGCATCAACAAAAGGAGATATCCCGAAGAATACACCTTTCGTTTAGCGAATTGGGCGACATTTTGAGATCAGCCAAAATTCTGTTATGTCTAAAGTCCCGCCTCTATAACCAGTGTGTTCTGTTCACAATGACGTACGGTGCTGAAACATGCAAACAGGCTGTGTACAGACTGAGAGTTGCACAGAGACCCATGGAGCGTTCCATGTTCGGCATAAAGCTGATAGATCGAGTTCCTAATATCGAAATCCGAAGACGTACAAAGGTTTTCGACGTTGGAAATCACTTTACGGAACTCAAATGGAGTTGGGCACAACACCTAGCAAGGCGCGGTGATGACAGGTGGACTAAGGCTGTCACCGAATGGCGTCCAAGAACAGGGAAAAGAAATGTGGGTCGTCCGGCGGCGAGATGGGCAGACGACATGGTTGCCATCGGGGGAAAAACCTGGATGAGGCTGGCACAGGAACGTGGAGATTGGCATAAGAAAAGAGAGGCCAGCGGTGGGAGAATTCAGGCTGTGTATGATGATGATGATCCAAGCTCGATGTTTAATTCAGTTTTAACACCAGTTTCCGATCCACATAAACGGCACCCAACGATTGACGAAGTCCCGCAAATACTCGAAGACGACTTCACCAGTGATTCTCGAACGCGCAGAACTTTTGTTGATACCCTGCACAATAAATCCTTTCGCCGTGTGTACTTCTGACAGTGAATATAATAAAGAAGTCAAGCCGAATAGTGAAGATAAAATTGTAGTCGGGATTTACGATTTTTATTCCAATATATTTCAGTCCCAGAGGAATAGTATCTTTTGGTAGCAAAACGAAGGTTTCTGCTAGTAAAAATAAAGATCATTTGAAGTATAAGCTTTGTGAATCATTGTACAGAACTGATTGATAAAATGAAAATAGGTTCGGTTATTTCGATTCAGTAACTAGACGAATAATTACCTATATACTAATTTATTTTTAGAAGATTGGAGGATAAAGACCAGATGCAAATGGCAGGGTATTTTATCTTTACCCAACGTATATTCATAGATAGCTAGTCACAACAAGATACAGACTACAGCCACGCAGTCTGGATCTGTACCCGGTTGATGGCAATAGGCTCGTCCCCTATTACATAGG
Source organism: Standfussiana lucernea (assembly GCA_964057025.1). Classification (NCBI taxonomy): domain Eukaryota; kingdom Metazoa; phylum Arthropoda; class Insecta; order Lepidoptera; family Noctuidae; genus Standfussiana; species Standfussiana lucernea. The sequence goes on along the minus strand of OZ059807.1, from coordinate 12,076,481 downwards.
GCTTAAACAAAACTGGCGAAATGTGGGTGCACTATTAGGTACACCTCTGCCTGACCCTTTGGGGATGACAGGCGTGATGTTATGTTATCTTCCTCTTCTTTGCGGTTCCTATTTAGGCACTAACAAACTGAATATGAATAACCTTAAACACATTACTGACATACATACGTCAGACTACACAGAGCTGCACCCATACATCTGCATTAATGTAGGATACAGTCCAACCTGTGTAGGTACGGTCGGCTAAAAAAGACTTATTTCATCTATTATTTAAATTAATAAATTAAAATAACCTAAAGAAATTTACAATTAAATAAACTAAAAAAATGGCGTCAAAAAACTCCTACTCAACGCTGTCAACTGGTAACGTCCCCATGAGACTGACGGCGTTGCCACTTTGTATGGCAACGCTTAGCCTCTGCCCAAAGAAAAACCCAGCCCTCGAGACATGGGGAGTGTCAATGAGGCTTTTTGAAATTTAGTTTTACTATGGTAAATTATAACCAGATTTTATTAAGGAAAGCGTGGTTTAACTTTTTCTCTTTTATTTCTTATAATCCAATCAATAGTTTTAAAAGCGTCCGTAATTTTTTACCATTTTTATCAACGGGAATGACAAAAGGTTTACGTTACCTTACGGCCAGTCCAATCCATTTCTGATTTTCCTTCATTTTTACCGCTGATAGAATGTGATTTTATCTAGGCTCTCAGTTAATATGTGTTTGAAAATTTCCCTTTTTACTATACTTTCATCTCTTAATGATCACCATTCTCCTGCCCTTATCCCAATTTATTTAGGATCGTCGCAACATGTCTTCTTCTTCCACACTTCTCTATTACTTGCCCTCTCAGAAGTCACCTCCTTTCTAGGCATATCATCCTTCACATAGACCATTTCATCTCTTAATCTTTTTTAATGATTATTATTACCATTATTTGGAATTATAGTGGGTTAGATGAAGTGCATGTAAAGACAGTGCATGTATTACCCAGTACTTACTGGGTTGTGGAGGTCAGTTAAGCAGTCGCTTCATGTAAAATACTGGTATTCAGCTGGAAGTCGACCCCAACATAGTTAACCTTACCCAGGTTAGGCAGACGACGACGATGATGATGTGCAGGTAAAGTCAAGATGACATTTAACAGTTTAGCCGTGTAATTTAAAATTTCTTCTAATATTGACAAATAATGAGAGTTTTGATAATCCAATAATCTTACAGTGGCAACCCACTTATTTAGCCGACAGTACATTCGTACCTAACTTACGGTCCGTCCTAGATACACTTCCTAAACTGGTGCCCATAAATTGTATCAAACGCGACAACTTTATGTACTGCTTGCAATCAGTAACTGCTCAAGTTTCTGCTCTATTTCGGGGCTTGGATTTAGGATCGGGTTTTTGTTACGGTTCGTCTCAAATATTGCATTCGAATAGCACTATAAATATCGGTAATTAGTTTTGTAACGATGGTGAATAGGTTCTTGGCATACAAAATTATTATATTACTTACAGTAAATTCCAGTTTTTCCAACAAGGAAACGAGACTTGATTATAGTTGAGGAACTCTTGGGTATTGAATTACATTATAAGATGGGTTTTATTTTTGGTTAACATTTAGCGAAGTAGTCTGTGAAAAAACAAGACCCAGGCGTTAGTTCTGATTAAAGCCACGCGTCAAAATATCCATGTACTACTAGTAGCATGCTTTGATAATATAGTCTTCTGATTCAATTTTTTTTGTAAGTTACGACAACGTTTTGCGTGAATGCTGAGTTTACCTGTGAGTGATTGTTAAACTTTATTCTGATTCGTTGCTTGTTTTATTTGCTTATACCAGTGTATACAATTTTTGGTGAACCAAATACATAAATGCCTACACGAATAATTCAGTGAATACAAAAACATGCCTCAGACCCGCCCAGTGCATCAGTGCTACGGCGTAGCACCATAAGCGTAGAACGGTGCTACGCTACCGTAGTTATTGAGTGAGCTTCATTAGTGTGTTTACTTTCTATCCAAACAGCCGGTAATGCCTAGTAACAGATGTTGCATTTCACAAAACAATCCAATCTAATACATTAACACATACATAAACTCACGCATTTTTCACATGGGGATAGGCAGAAACCACAGAGCGTCACCTGTCACGATCCTTACATGCTCCTTTGCCTCCATATCTAATTCAATTTATTCTTTATTCAGTATATTACAATTATTATTTATACAGCCCCTAAATCGGCTCATCTACCTAATATATAGACTGCATTCCCCTCCAGAAATCACAAGTACGACAGCCACATATTACCCCTCACTCCTGTAGGTACATCATTCGTAATCGTCGGGCAATAAATTGCTCGAACAGTGACAACTGGCCGGAATCCGTGTCAAGCTGCGCGGAACTAAATACGGGTTGGTATGTTGCTTCATAAAGTTAGGTAGGCATATGTATGTATATGTGATAGGGGTTTGGTTAGGTGGGTTTTTAGTGGATCTAGTGGTTCTCATTATAGTTTGTTTATTTTAAGATCATTATGATTAATTATTGTAGGGAGCTCGTGGCTAAATAATAACAGCCGCTCGGGTCGATCGTCAGGTTAAGCCGCGCTTGCCTGGGTTGTTTCCGTGGACGGGTGACCACCCATTACATACCGAGTTTTCTCCGTGCCTCGGACAGCACGTTAAGCCGTTGGTCCCGGCTGTCATTTGTAGACCTTTGTCAGTCGTTACAGGTAGTTAGTGGCCCGAAAGTCTTACCAAGGGGTATCGTATTACCCAGTACGAACTGGGTTGTGGAGGTCAGATAGGCAATCGCTCCTTGTAAAATGCTGGTATACAGCTACCATACGGTTAGATTGAAAGCCGACCCCAACATAGTTGGGAAAAGGCTAGGCAGACGATGATGATTAATTATAGTAATCAGTAGAAAAAAGGTTGACTGACAATCAAACGTATTGGTACCAAAACAGTTGCTTATAATATTGGTGTAAGCAGCTCATTCATAGGACTTATTTGGACCATCAAATCAGTCGTCATTCTCTTGGCTTATGGACATTCACTGCCTGACGTTGGCTTCCCCTAACCACTATGTATACCTATAACTTATAAAAGCTACTCATTGTGATAGTATGTGGCCACGTTAATCACGTCCGTGGCGTCTTTTAGGTCGTCTAAAGTGCAGGTGTTGGGATACTTCGGACAATCCAGCAAGTGGGACTTTGTCTGGTCAAGAGCACCGCCTTCACACTGTATGTCGGAACGATGTTTAATTCTCCGTTTTGCCAAATTGTGTTTACAGCGGCCTACTTGGGTGCGCAATCGGTTAAGTGCTTTATATACATGCAACTTTAGATCATGTGTCGGAGCCAAAATCCGCAATATTAACCAGTTTATTAAATTGATTAGTATTGCGGATTTGTGCCATTAGCACAGTCGTTTAAAATTATGACATTAGCCACGCCAAAAACACAGTCCCACAAACATACCACCCACATATTAACCAGCATTTAAGTCCGAAAATAGTCCGAATTAGTCCGTAACTTTCGTACTCGCTTCCCGGACTGCCACAATTTATCGTCCGTGGCGTGACAACTGTATGTGGTGCCGGAATCGGTCCCAACTGCGCGGAACTAAGTAGCGTACTGTAATTTTGTGTGAGACAGTGCAAGCCGTATTATTGTCGCGTTAGTTTTTAAGGGTAGGTAGGTTGATTAAGTTGGAGGTTTGGTTTGGTCACTTAAAAGTGAATTGAAGTGCTTTTCGGAATAATCCACTCACTGAAATGAGCCCTGTATCCCAGACTCATTTTACAAAATAGAGATGATTTGTAAGTTTGGCTGCCAAAGGATCCATTGGGGGATAAGCCAGGTATAGGCGATTTGATGAGGAAGTCCTTGCCTTTGGCAGCATTGGATATAAACCTTTAATAAGACATAATACGCAAAATAACACACAATCAACAAACCTACATTAAACACCATTTATTTCTAGCGCTGTGGTATTTTTTTTAAATGTTACTTTCACCGTGCTAAGACAAGGTTTTTTGGCTTCATACTGGACACATTATTTTAATTAATGTGTCTTATTTGATTTTTTTTCTTATGTTTACTTTTTACGTAATTTTGTTTTATTGTAATTTAATCATTTTGTTTTGTCCTGTGTGAGGTAAATTAATGCTTTTTCTTTCTTTCTCTTTTACTAAAATATTTTCGATTTATCGTCCATACCGTGACAACTGCATGTGGTGCCGGAATTAGTTGGCAACTGCGCGAAATTAAGTTGGGTACTGTAATTTTGTGTGAGACAATGCAAGCCGTATTATTGTCGCTTTAGTTTTTAAGGGTAGGTAGGTTGATTAAGTTGAAGTTTTGGTTTGGTAACTGAAAAGTCCATTGAAATAATTTTCAGTGATATTTAAAAAAAACTTATTCTCAGAAATTCAGCTCAAGTTTCCTCCAATATTTTTTAGCGTCCACCTGGCTACATTTCCACGGGTAGTCAGGTATAAGTAACTATCCAATACCATCACTTCTTTTCGCAGCTCGAATTAAGCTAGCTATGTGATTCGTTAGTTCACACTCAGTTTCGCATATCCATCTCTGGTCGAAAAGCAGCCTTAGACTCCTAATACGACAGGCCCGTATTTACCTTTAAATTGATGCCCCTTAAGTAGGTTACGGTTAGCTAGGCTAAGAGCTGCTCACGGATTAGTTAGATTAGTTCAAGCGATACCGTTTGCATAGGTGCGTAAGTGACGATTAAACAACGGTTTAATTTGAGCGAGCGATTTAATATAGCAGGTAGGATTGTGAAGCAATCAATGTATTACAGTGGATTGATAGTAAGTATGAAGATATTGCTAGCTAGAAATTTGTTAGAATATCTGACAGAGAGGTGGGTACTTAACGCTTCGTAGATTGGAGGCGTGATGAAATGTTGTTGGTTCCTGCCTGTCCCCAAGATAGTTGGGAAAGGCCAGTCAGTTGCCCAGCCTTGGGGTCTAGTCGGATGCAGTTTAATATGAGAATTTTACAGGGAGCTACTGCCTATCTGACCTCAGCATACTAGTTATAGATTCACACGATGACACATCTGTGGTTCTACGAAACTATTCAAGAATCGTGTCATAAGAATAAAATTCCTTATCGAGTTCATTGTCACCTTGTTCAATAAAAAATTGAGAAGACATCTTCAAGGCCGTATTGTAATTTGCCTCTTACACCTGTTTTCAATATCGCAGAGCAAATAAATATTATTGCACTGTTCGAATTTTCAATCACTGAGCTGACCTAAACGTTGAAAATTCAACAGTATCCTTTTATTTAGACAGTTATACAAGGTGTCATCGGACCCTTCACTCAACCAAGCATTATGGCAAAAAAAATACATAAACGTACATTATGTAAATTATCTGTGAAAAACGTAGTTTTATGGGAATACGTGTTTAAAGATTCTGAATTTCAGTAAGAACGGGAGACGAGCGGGGGTAGTGTGAGAGAGATACCGAGTCGACAATGTTCTTTTTCTCTCTCTGTCAGCGGTAGCCGGTAGATAATTTCGTTTTGTGCCTTTAGCATTCAAAATCAAACTTTACAAAATGTTTGACTTGAGCCCTTATATTATTAAGGGTACGATGTGCATCAAACTAAGTAACTTTATGAAAAAAATATTGCTGGGAAACGATTCTTTTTGGAGAGTGGAAAATCACGTTTTGGTAGGACTTAATGTAACGCACTCAAAACATTGTGCTGATGGATGCATTGAATAGTACGGGGGTCTTGTAGGTATTTAAAGTAAAGTTATAACATTAAACAAAAAAAAAACTTGTGAAAAAGTTGAAAGTTTGAGCCACAAATATCTCCGTAACTAGAAGGTTCCCAGGTATAGTCTAGAAAAAAAAATAGCAATGACGGGGAGGAGTGCCTTTTGGCTTCGTTGAGGGTATACATTTTCACCCTTTATTTAGGTTTAGTCTAGTGTTAGCCAAAACGAGCATAAAACACAAAATATAATTTTGTATCTCGAGTCCATACACCACTATATAACATTCGCAAACAACCTTGGGCGCCACAAATTTCTATTAGCCGTACAAATTAATAGTACATACATGCGAACAACTATAATTTATGAGGATTCTACCCGCCCATTAGATTCTATTCCTCTTGCTTGAGATAAGAGTAAAACCACTTAAGTTGTGCGTGTTCCAGTTGTAAGTTAAGGTAAGGTTCTGAAGTCGCAAATCTTAAACCGCAGCAGCAAAGCAATCTATTGCACATCACAGCGACACATTTGCTATGAAAACGACAGCAGGCATCAAAGCAACTACAATAGTCTACAATAGTATTTTCATAGAGTTAGGTGCATAGAAATTATGATAGAGGAGCTCGTGGCTAAATAATAACAGCCGATCGGGTCTGATACGCGGTTGAATCCCTATATTCTTTGTATTGAAAAGTATTATGAAGATCCATCTGATCGGCTGTTCTACACCCCTTATGGCCGCGTATGATGATCGTTCAAAACGTTCGTTCTAGGGGGCATGGTGGCATCCCGTGTTTGTTCCCGTGTTTGTTTATGTTTCTTTCCGTGCCTATTACGTTCACAGCACGGTCATGGTATGGTACGGTGAAGTGGGCAGACACCATAATGCGGAAGATGTGGAGGGTGTTGTGATGTAGCTGGGAAGAGGTCTATCTCCAGCAGAAGGCGGAGTCGATTGATTAGTTTAGAGATAAACCCGTCGTATTACTGCAGTCTGTAATTACGATTGCAAGGCTATGTAGCTGCGGTTAGCGGTTGCATATGCTTTCGGAACCGTACCTTAAATATGTTTCAGTTACAATCTAGCTTGGAGGAACAAAACTAAATGGCAGATGTCTGGCTTAAGTTGTTATATTATCTTTAAAAGCGTAAAGCATGGTTGGCTGGGAATTATGATCTAAATTAATTACAAATTTTGCTGGCAATATTTTGTGTGTTGGCGACATTTGCAATTTATTTATGTTCACACAAAACACGTAAATAGGAAATAAAATACTTACACAAAAAACACAAAACAAAAGAGCACAAAGTGACCGCTTATTTCATTTATAAATCAAAATGTTCAAAACGTTGACGTTTTTATCGTTCTTAATCTTAAATTAAGAAAGCCTACAAAACTAAGAAAAACCGAATGTTTTTTTTTTTGAATTTTTTTAGTCCTAGATTATTCTAGATTAAGATTATTCTAAACATTAAAGTTAACTGACCAGTAAATCCACCCCTAAAATCCATAAATTCACATAACCCGACATTAATATTCCTCTTTGCCTGATATCCGTGGTTATTCACCAATTCGACACGAGAGACTGGACACACGTGTGTCCAGTTGGTGAAACTCAAAATTAGTATGAAGCTCTCAACACAAAACATATGTATATCCAAAATTCGAAAACAAATGCAGAGCGCCGTTTGAAATTTAACCAACAATTTGGACATGACACCAAAGCCTCCGGTGTTTCTACCCAACAAAGGATTTCATAGAAAATGTAAAAGATACAACTGGATTTGAAGCCGAACACATAACTAAGCTAATGAAACTGAATACATGTACGGTACCTATGTATATTTGGATAGTACATAGACCGTTGCATTACTAGAACGATGTTTTCCGAATACTTTTTGTGGCAGCTGGTGGCACGTTTTTAATCGTAGTTAAAGTTTCAGGTGCGTTTTTTTACAGATTAGTTTCCTTCCAAGTTTTATTGCTTAAAGGAATTAATAACAACCGGTCAAGTGATATTACATGGCCTTTGAGTAATTAAAGATATTTGGAAACAGAAATATCATTTGTTGTTGCCATTTAACTTATAATTGATATGTGTATTTTATTGTACATGTATGCATGAGAAAAAAAAGAGTAAAAAACTGCCTATTTGCTATTCCAGACTACAATCTATCGCTGTGCCAAATTGCATCCAGATTTGTTCAGCCGTTTTGGCGTGATTGAGTAACAAACACCTATCCAAACTTTCGCATGTATTTTCGTTACCGTAGATGCTCAATTAAATATTTGGCTCAACAGAAAACAAAGACGGAATAATCATAATGGTCCTATTCCTGTCTTCTTTGCTTTTCAAATTACAAATATTTGTTATTTCGTAACTCAAAGGGACGTTTCACTTCTGAATAATTTTAATTATGTTCAGAACTTGAATGAATAATGTTAAAGAAATCAAATAGCAAGTAATTGAGATAGCAATATTGATATCAAACATTTATCTTTCTTTCTAAGTTAGAAAGAAAAATAAATTTTTGATTGGGTCGTTTCTGGTAATTGTGTTATGTCTATGTACCTACTACCGATTTCACTGATGGTCGACCACTTTTCACCCTTATGTCCTGAGTAATAAGGGTGAAAAGTGGTCAACCACCAGTGAGCGCTGTGGTACTTTATTTGAATAAAAATTTATTATTCATGAACAGAAACTAAGGAATTAAATTAGCTTAATGTTTTAAAAACCTAGTTTTAATGTTAAATTGTTCAAACTATTATTATAAAGAGTTTGCATAGTAGAGTAATCTTCGGAACTACTGAACCGATTCCGAAAGTTCGTTTACTAATAGGAAGTTACATTATCCCCCAGTGTCATAGGCTGTATTTAAAACGTTCTTGTGCGATAATTTCCGACCATAACGGGACGCCGCATTATATACAATGGGTGTAAGCACTTGCTCTCCCCGTCATTGCAATATTTTTTTTTATTCTGGACCATACCTGGGAATCTTCTAGTCACGGAGATATTGGAGGTCCAAGTTCCAACTTTTTTACAACTTTTTTTTTTCTAATACAATTTTTCTTATTATAACTTTACTTTGAATAGCTTCATGACCCCCGTACTATCCAACACATCCATCACCACAACGTTTTGAGTGCGTTACATTGAGTCCTACCGTAAAACGTGATTTTTCACCCCAAAAAAATAGTCATTTCCCAGCAATCATTTTTGGTGTAGGGTTACTTAGTTTGATGTACAGAATGCTTGGTTGACGGCTTCGTGAAGGGTCCGTTTACACCCTGTATAAAGCGGCTTTTCTATTTATGACAACACAATCCAGTTTTATTTTTTCCAATATCGTTATCGCTGATATAATGTAACCTAATCTAGGCTCTCAGACTATTAATCAAACGATACACAAAAAAGTCTACTACAATACAATTTTATAATAATCTCTGAAGTAACTACGTAAGTACTCCCGCGCTCAAGGACTGTCGACCACTTTTCACCCTTACGCACTTAGTTATAAGGTTGAAACGTGGTCGACCGTCTGTGAGCGCCATAGTGTTTGAAATAAGCTGAAATTACAAGAACACAATGTTGAGTTCTTGATTGTTAGATTACAATACCGAGAAAATCCGATTCTTATTTGTGAACAATTTTTTTTCTTTTGTGAGGCAGCATTATTTGGATTATATTTGAAAGATTATTTTGTCCTTAAAATAATAATCTATTATCAAATAAAGTTAACATGTCATAAATCATATTTATTTCTGCAAATTGGTTTTAAAATACTAAACACTTTTACACGTCACATCATGTTATGTTTTAAAACTAGATGAGGCCGGTGTTTCGTATCTGACTACTCTGAGAAGACACAGCCGAAACAAACACAGAGGTCACTGTCTCTTTTGAAGTGCAGACATTGGTCAAATCATATGAGGACCATGCCGATCCGTGTCTGAGGTGGTCTTTTGATGAAAGAATCACACAAATTTTAGTGGACTTGTCCAGTCAGTGCAAGCATTTGTCATTGATCGTGTCGGTTTTGGGATTTTCATTTCTTGTAGGTATTTTTTCATCAGACATAGAATCATAAATAGTGGTATTTTCATCTTGATTTGTCTGGTATTTCAAACACACTCAGAAAAATGTAAACTCTTTGCTGTGTGTCCTTTTGATAGGTCAAGTCAGGAAAAAATATTGTTTAACAAATATACTATCAAATTAAAATGTTCGTAGGTTCGTAGGTAGGTATTTAGGATTCACACAACTGTCATCTTTTGACGATAAATTGACTCAGGGTGAACAACTTACCGAAAAATTGTCACGGAGTTTGGATTTGTGCCCGGTTGATTGCAATAGGCTCGCCCCCTATTACAAGGGACTAAAACATAACTGGCGAAATGTAAGTGTACTATAATACTCCTTGGCCTAACCCTTCTGGTACGCAAATACAGGCGTGATGTTACGTTAGTTTACTTTACTGTACAACAATTTAATTGATTAAATTAAGAATAAGTATTGAAATTACTTTTATCAATACTCCATTCCACCCCTAAACCAATAAACCAACCTTAACTCAGATCAACCGCCAAACCAACCTAACTTCGGTGGCATCGGCCTCCAAGGCGCACGTAACGGAAAAGATAAAGTTAGCACATAAATCCACGCTTGTCAGCCGCTCGCGATAAGCCGGTTTGCTTAGCCACCCCTTTACCTGGAGCCGTGGCTCACACAGTACCGTAGCGGTATGTAGGTCAGTTCTGCTTATGTATGTTTTTGAATCCGAGTATAGAAGGCTATGTTATTGTTACATAAGTGCCTGATGAAAAAATCTGCGCACAGCCGCTATTACTTGACCCGGCTTTTTTAATAAACACCTCTTTGTCATAGGAGTCACAGACAGCTCACTGTGCCGAGCCTGCATGGAGGAAGAGGAGATAGCGGCCCACGTGCTTCTGCACTGCCCAGAGGTTGCCTCATACAAGGCAAAGTACTTCGGTAACCCAGGTACTGTCCCTGAGATCGTCACTAACACCAAGGCGTTGCTAGCCTATCTCAGGGAACTGGAGTGGATCGAATAATCGATTTTCTATGAACTAAAACTGGTGTGTCTTTGATCTGAAAACTTGAAGTCATGCGACATCTACTCAACTGCACTTTTGTCCCACAAGGTGGATTACAGCCCACTTTCTTTTCATAGAGGAAACGCTCAGTGTACAAGCAGTAGGAACAGTATCGGCTAATTATGCTATCGCCACTTGTGAAGGCTCTTTATTGTACACCGTCATGTTTACGAGATATTACTTCACGGTGTAAAAGAATCCCCTAACTTGGACCGCCTTGGCACAACTCCACAGTTACCGTAATGAAATTAATGGCAGTACTATTAACCTGGCTTGGAGTCGCCTGCTTTTCTATGTCTGTTGAGATCACAAAGACAAGACTGAATGGTCTAGTAAACCATTGAAAATACTCAATTGTATTTTGTTTTGAATTGAAAAGAAAGACGTATTCAATGTGTCAAAGAGATCGATCGTATTTTGTTTTTAAAGTCACATAGGTACAGTCGGCCATGAAAGTGGTGTACCACCCTAAGGTTGAATATCGCTTGCAGATTCATAGGATCCTACAAAAAAAAAAAAACGAGTTTGTGTTCACAATAATTCCGTGATTTTTCGGGTGCGAGCGCATCGACGAATCCGTCACAAAAAAATCACGATTCGTGTTGCGTGTGAACACAAGTATTTGAAAAGCATTGCTGCCGTCAAAAAAAAAACAAATGACGGATCGTGAAATAAGACGATACGTCAAAAAAAACGTATCGTCGTCGTGTGAACGGGCTGTAAAGGTTTAGGCGTGTACCTATTAAATTAGGGACCCTAGTTCCAAGTACCGTGTTTAATCAAAGAACCAAATTTTGATCGACTTGGTTTATTTAAGCGTGGCTTTTCAATGCGAGAGTTTGGCTTCACATTTAGTTTTTCTAAAAGTTTGAATTTTGACTCAGAGCAAACCGAGCAATTGAATCGTTCATACTACTTTATATTAATTACTTCTGCCACCAACAATAATACGAGCACTAAGACCTGTCAACGACATAGAAAATCTTAATTACCGTCTAGACGAAAATCTAAATTAAAAAATAGTATGAAAATATGCTATTCAAGCCTGTCTGTTTGACCGCTGAATTGTATAAATTTAACACTGGATTTTGATAAGGTTAAATCATAACATAGTTAGATATCAGTTACTCTGAAAGGATTACTTATGTACGTGTGTAACACTTGAATATTAAAAGCAACATAACATAACATCACGCCTGTAATCCCCGAAGAGTGAGGCAGAGGAGTACCTAATAGTACACCCACATTTTGTCAGTTATTTTAAAGTCTCATGTTATAGCAGGCGAGCCTATCGTTATCAACAAGGCACAAATCTAGCCTCTGTGACTGCTACTGAGAAATTCCTGACAGAAAAACCCAATAGCACTTTGTCCGATCCGGGAATCGAATCCAAGACCTCACGCTTCACTAGACCAACGTGGCAGTAGTATTGAAGACAATACTTACTAAAAAAATCATTTAACAAAATAATAAGGGTATTGATGTTAGTCAACTCTTAAAACCCGCCAAAACCGGGCCGAAATACTAGTACTTATAAATACAACTTAAACAAATATCCCAACTTTATATTTCAAGTATTCATTAAGTCCAAACTTTACTCCGATAAATAACTGCCTGAGAAGTGATTGGAAGCCAACAAAACCAAATTTCATTAATTACGAAATTCAAGTACCAAATACAGTGAAATATTCGACTGAAAAACATAAATCAGCGCATTATTTTTAATGAACACTCGGCAAACTTCGATAACTTCCATAATTTTGCGATTCGGACGTATTAACGAATGATAACCAATATGGGGGACATAGAGTGTGGAATAAATGGAGAGGTACACATATACAGTATCAACAGGAATGTTGCAACCAAGGTTTTGCGGCAATACTCTGTTTTAAAAGAGCGTCCATGGAGTTTCTTGCCCGTTCTTGTTGGCATAGATTTACGCTTTTAATGGGCATTATCTTTAGTTGCCCATTATAATTCTATTATCCCAGTCACAGGTATTATGGCTTGTGTCTGTGACTGGGACAGAATATTCATTTTTTTGTTGTATTTGTCAATTCAAAAGTGCCTGTTACTGGCCTACTTGAAATAAATGTTTTCATTTTGAAGTACATAAAAACTACTTAAAGGAATAACTAGCTGTTGTCACAACATCGTACGCATGGAAAATTTTCTTGGAAACTCGATTTGTAATGGATGGTCACCCATCTACGGGCCAGCCTAGGCAAGCGCAGCTTAACCTGAAGATTAACCCTAGCGGCTGTTATTTACTACCCACTAGGTCCTCAATACTAACAATATCCAGATGTATGATTTATCCAATCAATACTACCTACTTAATTGTAATATCTTCGTACATAATGTGCTCTGTATCCTCTGTGTCCTGTGTCATAGCTTTTTCAATATTATTCCGTTATAATTAAGAACCGACGTCGATTGGTCGCTAATGCAGATCTGCGGTAGCCTGCACTGTAATGTTTAATTACTTTTCCATCAACATACGTAATTAAAAAGAACGTGACGTTTTTGTTTCTGGGATATAAGCATAATTGAATGTGGTTTAGTCTGTTGCCAGGAAACAGGATATCGCTTAGAGTTTATTTGTAAAACGACTGCCTCGTTTGTCTAGTGGCCGCAAGTCCGACTGCTGAGCATGAGGTCCTGGGCTCGATTCCCAGGTCGGGCAAAGTGTTATTGAGTTTTTCCATCAGGAATTTCTCAGAAGCAGCCACGGAGTCTGGATTCGTGCCCGGCCGATGGCAATAGGCTCTCCCCCTATTTCATGGGGCTTCAACATAACTGGCGAATTGTGGGTGTACTTAATAGTACACCTCTGCCTAACCCTTCGGGCATTTCAGGTGTGATGTTATGTTCAACCAAATAATTTTTGGTACACATTTTTACCTGCAGAATCTCTTACAGCCTTCTAACTCCACATAGCTCCTTAAAAACCTAAGAATTACTTTCAGTTCCCTTGCCACACCACTTATGAGCGCCAACCCTTAAAGGCAATAGACTCGCCCTCTATTAAATGGGACTTATAGATAGTCACCTATCGATTACGCTATTATTAAGCCAAAGGACTCATGGTTGGTAAATACTAAAACAAGTTTCATCTCCATACAATACTTCACAACCATGTAACATACACTTTTCCATTTCCTCACCATTACGACATGAAGCGAGCGTTTTATTGTTCCGCATGTACAGCGTTGTGTTGGGCGAAGCTCTACGCTTTACAAGTTCGCACAACAGAATACCGCGTTCGATAACTTTTGTGGTACAAATATTGTGTTTGAGATGTGAACATGGGTGTAAGATTGTATTGAATTGGGGTGGGTTTTGGATGGAAATTGTTTCTTTTACCTTTTAGCCAGTACATGACTATAGAGATTGGGTGTAGTATCTATTAGGTGATACAAAGAAAAGTTCTCGACATGAGACTGAATCATAAGATAAGATGTACCGATACAGAGAGTTCATACAATCCGACCTTTTGCTTCTTATCTAAGAGTTGATGTCTCTTGCTGGGCATAGACATCAATTAAACTGCTTTTTTGATACCAAGATGAGGAATGATGTGTGCTTTCTACAAAAACAATTTGGTTTAGTGTTCACAAACGTGACAGTTGCGCGGTCCTGGCTTCGATTCTTAGGTCGGGCAAGGTGTTTTTGGGTTTTTCCTACAGGAATTTCTCAGTAGTAGCGACGGAGTCTAGATTCTTACTTGGTTGCTGGCAATAGGCTCGCCCCCTATTATAAGGTACTTAATGATAACTGGCCTTACCCTTTGGGGATTTCAGGCAAGATGTTATGCATAATTTGGATTGGTATTTGCCAGTTACAAAACAGTCTGCAAACGAAAATTAAGCACAATTTCCTATTAGTTTTCACTAAAATTAATATAGTAGTGTAATAAAGAAAGATCATATGTCTATGGTTCAAAGACGAACTTACCTTACACGTGTTATCAATGTAATATGTGTATGTGTACATCTTCACATCTCTAGAAACCAATAAAACCTTTATTCCTTCACATTTAGCATTCAAAATTGAACCGCCAGACTTGATATTTTATTGAAATGTGGGTTACATTAAATGTGACGTCTTGATCCTTTTGATGTAAAAGAATATAATATGAAATAATAATGTTTTCCTATGTAATAGCCAATTTGTGGCAAGCAAACTTGAAATTGAAGATATAAAGTTGCTAAAGAGATGGAAGGGTCTAGATCTACTTAGATTTTGCTTTACATCTTTATTAAAGTTTCTCTTTTGTTGTTGTTTGCAAGGACATTTACTAACGTGGCTTTCTGCGTTTACCATGCTCAGTAAATATGCTTGCAAACACGCTGTATAATTCGCCCAATCAAATCAAAATTGGGCGTTTTTTTAACGTTGTCCCAAATTCTCCTGTATCGTGGGTGCATTTAAAAACATTTAAACTCGCTTGCACAAACAGCCAGACCCGGAACAACTACCTTATAAACTACCCTATAATAGGGGACGAGCCTATTGCCAGCAACCGAGTACGAATCTAGACTCCGTCGCTACTACTGAGAAATTCCTGAAGGAAAACCCAAAAACACTTTGCCCGACCTAAGAATCGAAGCCAGGACCGCGCAACCGTCACGTTTGTGAACACTAAACCAAATTGTTTTTGTAGAAAGCACACATGATTTCTCGTCTTGGTATAAAAAAAGCAGTTTAATCGATGTCTATGGCCAGCAAGACACATCAACTCTCGACATAAGAAGCATAAGATCGGATTGTATGAACTCTCTGTATTTGAACGTTCTACTTTACGCTCAGAAGCATATGGTTGGATGTACAAACTCTCCGTATAGGTACTTACGGAGCTTCAGTCTGATGTCGAGACCTTTTGTTTGTATCATTTAATAGATACTACACCCAGTCTCCATACAAATATAAAACGGACACAGATAAAACGTTTAAAACCATGTTGTGCAATTAATCATAACTTCAACCAACCTCGTTGGTCTAGTAGTCGTAAGTGCGACTACTGAGCACGAGCTCCTGGGTTTGATTCCCGAGTCGGGCAAATCGTTATTGGAATTTTGCAACAGGAATTTCTCAGTAACAGTAGCCACGGCGTCTGGATTCGTGCCCGGTCGATGGTAATAGGCTCTCCCCCTATTTCATGGGACTTCAACATAACTGGCGAATCGTGGGTGTACTTAATAGTACACCTCTGCCTAACCCTTCATGGATTACAAGCGTGATGTTATGTACAACCAAATGATTTTTGGTAAACTTTATTACCCACAAAATCTCTTACAGCCTTCTAATTCCACATAGCTCCTTAAAAACCCAAGAATTACTTTCAGTTCCCTTGCCACACCACTTAAGAGCGCCAACCCTTTAGGGACGCCGTTTTATATTTAACATTGAACTTTCTCGAATGCTTAGTCCTATTGTGAGCAAAGGAAATTCAGTCACATGAGAATTTCACATCGCTTTCATGTATTTTTGATGCTGTTTGTGTAAGGACCATGTATTTTTTTTAACATAACAAAGCGTATGTACGTTTTTATAAATCTTTTAGCGGTTTTCTTCTTAATAGATACTTGTTGGACTTTTGTAAATAATATTTTAGTCTTGTGTAGTAGATGGAGAGCCTAACGACGAAAACGATCTAAGGGCCTAGACAAATGAACTGATTTTTCTATCAATTTTATAGTTATTTCGTTGGTTCTATTCAAACCCACCTATATCAACAGTTTTGCTGCTAAGTTTAAATATTCCATTTTTACTAGTATGCGCGTCATCAGCTCCACACTGAGAGCAGCAGTCTAACAGCGACCTTAATGTCAATAAATAAAGATCACTATAATTAGCTACGTATAGCGACGACTCGGGAGGCGGGTTGTGCCCACACGAACGAATTATTGTTTGACCCATATGCTACAGTACCGAAAGTGTTGAGCACAGCTGTCAATTACATTAAAATATACATACTTACGAAAGATGGTAATTTTTATTTATTACGTTGCTGTCGGTCATTTTGCTACATGCATCGGCTCACTGGGACATGGGATTACATTTTTTTCTTGACATTTTTCTATCATATATGATAATTATCTTCTGAGGTGCTCGTGGCTAAAATAATAACAGCATATCGGATCAATCTTCAGATTAAGCCGCGCTTGTCTAGGTTGCTCTGTGGATGGGTGATCACCCATTACATCGTGCCTCGGAAAGCATGTTAAGCCGTTGGTCCCGGCTGACAGTCGTTATAAGAAGTCAGTGGCCACAAAGTCTGACAACCAGTCTTACCGAGGGGTATCGTATTACCCGGTACTAACTGGGTTGTGCAGGTCAGATAGGCAGTCGCTCCATGTAAAATACAGGTATTCAGCTGCATCCGGTTAGACTGGAAGCCGACCCCTACATAGTTGGGAAAAGTCTAGGCAGGTGATGATGATAATTATCTTCTATAGCAGTGTCTCAAATCTCTTTGTGTTTTCTGCGCTATACGTATGTACGTACGACTATAACATTCTATGGCGTAACTATCAAAACCACAATCAGAGGAACGACCTACTAATACAGTAACGTATTGGTTTCTTGACAGCCGACATGTTCTATCGTTGTTCGAAATAGGTTATTGTGGTGCGACGGTACTGGCTGACCTAATTCTTGTTGCTCCTTGACCACAGCCTCTACGATCAAGCGATACGCGTCTTGCGACAGTTACTGCAGATAAAACAAGCGAAGGATCATCATTAACACTGAAAACGGGATATTTACCATGTTTACTATTTGTTTTGAGTTCCCGATATTTCGATGCTGTTGCAAGCACCATGATCACGCATAAACTGAAGTTATTGCTGATGGGTGTTTGTGAGCAGATAAATCGGTCTACTCTCTTTCTTGTTTCGTTTAAGCGAAGGATGTTCTTCTGGGTTAATCCCTGAGTACCCCGATCCCCGAGACACCCGTACCGAAGGACCCCGATTTATTTTAATCTTGAGAAAGTCAATCAAAAGTCAGTTTAGCTTAAAAGTACCGTCAGCAGATGAAATGTTAAATAATCTTAGCGTGTCGATGTCAATCTTTATTGTTGCATCCCAAAATTTGGCGACGAGTTTGGCCCTTACAGTAGTGTCCATCAGCTCCTGTGATATTCAAAAAACAGGACAGGATACACATCATCATACACGCTTATCGTCGAGATCTGTCACCCGAAGCATGGTAACGCAGTATCCGCTGCTCCCGGCGGACGTAAGCATACTTTACAGCAAATGCTTAAAGAAGTTGTTAAGAGCGTTTTCCGAGTCATCGCGACGTGACTTATTGTTGAGCAACGTAAAGCCGGCCATAGACGATATTTATTATACAGTAGTCTTGCCTTTACAGACAAACTGTGCTGGCATGCATGAACGTGTGTAAGAGAAAACTGTACAGTTATCATGGAATGTACATGCAACCTATAGAATACCAAATTAGATATTTTTCCGCCGGCAGAGGGCGGACAACGCCCTCTTCCGACCCCCCTTAACTGGTCCAGGGGCGACGGGTTCGGGGACATCTGTCGCCCCCCATAACACTGACCCAAGGCGGTGGCGCCGTAGTGTTGTACGTGCGCCTTTCTATGACGTAACGGGGGGAGTTTTGTACACCACATTCCCTTCCGGGACGAGGCCCGCAGGTCAAGCGGGCCGGCACTAGTCCGGGGCTGCGGAAGTCGCATTATTTCCCGCTGCCCCCCGACGCAAGTGTGCGAAATAACACCGGTGTAGTTTCAGTCAGTACGGGTCTGACAGAACCGTCCGCTCTCCCCAGGGTGGAGGACATCTACTGAGGATTCCCACATAGTGAAAAAAATAAAAAAAAGGCCATAGAGGATAGTTTATGCGTACAGGCCAGGATAACGGTACAATCTTCTCCTACACAAGTTCATGCATGCCTGTACCGTTTGACGGGAATACTGCACATACACACCATATCGTCTATGGCCGGCTTAACAGGCAGCGCGGCGAGCACAACTACAGAGTAGGTGGGACAGGGGAGCGTTGATTGTCACGTCACCGTAGCCACTGGCGCCTGGCTTGATGCAAATCGCGTCGCTAGTCGCATGGCCCTAAGTCATGAACAGAACTTTAGTAGTTAGTCGATATTGGATTAACTACACTTGGGTTGCTTATCATTTCAATCAATTTAAGAATTGATTGAGGGGTGAGTTAATTGTACTACGACTAAGCTTGCCCATTTGTAAAAAAAAAATATGGCGGAATATTAAACACTAGCTTCTGCCCGCGGCTTCGCACCCGTTACGTACGGAAATTAACCCACGGGAACGTTTTGAATGTAGCCTATGACACTCGGGAATAGTGTTGCTCACAGTATTATTATTGGTTCCAATGATTACTATGTAGGGCACATACAAATGTTGTTGTAATGTGTTATTTAGTTATAGGAATTCAGACACGATGTAAAAATCGTTATTGAATAAATGAATTGAATTGAATGTACAAACAAAATTTACCTGTTTATAATATTAGTCTATGTAGATTGGGGTGTTCCATTGTCTCAATACTGGATGAAGGTCCAAAGGGAAAGAAATATGACTTGCCCAATTTATGTTTGCGATTATTAAAGACCAGTTTTCTATGTCACCTTAGATTGCTTCAAGAAATATATTCATGACATAACGAAACATCACGCCTGTAGCTGTACCTTATAGTATACCCACATTTCGCCAGTTATGTTTAAGCCTATTGGTATCACCCGGGCACATATCCAGGCTCCGTGGCTGCTACTGAGAAATTCCTGATGAAAAAACTCAATAAAACTTTGCCCGAAAATATGTTCATGTCATTAAAAACTTTGCGAAGATACTTTTCAAAAAATCCTTCATCAAAATTTCCCTCATGAAAAATTTAAGTGGCATCATACTTGGAAGCTTAGATGTTACCCAAGTTTTAAGATGTTCGAAACGGTTGTCCTGAATAATATATTTTGAATTATGGTCCTAAGTAGTTTTTTACTATGTACGTGAACGAAGCAAACCAAGACGTAATGATCTTAGCAAGTGGCGTTATGTAAGAGTATATCGCTTCTGGCTACCCCTTCTGAGAGCGGTCTAAGTTTTACTGATAAGATGTTTTAATATTTCATTACTATATTATTTAAATGTCATATTTATATTATGTTTCCTAACAATGTTAATGCTAACACACACACACACATTACGCTAATATTTTCCTCATTGTTTGTCTTTTTATTTTAGTATATCCGTGTATTTGTACTTTTAAATTTAGATATATTTTGATATATAGGTATATTTATAGTATTTTAATATAAATTTATAGTCTAGTATTTTATATATCCTTGTAGTTTAGTTTAGTATTTGATTAAAGTTATTTGCAGATAACACACTTACCGTTGTTTGTCTCTGCATCACCCAAAGATTGACTGGTAGAAAATGCCTATGGCATTAAGTCCGCCTCTGTACATTGTGCTTGAAGTGTGCCCAAAGTTCGGGTCATACATCATCATCTGCCTAGCCTTTTTCCAACTATGTTGAGGTTAGCTTCCAGTCTAACCGGGTGCAGCTGAATACCAGTACTTTACATGGAGCGACTGCCTAGCTGACCTCTACCCAACACACCTGATTTTTCTAAAGAACATCTCCAATGAAGTCAGTGTATGGAACATCGAGTTAACATTAGCCAGTACTAACTGGGTTGTGGAGATCAGATAGGCAGTTGGTCCCGATGTAGGGAACATCGAGACCTTACTAAATTCTACAGTTTTTTTCTAGTATGTCACAAGTAATAAAAAAGGCCAAATAGTGTTAAACCAGCACTAAATTACACACAACTTTAAACTAACACAGCCAGGTAATAAAACGCTAATTCCATCTACGAAAACGGCTAAGAATTGTGAAATGTAAACTGATTTCTGTCGTATCGCATATGAGAAGATAGCGGTAGAGTGGCACAAGACCCGTAGAACGTTGTCATCGCGAGATCCCTCTGGAAAGTGGAGCACTGTGTATGGACTATGTTGTAAGCGATAGCGGGTGGCTTTTTTGGTAGGTTTTAATTCGTTTGTCGGTCAAGGACATGAAGAGTTTTGGGAAGATTAAATTGAGGTTAAGTTTTTCAGTACCACTTATGTATCGGGTAGTGAAACACTTTTGTTAGTGTGGTCAGGGTTTTCAAAATATTTTTTGGGACCAAGGGTTTTTTAGAAAGCTAAGAAGTTGTATAATTCAGGATATGATGGCAATTCTAACTTCGTTGCTGAAAGATCGGTCAGAGGCCTACATTTTTTTTTGCATTTACTAAGAGGTGTGAGGGTTTTAGTTACCGATTTATTTATAACGTTATATTTGTGCAGAATAAACAGGTTTTCTTTCTTTCTCTAGTTACAAAAAAAAAAAAAATTACAAGCTCGTTTATATTATTGAGGCCCACACCAGACTCATCAACACTTACCTAGGGGAGAGACGATTAAATTGAATCAGCATTTAAGGCAAGATCCAAACGTTCAACCGCTTAAACCTCACACCAGACCCAAGCCCGGTGTCGCAGCGAGCGTTAAATCCCCAACTTCGGTAACACGACTGTGCCGCCGGTTTTATTTCCAAGTTTCCCCACTTCACCTAGCCGGGTATCGTCTATGTTCCAGGGAAAATATTTTACAAAAGCGACCGTATGTTCGAAGTGTCCAAGTTTAAAATTGGTCTACATTGTAAATATCGGTTGTACACGAGGGAGAGTTGGCTAGCGTTTCTGGGACTGGACTGCCCACCACACAATATGTTACCAATAGTGAAGAACTATTTATAACAGATTGTGTGGTGGGTAGTAACTTGTTTATATCGGAGGACCTGATTTTGTTAGACATGTTCAAAAGAATAAATCTAATAATAATAATCTTCAAAGTTATGATGACGAATAACTACCGGAGATTTATTGTGAAGGACGGCACGGTTGACATATGTCGGGCATGCCACCGTCCGGGCGAATCAATTCATCACATTATCTCCGGGTGTTCTCGTCTAGCTAACGAAGAGTGCTTGCATAGACACAACCTTGTAGCCAGGATTGTCCATCAGCAACTTGCTCTAAAATACATACATCCTTGTGGAATCGGAAGTGCCGTACTATAGGTATGTGCCCGACCCAGTTCTCGAAAATGGCAATATCACACTGTACTGGGATCAATCCATCATCACTGACAGGACTATTATGGCCAACAAGCCTGATATAGTGGTGGTGGATCGATCAGAGCGGCGCGCAATGATCGTTGAGATAACGGTCCCGCATGACGGGAACCTCGTGAAAGCCGAGAAAGATAAGCAAATCAAGTATCTTGACTTAGCTCGCGAGGTCTTCGACATGTGGGAAGTGGACTCGGCGATCATTGTGCCGATAGTCGTTTTAGCCAATGACTTAATTGCCAAGAGCCTCGACCAATACCTGAGGAGGCTCTCGTTAGGCAGCTGGATCAAGGCCTTGATTCAGAAAGCGGTACTCCTGGACACGGCTCGTATTGTTAGGAGGTTCTTCTCTCTGGAGCCCTGACCGCCGGTAGCTTGGACTCTGTTTCCGATACCGGTGGGCTACTATTTTTATATTTTTAAATGTTTTTTTTTTGTTATTTTATATGCGAATATTTAAAAAATAAATAAAGGAAATAATCAACTAACTTACAAAGTTGGCTGAAAAATCCGTGAAACTTATGAGACTCTGATTGTTATGACTCAAGGCCTTCTAAACACCACTAATTATTTTTATTAAAAAGACTTGTAATCACCAGACCTGGAAAACAAACATGCCATGAGAGATACAGATTAGAAAATAAGGAAACACATGATTGAAATGGAAGTTAAAGAGTACATTCTCTATCTTCCAAATTAGACCTCTTCTTTCTTCCTTTATCGTGTGGTTAGTGCCTACCCTGGTACCAGAGCTTTAATGCCGCCCAGAGGCCATGACTTGGCTTTCCATGCCGTCGAGAAATATCTCTCAGGCATGCTGGGTTCCTCACAATGTTTTCCTTCACCGAAGCAAGTGAAAATTATACATCAGAGGTATACATATATCAGAGGTGCGTGCCTTGGGTTCAAACTCGTTAACCATGACTTGGTAGTCCGACGGTCACACCACTAGGCTATCACTGCGATAACTAAGAACCTAGACTTTATTTCTTTAAAAACAAGCGTCAAAGTGTCTCAAGCACCGTGGTTGTACCAAAGCGTAAACTTTTTCGCCTGTCTCCAGCAATATACGCAGATCATTCTTTCCATTTATCCGCCGACGCAAAAAATTGCTTCGAAACTTTTGCTTTATTTTTTTGGGATCTGCATTTTTTTAACGTTTTTCCGCGCAAGAAAAGAATCGTGGGAAAGCCAGACTGCGCGTTCCTACAAATTTTATTCGTATACTTTAGAGATTTAAATAATATATGTTTTCGTATAAGGTATTTATAATATTTATATTGTAAAAGTTTTATGAGTCCATTAGGGAAAGCCGAAGTTGGAGTTTTATTTAAAATGATATTTAGGTAATACTTCTCTTGGGAATTCCCTTTTTTGCGGGCTCTGCGGTCGTTTTGGCGCATAGGGAAGTGAGCTTGTGTTCAGCTGTGGATGGATTTGACGTAGTTTTTGTTTTACTTTTTTTCATAGCCACGTCCGCGTTCATACATCTGGTCAAATACGCATGCCGGTTGGGAGTACCTATGTAAGGATCGTAGCACGTCCGAAAAATGTGTGAGTTTATGTGTGTACTTATTGTGTCTTTATGGCTTTTTGTTTATCAATGAGTTAGATGATATCATACTCTCACAATGCTACATAACTGAAATTGGTTGAAAGAAAGCGAGACAATAAGAGCCAGGGAATTTGTACCGTCATTTCTTCTTTCCGTCAAAAATACTAGGAAATTGGTGAAGGTAGGGTGTTTTGGAAACTGTCTTGATGTAATTTGGACGTTCGAAAAGTGGTCTTCTGGGCCTAATTCACACAGTGTGATGCGGTACTCCCGACCAGACGATGTCCCACTGGCTGGAGTGTCCGAAGTGTCCCAACACTTGCTCTTTAGGGGACCAAAAAACGCCACAGACGCCGCAACTAACGTGGCCAGATATTGGGCCCAAGAAATTTAAACAAGTCGTACACTACAGCCAGAGTCGACACGAAATAAGAAGAAGCTGAGAAAGAAGAGAAGAATTTTACTTTTCCCTACCTAGTACTACCTCCTCGTATTTTACAACTCCACCCACCTAGTTAGGTAGGGTACCTACCTACCCTACCTACTTACCCTCCAGAATTCTTTCCAGGTGAATGTATAACAACTGTAAAAAATTTCATCAAAATCGGTTCAGTAGTTTAAGTCTATAGATTTCGAACATACGGCCAGAGATTGATTTTAGTATATTAGAAGATGTAAGAACTGAAAGCTCACAAACATTGCACCAAAATATTCCAAGGCTAAGAAAAGTCCAAAGAAAACGAAATCTAAAAGACGTTCTATATTTCGGATATGATGGTAGGGCTCCCCGCGCTAGTTAGCAACTAGCCTCGGGTGACTAAACAAAAATAGCGGCGCGAAATACACTGGCTCGCTTCAGTAAATGTGGACCAAACATTTTGTAGGTACACGTACGGTAGGAATGGTGTTTTCCGGACCCATGTTTTTTTCTGAATCGTTTGAGATTTGCTGTGTTCTGAAAATGGACTATTCCTTTATTGCTTCGTTTTTTTTTTGCCTATTAGTTGTTGTAGTATTAACACGATTAATATCATGATTCATTCGAGCCTTGAATAGATCCAGAACATAATCTTCTTCTTTCTTCAGAACATAATGACCAGGGAACAGAGAAGCTGGCAGTGAAATCCACAGACTGGCGGTTCGCACAATACTACATGTGGAAGCATACCGTTTTTTGGTTGTTTTGGAGATGCTGTAATTTTTTTTTTGACGAGATAGGTGTTGATTTATAGATGGAACAGCGGGCAAAAGGTAGTCCTTTTGCCCGCTGTTCCACTCGAGTTATGATTCGATAAATCCCACGGATACGTTTTAAATATAGCCTGTGACACACGGGGATAATGCAGCTTTCCACTAGTAAATGAGTTTTTGGAATCGGATCAGCAGATCTGATGATTACTCCTCGTACATCGTAACTTACAAACCTTAGCGCTTTCAAATATAATATTATAGTGTAGCTTGCTAGCATGATTGGTTTTCTCCTTCTTTTTATCTCAAAATGTTGATGTTTAATGAAATTTTGTTTTCATGGGTTTCCAATATTACGAAACAAGGAAGTACGGGCCTACCATGAACAAATAAGATAATGAAGATATTGTACTAATCAGATAAGATTCAAAGGCGTGACTTGATCGGAAACTCCGGGTACTGATTACCTTTAGTAACTTAGGCATCGGCCAGAGTGAATAGGCGATGACTAGAGCGGTAGCGGGCGTGGTGGCGCAAGCGATTTGGTGGCCACGTTGGATCGTGAGTTGTTATAGCACTAGACGGTCACAGACGACAGCACAGGGAAAAACAATAGACGGTCGCTCGCTAGCCATTTAAATAAGTCACCCAGTCCCATCGCTAGACGCCGACCTCATGTTCAGCAGTCGCTCTTGCGACTAGACAAACGAAACAGATAGTTAGAAACAGCGATCGCATACTATGTTAGAAAGTGAAAGAAAAAGTATTTATTTGCCTCGCACAGAACTAAACAATAAAACAAAATTTAATAAAAAGAAAGCAACCAAAAATTAAAAGATAAGACATACTTACACAAACCGTACCGGTCCTGTACGAGGCCAAAAGGCCCCTTTCTAAGCGTGGTGCTGGTTCATTAAAAAAAAAATATGTCAAAGCGCTGGTATTCTGTTAAGACACAACTAGATACTTTTGCACCCACGTACGCTCCTTACGTCGTACGTGTGTCTCACTCGATCAAGATACGCTCAGTATGCGAATCTCTCAAATGGACGTCGTTATCTTCAAAGCATTTGATGAGTAGATACTTATCTCATTCAATATGATGAGTGAGAATGAGATGCTGCCCCGTTGGTCTAGCAGTTACAAGCGCTGCTGAGCATGAGGTTTTGGGTTCAATTTCCAGGTCGGGCAAAATGTTATTGGGTTTTTCATCACGAAATTCTCAGTAACAGCCACGGAGTCTGGATTTGTGCCCGGTTGATGGCAATAGGCTGACCGGAGTGGTCGCAACGAGCTAGTCGATCGTCGATCATGAAAAAATCCAATAACACAAAACAAAACGTGACAAAAAGCAAGAACTACCATCAGGTAGTTCAGTAGTTCAGGGTAGTTCAGGCTTCCTTTCATCAGAAAGGAAGCCTCAAACAATATGGGCAAAGTGCTCATATTTTAGTAAAGCAGGTATCAGTAATTCCGGGCGATGCGTAGCCCGTTCATGCGTTGCATAGACAATGTATGCAAAACGTGATATAACGTGAAACGTGGTGGAACGTAATAAGATTTTCATAGAACGGTATTACGAGGCGTATTGTTACGGTGTGTTGCATACAGTATTATTATAAGCAGTGATAGCCTAGTGGTGTGACCATTGGACTGCCAAGTCATAGGTCTCGAGTTTGAACCCAAGACACGCACCTCTGATTTTTCGCAATCATGTGCGTATTGTATAATTCTCAATTATCAATGAAAAACATCGTGAGGAAACCAGTATGCCTGAGAGATATTTCTCGACGGCATGTAAAGCCAAGTCAGAGGCCCATTGGCGGCATAAAAACTCAGACACCTGGCACCAACCACACGATAAAGGAAGAAAGTGTTTGACTTGTGTATGAGGTCGAAATTGGAACATGCGGAGAGTGAGACCATTATAAATCCCGAAGACGTTTCTGCAGAAGATAGCCAATGTCTAAATTGTATTTGCGCTATGGAATAATTGTAAATTGGCAAAAATACTGAACTTCCACACACATTTACATCTCCTATTCAACCTTTTTAGGGGATGTATTAGATTACAAACATCCGTCCTTAGTGCTCACCATCGTTACATACGTAGCTCTTGGTCAAAAATTGCAAGGTTCTATACTAGGCCTTAAAGGCGGAGTGTTGTCTGTGAATTTAAGACAAGGCTAAACAGTATAAAAAAAGTTTGCTAAAAGATTTTGCCCCTTTATTGCCGTTGCATTAAAAAATAGGTCATGTTTGTTTCCCGGAGGAGCTCGTGGCTAAATAATAACAGCCGCTCGGGTCGATCGTCGGGTTAAGTCGTGCTTGCCTGGGTTGGTCCGTGTATGGGTGACCACCCATTACATACCGAGTTTCCTCCGTGCCTCGGAAAGCACGTTAAGTCGTTGGTCCCGGCTGTCATTTGTAAATCTTTGACAGTCGTTACAGGTAGTCAGTGGCCCGAAAGACTGACAACCAGTCTTAGCAAGAGGTATCGTATTACCCAGTACGAACTGGGTTGTGGAGGTCAGATAGGCAGCCGCTCCATGTAAAATACTGGTATTCAGCTGCATCCGGTTAGACTGGAAGCCGACCCCAATATAGTTGGGAGAAGGCTAGGCAGATGATGTTTGTTCTTCCCTACTAAAAAACTTATTAAATACAGCGACAAGAAACCTTTAATAGCAAACAAAAACAAACTTCCCCCTGATTAGATTAGTAGGTATGATCTGCGTGTAACGAGACTTCAAGCAGTTAATTAAGATATCGCGCCGGCATCGCCGCGAGGTATGACTTGCACAACAAGCGAACACTTTCTGTGACAAGGATGGACGGAATAACTTAATTTTGGTGTTATTATAAGAAAACAGGATTAGAAGAGTAGAATAATTTGGAGTATTGGAGAGGATGAGTGAAAGGCGACTAACAAAAGATATCTACAAGGCAGATGTGAGTGGCAACGCCGGGAGGGGACACCCTAGAAGGACATACACTGACCTTATTGATGAGGTTCTTCAAAAAGGTCAGGTGCGTAGTACTCGCAACCGGTGTGCGTGTATGACCAGATGTATGAACGTGGATGAGGTAAAAGGAATGTGTAAGGATCGTAGCAGGTAGCGTTCTGTGGTTTCTGCCTACCCCCAGGGGAAAATGGCTTGAGTTTATGTATGTAGTTTGTATAATAACATACTAAGTTTAGGAGCTGTTAGCTCGACCAAGCTCCCAAACTTCTTCTTTTTCTTTCATTCTTTCTTTCTTTCAAATATCGTACATTATTTTTGGTGCCGAAGCCAGGGAATGAACCAGGGGCCTTTGGATAATATGAAATAAATAACTCAAAATATTTGCCTACCTGGCTTTGAACCCAGATGTTAGTAAGAGAAGGTGTGATAAAATATTGTTGTCTATACTTGTGACTTACCTGCACGTTTCCGCACAAGAGCTGGTTTCGAAAGGCCCAGAAAGAGAATAACTGGACTAGTTTTGGAGAGGTTTCTGCCCAACAGTGGGATATTGCTGGCTTTATTTTTTAAAGGTCTTTTACTGTGTTCCGGCGATACCTAACATAAAACTTCGTTCACACCAACTTCAGCAACTTCTTCTCTCTTGGAGTTGTTCCAAAGACTTTCACAAAGATGACAACGTCAAAGTTTCCTTCGACGAAGACTAACTTGAATAATTACAGACGGGACTAATTGCTTGAGTCCAATTAAATACTTAGGATACAATAACGATCTAATCAGGGGCGACACTTGCGTAGGGTTAGTTTTGTGAAAGTTAAATTACTCGTGTACATGTGGTTGAACGTTACCGCCTACGGTAGTTAGAATAGTATATATGTCCTAAGTTATTTTTGACTTTGAAATAAGTAAATGTTTTATGAGTAGGTCAAACAGATAAAGTGGAAGATCTAAACTAAAAGTCATTTTTTGTAATTTTCGGGGGAGTCTGGTCTTCGCCACTTCGTATCGATGGCATTTTTTTTTTATATTATTCGGACTTTGAAAGACTGAAGAGAGTAAGTCAGAAGTCGGAAAAATGGAAGGAATCCATTTTTCTCGATGTTGCGCCTCTTCTTGCCAATTAACAATGACGCCATCCAAGGCGTCCCGCCATCTTCTCCTCGGCCTGCCGCTGATGATTAATCGATTCATTTAAAAACATAACATAAAATCACGCCTGTAATCCTCGAACGGTTAAGCAGAGGTGTACTTCATAATACACTCACATTTCGGCAGTTATGTTTTAATCCCCATTTTAATAGGGGCCGAGCCTCTTGCTATCAACAGTGCACAAATCCAGACTCCGTGGCAGCTACAGAGAAATTCCTACTGGAACATCCCACTAACTCTTTGCCCGATCCGGGGAATCGAGCCCAGAACCTCATGCTCAACAGTCGCGCTTGCGTCCACTCTATCAACGAGACAGTGAAAATACAAAATCTATTCAAATTACATACATCGTGTTCTTTACCTCATCTTCTATACAAACATAGATTTTACGTGGGTTTCTAGTCACTAGTCAACGTTAATAGTCCTTACAATGCTATAACAAAACTGTAGGCGCCAATTAAGTCTGAATAGTTGCAGTTTAGAGTTTAAATTAATGGCTTTAGAGTTGTCTTTAAATTTATTTTAGATCTAAAGTTTTGTGTTCGACCACGGAAGTTTTCGATTAGGGAATCGAGTGGGTAGAGGAAGTTTATTAACGAAGTTTAGACTGTTAAATAATTTGTTATTATTGGTTCCGGTTTTTGTGGAAACTATAGTCGTTTAAGTGATTCTGAGTACAATGGTTAACCTGTTTTTATCTCTTTAGTGCAGTCATGACCAAGATTGTGTAAAACAACGCCATCTATCTATGTACGATTATACCACAGGTAGATATTTTACATCTCCCCTTACAGACAGTTTCATTCGAGCTTTTATTTAAAAAACAAATAAAATAAAAAAACGCCTTTTATTTCATGCATTGAAGATAAAAACAAACATTAAATGAGTGTGTTTAAAATGAATACATAATAATAATTTAAAAACAGTTGTTACATTTATGTTTTTGTTTGTTTCAATTTCATATAAGTTTTCTTAACATATTTTCATTTCAATTTTGATTTCTTGATTGCAATAACAATATTATATAAATATTAAAATTAAAGTATAATTAAAATTCTTGATTGCAATCAACTTTAACTTCTTGATACGTAAGTAATATAAACAAATGTGTAAATTAAATTTCAATATTAATATTCATTAACAGCTTTTATTTATAATTTCCTAATCCTTATTGATCTGGGGTCGGCGCAGCATTTTTTTTCGAATCTTCTGTAATAGTCGTCATATTGTCATGAGTAATTTCTTTATTAGCCATAGTATAATCTTTAAGACAGTCTATACAACCTTTCTTTGGTCTTCCACTATTTTCAGTAGCAAATACAAGCTTCACGAAGCCGTCAACCAATCATGTCGACGGCGAAGTGCCAATACCTCCTAACTGACATTTTTCGAGAAATTCACTTTTTTATCATTTTGAATTTAAAGGTGTTATTTGCATGTTTCAGTAAAATCTCCTAAGTGTAGTGGTGTTTGCTTAAATCCAGAATCTTCTAAAGATCACAACATTATCACATAAAAAGAATAAGTACAAAGTTAATACCTTATATCTAACCGAATACCTACTACACTATCATAAAATATACGAATTCAGCATAATATATTAATCCCACATAATTATTTTTCAATATAAATAAATAAACTAACATTTTTTTTACTTCTCAAGAAATTAAGCGTTTTTGTTATTTAGGGTGTTATTGGCACTTTGCAGTCAATGTTGTACATCAAACTAAGTAACTACGGAAAAACGATAGCTGGGAAACGATTTTTCGGGGTGAAACATCACGTTTCAAGGTAGGGCTCAATTTAACGTAATCAAAACATTATGCTGGTCGTGGAGGTATCTAAAAATATAACATAAACTGGTATTTAAAAAAAAACTTGTGATAAAGTTGGAACTTTGAACCCTATATCTTCGCAACTAGAAGGTTCTCATGCATACCTGGGACCATTGACTAGAACAAAAAAAATATCGCAATGACGGTTAGTACAACTGCCTTTCAGCTTAGTTAAGGATACTTTTACGCCCATTAATTAAAACATAATTATTTCCTTTATTTTATTTTTCATTATCATTTTTTAAATTTTTAAATATTCGCCTATAAAATAATAATAAAAAACATTAAAAAAAGAACATAATTATTATCTATTACCAAGTATGTCCACGTTTATTCCAATAGTTATCAAATTAAGTATGCATGAAGACTAAATGTTAAAACAAAAAACTTTTTTGCAAAAAAAAACCGACTTCCAAAAAAAACACTAAAAAAGTCGGAAATAACTTTACTTTCGGAAGTCGGTGACTATTGTTTGTTTCATTGACTTTTTTGCCACCGACTTCCGAAAGTAAAGTTATTTCCGACTTTTTTAGTGTTTTTTTTGGAAGTCGGTTTTTTTTTGCAAAAAAGTTTTTATTTTACCCTTTTTAGTTATCGCATCACACACAAATCCTTGTCAAGTATCAATTTCGCAATTTCTTTTACTTGGATGACATATTGTTTCCAGCTATTTTGATTTCAAAACCAAACTACTGAACCGATTTCGATGAAATTTCTATGGGACCAATTGGGAAGTAGATCCATTCAGATAAAAGAAGAATTTTTCAAATCGGTTCATAAATGACGAAGATATGAGGTAACAAACACAAAAATTTCCAGCTATTTTGATTTCAAAACCAAACTGCTGAACCGATTTTGATGAAATTTCTATGGGACCAATCGGGAAGTAGATCCATTCAGATAAAACAAGAATTTTTTAAATCGGTTCATAAATGACGGAGATATGAGGTAACAAACACAAAAAAAAAAAAAAAAAAAATAAAAACATACAACCGAATTGAGAACCTCCTCCTTTTTTAGAAGTCGGTTAAAAAGAAAAAGTATTAGCTTTTATCCCAAGCAATTTTCAAAGCAGTGTTACCATCCTAAGAAGATTGCAAGTACATATTAAAATGCAAGCAGCGGTAACCACTTAAAACCAACGCCTGTACATCGCCATTCCATGGAATCTTTTAGCAGTTGCAACAAAGTTTTCTATCTCATATAGTGAATCTTTATCTCTAGCAAAGTGCATTTCTAGTACACTTCAGTCATTTAGTTTCACCAGGTGACTACGTGGAGCACGTTACAAATACCGTCTTAAAAGCGTGCCCCAAGAGCATATAAAGTTACCCATTGAATACCCGACACGGTGGCTCGTTATGGACTTTTTGAGAACTACATTTAATACTCTTAGAGTTGGAGGGGAGAGGAATTGTAGGTTCCTGTAGAGTATTCTTAGTTAGAGAGAAGGTTTGAAAAACTATTAAAAATATTTTGAAGTAGACTAGACGTGTCTCATTGAGTTTTTTTGGAAGTTTATTAATCAGTTATGTATTTGTATTTATTTTAAAGTTCATGGCATTTATTCCATTATTTTTTTAAATTTATTAATCAGTTTTGAAATTGAGAGCGTATGAAAATCTGTTATAAGTTTTTGGAGAAAATAAATATTTGGGAGGTCTTTGAATTCCTGAACGCAATTGCAATCTTCATTACCTTACTATAAAAAGCGTTAAAGTAATAAACGAAAATTGTTTAACAAAAAATACTATTTCGAAAATGTAGAGAGAAATACTTGTATGAAAAATGTATGTTACGAAAATTAATTAAAACATCAATTCTGCATTCATCGAACGTCGATAAAAAACAATAAAGCATCAATATTTTCAAACTAGCGACCCGCCCCTGCTTCACAGTTCTTATGACTTGATTAAACATCGTGATTTGATACGTAAGTTCAATATTAATTTGAAATTCACTTTCCAAAATTAATTCTCTCTTTTGCATGAATGTGAAGCATATTTTTGAAAATTTTCCTTCTTGTTTTCTTAAAATTAAGGTGAAAACCGCTTCTAAATCTGTCATTAGACTGTGCAAAATTGCGTCGTTTAGAAGAATACACAAACATATGATAAGAATTTTTTTTTTTCTTAAAGAAACGTTACCCCACTTGGAAATTCTCCTGTTTCGTGGGTGCGTTTACAAAAATTTAAACTCACATACACATACAGCCAGAACCGGAATTAATACCTGTAGGCAAAACAAATACTCGTTCCGTACGGAAATCGAACCCGTGACTCGCAGCGCAGCAGTCAATCGCTCAGCCAGTGCACCTACCAACACCAAATATAAATCTTGTCGTCAGTTTATACAAGGTGTAATTTTGCATCCTCGTCAAATTCAAGGAGGTAACTATGCTAATGATTCTCGACCCAAATCAATAATAAAATGGGTAGGTCATTTCTGATACTTTTTTATTTATATCGGAAATCGGTAAGTGTACACGACCCGTATTAAAACGCGGCCCGTCTAATACTAGCAGTATAACCGCGTTTTCACACACATAAACAAACGCAAATGTTTATTTGATAAACGGGTGATTCTCCTCTTTTGAGAAGGGCTTCATTCTGAAATAGTGTCAAATTAAAACAACTAAAAAAAGCAACGTTTATTATTATTGACCAGGTACCGTAATTTATAGGTATTGATTATTTACGTCTTCTATGACAGCTCCCTGAATTTTGACGAGGATGCAAAACTACACCTTGTAGGTATAAAAGTCGTGTGCATGGCTAGCTTTAAATTCAAATACATATCATTTGATGTATGAGAAATTAACTCAGTAAATGCTAGTTCTTTTTGCGTTGCAAAACGTTTGCGATGAGTTAATAATGCTCCACGTTCCCCTTTTTACTCGGGTTTTCAAATGATAGTTTAAATGAGTTTGTAATACCATATTTTAATTTAAAATGATGTGTGGTTTAATTTTAAATTGGCTCTCTTATGTTCCTGGTATTTTTTTTAATCAAGTTACTACTGAGTTCACTGACGGTCGACCAATTTTCACCCTTATGCCCCGAGTTATAAGGTTGAAAGTGGTCGACCGACAGTGAGCGCGGTAGTACTTTACTTAATTTTTAAATTCTGTGTGTTTTAAAACAATTTTAGAGTCTTAAATTTTCCTATCGGTACAATATGGGAATATCACAAGGCTTCGGATACGTTCATAGTATTATACACTGTAGTGGGCAGACTCCTTAAAGCCGCTAATATTATGTAATTAAATGGTGATTATTGAGATGTTGTTGAGACGCTTGTCCCCTCCAAAAAGTTCATGACAAAGACTTGATTTAAAAACAGCGTTAAAAATTGTTACAACCATGAAAACTAAAAATTTTTCGCATAAAAATTTTGAGCAAAAATCCTAAAAGTAGCACCTCTATCATTGTCAAAGCAGCGTTATACTCTTGTGTATATGTTTCCTGCGAAATTGTAGTCGGAAAAAACCGACCAAATGCGAACACGAAGGGTTCCGTACCACCGTAAAAAAAAAAACCCTAATAGTACCTACAGGAGGCGTAGAGGAAGACCACATAAACGATGAATGGACTGTGTGAAGGATGATATGGCTAGAAAGGAGTTGACGGAGGAGATGACGAGTAATAGAGAGGTATAGAAGAAGATACGCTGCGCCGACCCCAAACAAATGCTCGAGCCTTCTCTGTATCAGAAGAGGCCTTTGCCCAGCAGTGGGACAGTTACAGGCTGGTATTATTATTTTTTATTATAATTAATGGAAACAGAAACACACATTCTGTGAAAATTCACAGCCTACTATGGTTTAAGGGTAGCACCTCATCTAGCAGCATAGAATTGCATCTTCCGTGCTCCTATACTTTGATGCGTCGTTACACCTTATGTTTTTTTAGTTCATTTTCTTGTTTCCTTTATACATTGTTCTACATTTTTCCTAATAAAACATACAAAAAAAACCTTTAAAAATATTAAAAAAATAGTAGCCCACCGGTATCGGGAACAGGGTCCAAGCTACCGGCGGTCAGGGCTCCAGAGAGAGGAACCTCCTAACAATACGAGCCGTGTCCAGGAGTACCGCTTTCTGAATCAAACCCAGCCTATTAGTTCATTTTATTATAGGGACATGGAAAAATGCGATTCCTAGCTGCTAGACAAGGCGCATTCCTAAAAGATGTAACAGACACACACATGATATGACAGATGTGGCTGTGAAACCTTAGTAATAGGGTCCCGTCAGCATCCTTCGGGAACGGAACCCTAAAAAATGTCTAAGTTGCCTCCATTTTGTTTTTCATTTTCGCAAAAATCGACGCCTGATCTTTATTGCGGTGACAGTCATTTTCCTCGTTAAAAGAGGGATAGACTTAATGAGCGCAAAAGATCTGGGGTGGATCAAAAAATACTTTTTTTTTGTGTCAAAAGCTTTTGGTTTTATTCTTTTTGGTTCCGTCGTTGCTAATTAGTGGGGTTTTCTGAGTTGTAAAAGCACTGATTAAAATTCTAAATAAGAGTTGGTAATGTCTTTTTTTTATTTGGTTTGAGGTTGTTTGGTTAAGGGATGAACATGGTAAGTACGTCTTTTTCTGCTTGTTGAAGAGATTCACCGGTGGTGACTCTTAGTTATTTTTTCTTTCATGGTACCTATATGGAAGAGGGTTGTCCTTATTTTGGTCTGTTCGTATAACCGCTCATAACTCATGAACCATTTAACGTATTTATTTTGAATTTTGTTCCATGGTTATGTTATCAGTTTGCTCACTGATAAATGATGTTTATTTTGGAAATAGGTTTTTACAAACACTTTCACGTACATTTAATTTTTTTTTTAAACTAGATGGGGCCAGTATTTCGTAACTGGCAACTCTGAAAAGAAACAGCCGAAATAAAGAGAGTCATAGTCTCTTTTAAGGTCCAGACATAATCTTGTTCAAAGTACATGAAGACAATGCAGAATGGTATCTGAGATGGTTTACTGAAGAAATAACCACACAGATTTGAGTCAGTGAAAGCATTTGTCAGCAATCGTGTAGCTCGACTCGTACCTAATAGATACTTGGCAGCATCCGATTAGACTTGGGAAAGAGCTAAGCAGATGATGTCATAATGTTCTCTGCTTACGTTTCAGTTCAAAAATAAGATAATATTCATACGAAAGTACTCGTGTGCAAAGTCACTAATAAAGTCCCTATAGGGACTACTAGCAAACAATATACACACACACACACAGACATCACACACATTGTTAGTATACTAACAATAAATGATGAGGAATTTTAGGCTTTCAACAAAATTGATCCGTAACCCAAATCCGAATTTAATTGGGTACAGAAGAGATTAAAGTGTACACTCATCTACGATATTGAGAACATAATTTCCCTGAAAACTGATTACTCGCTAAGCCTTCTACACACAGGCACAACCGTCCGATCTCACCGCAACGCTAATTGCGATACTCATCTCTGTTACTACCTACATTGTTAATGAGGTTGAGGTCAGATGTAATGCAGATTTATTTCTTGGCAATGGTACAACTTAGGATTGCACTATGGAGCGTGTTTTTATTATAAGATTGAGATGTGTACATAACGTCTATTTTCCTCGAACGTTTGAAGTACATGCAAGTATAAAATAGGTAAAGCTCAGGTAGAGGCGACACTTGAATGTGGTGCCAAAACAAAGCTCGCACGGTTGGCGCAGAGCGCAGCGCTGGGCTATAATTCACAAAGTGGGCCCAATGCGTGTTGGCAAATGTCACATGTCTTCGATTTAAAAGCAACTTCAAAAAAGGAAGAGGTTCTATGTTTGGCTAATGTATGTTTTTTTTATTGTCTCTTTCTGTCTTTTTTTTAAACTTTGCCCCGCTCTAATAATCTCTCCCGTATAGGTGCGTTTAAAGAATTTAAACTCACATACGCAAACAGCCAGACCGGGAACAGCAACCTGTAGGCCATACACATATGAACCTACGTGTTCCGTACGGGCATCGAACAGAGCAGCCAATTAATTTCATGTAGTTGTTGCCTAGTTGATGATAAATTAAAGAGCTTACCCGAAATGCTAATCAACATTTCATTTTGTAGTCTAAAGGCTTACCGCTACCATTAAGTCAATTCCATCAAACTAGCAACAGGGTCTTTCAGTTTAACTAACAATTTAGATCTTTCGGTGACCTCCAGTAAGCCATGTGACCTTAACTTTAATTATAGCTAAGGTTAGCTTGCCTTGGCTTTATCTTAGTTAGCCTCGATCGGCGTCAAGATTAAGCAATGGTCATGTACCTACGAAGTTAGACTAAATTACGGTCGTTTGGCAAAGCAATATTATGCGTCTGAAGTGAGTCAGGTCTTTTTACTAAAGGAGTTTTCCTTTGCAAAAAAAACGGGCACCTTACAATCATTGACTTTTCTATGGGTAATATTAATATTTTTAGTATGTCATTAGCATAAACGACTAGAAATGTCTTATCATCAATGAGAATATAGTTTTTAACACTTAAGTCCTGGAATCGGTGTTTTAGTCAATGTAAACAGAGAGCCGTGTTAAAATGGTCATTTTTATGGGTATAAGAAATTAAGACTACGAGTATTTTTATGGTATTTTAATAAAAAAAGACATGAAAAAATAAAAATTAATAACGAGTATGACCTCTTCTTGCAGCGATTACGGCATGTAATCGTCTTGGCATGCTTTACACCAGGCTTTTGATGGTGTCCTGTGGAATGTGTTCCCACTCAGCCGATATCACAGGTTTAAGCTTCCTGATGTTTTGTGAAAGTGGTTGGACAGATCGTACTCACGTGGTCAATGGGGTTAAGATCAGGACTCGGCGTTGGCCAATCCAAACGATTAATACCGACCTCTTGCATATAAGCTTCTACGTCGAACGACGGGCCCGAGCATTATCGTCCATGTAAATGGCATCTTCACCAATTACAATCAGTGTGGGTTGTGCATCCGGTGCTCGAGGAGTAACTTGGGGGGCCCGCGCTGGTCGTCAACTGCATAATATCACCCGCAAAAAGCCCCCTTCTCACTGTCCATAGGCTAACTTATGCTCTTCGTACCTCTTCAAGGTTTCTTTTGAGGTCTATGTAACTGCATTTGTGGATCCTCAGCACCTCAGTCACTAAAAAGCGGTCGTCTCGTGGTTGTGTGCAACGT
Source organism: Standfussiana lucernea (assembly GCA_964057025.1). Taxonomy (NCBI): domain Eukaryota; kingdom Metazoa; phylum Arthropoda; class Insecta; order Lepidoptera; family Noctuidae; genus Standfussiana; species Standfussiana lucernea. The sequence goes on along the minus strand of OZ059807.1, from coordinate 12,038,532 downwards.
TTTCTCCCAGAACCTTGTCTTCTCTGAACGGAACCTATCTCTTGGTATCGACTCCAGGTTCTTTTGACGGTTGAAGGACTTACGTTTAACCGCTCTGAGACATAACATTATCTACACCCCTCTTCCAGCAGCGCTATAATTTTACTAGCTCTTATTGCTTTTTCTGCCATTAGAATCGACATAAAGATATCTGTTTTAGGTCACAATAAAGCAGGATGTCGCATAACAAACATAAATTATTCTATAAAAATAACGAGAAGTTAGTTTTAGTTGCCTGATAACATTTTAACCGCAAACCCACGAAAAGTAAAACTGAAAAAGTCACAAACTGAAAAAGGGATCATTATTTTTAAAAACAAAAGTTTCGAATTTGGAATTATCTTTTTTTCATACCCAGACTCTTTATTAAGTGCCAGTAGTTTGACTATTAAAACCTCATTAGAACTAAATGATTACCAATAATGTAGAAAAATCAAAATCGCCTGTTTTTTTTGCAAAGGAGTGTACCTATATCTGTGTGAGGTAGAGGAGGGCAAGAAAAAGTATTTATTTATCTCACACAGGACAAAACAAAATGATTAAAATAAAAAAAAATAAACATCAGAAAAATAAGACATGCATACATTAAACTAAAATTGAACATCTACGAGGCCAAAAGGCTTTCTCAGCATAGTGCCGTAACATTAAAAAAAAATCACAGCGATTCTCAGTTAGTGATTCTGATAGGTCCCAAGAGTATTGCTATCATTTTCCTAATCACAGTTTGCACGTAATCGTTTCCTGAATCGTCAATACCTTAAAAGGTTTGCTAAAACTGATGGGGATAAAAAGATACGGTTTTAAACCACCGATAACGATTTTACCGATCCATGGCTCAAATTATTATAATATTTAAGAATCATAAGTCATTTCCCATTTTCATACTAGAAGAAAAGAAAGAATAATTATTATTTCAGCGAAAATTCAAAGCTCTGACAACATAATTATAAAAATGTCGTAAAAAGCTCAAACTTTATTCAAATGTAATTTTAACAATATTAAACAGTGAGTTTAAATACTAAAATAGCTTTAAATTCTTCTCGCGTAAAAATAATTGCTATTGTCTATCTCGTGTTTACGTCAAACAACGAAACAGTGTTTTGTTACACAAAGATACCAAAACATTAGATATAACAAGCGCAAACCATCAGACAGAAGATCTCATGCAAATTAAGCCTAGAAACTAATTAAGATGTCTTAGGAACAAAAGTGGCTGAATTTAATGAATATGCCTATGAAAACTTATTTTCTTAATCTGGATAAAAGATATTTTTCTTCAATATCTAATGTAGATAGCGGGGCCATGCCTAATCTGCCCTGGCGGTGTAGCGCGTCTGGCATCTTTGAGTCGAGAACAAGGGTGATGATTTTTATGCTGTAATTAGTAAGCTTAGAGCATCTTTTCACTTGTGACTACTTAGGTCTAAAAACGACATTGTGATCACCGTATTTGGCACCATTTACATGTCCACCAAATATTTTGTTTTAACCTGATCTACATTTATATGAAAGTTTAATTTTTTGGTATTTTTGTTATTTATATTAATAAACATGTACAAAAGTAAAAATTTTGCTTAATTTGTAATTTTATGGGTGCCAATACCCGAAATAAACTATTTATTATTATTATATTATATAGACACGCGGCAGCGTGTCAAGCCAAGTGCAAGCCAAGATGAGCTGGGGACGCAGCAGCTGTGTGTTATATAACACGAACCATTTGGAGTTCTAGTTTATATGGAAATGGTTTATCCAGTAACATAATTATATTTATGCAAAACTCATCATCATCTGCCTATCTTTTTCCCAATGATGTTTGTGTCGGCTTCCAGTCTAACTGGATGCAGCTGAATACCCGTATTTGAAATGGATCGACTGCCCATTTATTTATTTATTTATTTAGGATCTTCAACAAAGGTATACAAAAAACGTTATTAGATAATGGACGACAAGGTATTAAGTAGGTGTAGTCCTTCACTTACAGGAGATCACAGCATCCAATCTTAATTTCGCAACCCAGTTAGGACTGGGTAATACGGTACCCCTTAGAAAGGCTGGTTGTCAGACTTACTGGCCACTGACTACCTGTAATGACTGTCAAAAGTCTACAAATGGCATCCGGGACCAACAGCTAAATGTGCTATCCGAGGCATGGAGTAAACTCGGTATTTAATAGGTGGTCACCCATCCAAATACCCACCTAAGCAAGAGCGGTTTACCCTGAAGATCGGCCCCGAGCAGCAGTTATTAGTTAGACACAAACTCCTCAAACTCATGGAAATAAATATAAACACTATTTTTCTCAAAAGCCAAGCTCGACTTGAAAAGAAACCTTTTACTTTCAAGAATTCTTTTCTAAGGGCAATATTTCCACGTTTCTAAACGACGGTACTGATTTAGAAAATCCTACCCTTCCGTGCAAGTACTCGGGACTAAGCCCTGACTCAGTATGTAAGTACATTGATAGTATACAGGGTGACTTTCTTAACATGGATTGTTTGAAAGCAAACGAGGAAAAGTTTTTTTTTTTATTTTTTATTTAAGGGATTTTTGTACACATATGCGACGATGTCAATCCCATCGTACTTTTATAAATATCAAGTTACTTTCTAAACTAATTTAACTTATCAAAATATCACAAAACTGAATGAACTTAATCTAGTTTCTTATCTTGAGGAAAAGTTTGAAAGGTTTCATATTAGTTGATATAAATTGAATGATTGATTCCCATTTGCTAGACCTATGCTTATGGCACAATTAACATGATCAGCACAAATTTAACGTTTCCACTGTCGGAAAATAGGACGCATCTATGTGTGAGGGAATTGGTCAGATACAGAAAATAGTCTGCAGCCAAATAAATAAATGTCTGTGGTTCGAACACAAGACTTGCGACCTAAGTCGACGACGTTACTACTGGGTCATCAGTGGCCGAGCTATTATGGTATTCGTAAAGATTCAATCTAGGGTTTCTTATAGCATAACATCACGCATGTATTATGTATATCACCCAATTATAGTACACCCTTATTTTGCCATTTATGTTTAAGTACCCATTTAAATGGCGAGCCTATTGCCACCAACCGGGCACAAATCCAGACTCCGTGGCTGCTACTGAGAAATCCCTGATGGAAAAACCCAACGACACATTGCCCGACGCGGGAATTGAACCCAGGACCTCATGCTCAACAGTCGCGTTTGCGTCTTGTTTCTATTTCTTAGTATGTATCAGAATATTTCTGAGAAAATTAATAACAGAATATTAAATTACCATGGCGCCTGTATACCCCGAAGGGTTGTGGGAAGAAGGGTTGTATAGTACCACCCACAATAATTAAAAACTTCAAGAATACTACAAAAAAAAAATGTAATTTTAAGAAGGACACTCTGTAGGTATACCTTCACATGTACACGTGTACAACGTACCTTCATACATCTTCCCTGACCCCAATCTTACCGTCTCCCAACGAGCCGTGAGACCATTACAAGTTTCTTATCTTACCCTATGAATTATGGGGCATATCATTAAAATATAGGGTCCATCATTAAACTTAAACAATGTATGGGGAAGGGTCCTTTAATTTGCATAATCTGTCAATTTGAAATTCACGAAACGGCGAATATTTCGGTTAACGGCTATTGGTTTAGTTTCTGTATGATTACTGTTTGCATAAATGGGTGTAAATGTTTAGATGGGTGTTAGGATTGTATTAAGTACTAGCGATCCACCCCTGCTTCGCACGCATTTTACTACTTGGCAAAACATCATCATCATCGTTCTGTGACTGTCTGTCACGTACTCCAAATATTTAGCAAATATCTTAGTCGAGATTTATTTCAAAATCATCACACGGTATCGGGACACTTACAAACTCATTGAACCTCTATTTTTATGGCTTGACAGCCTGACAAGTTACCGTAATTAACAACGAAACGTTCTTTCTTTCTTTGAATTGTAAAACATTATTGGATCACTTCGAAACGCATAAATTCATAGTTATTTATGATATAGGAGGAATAGTTTATTTAATGGGAAACGGACTAGGGATAGTTACAGCTAGCTGAGGCCAAATGTATTATTTCAACAAATTCTTAGGAAACGATAAAAAATATATGTCGGAGAAAGCGATAACTTTTAAACACCAAGTTGCTGATTTGACCATTGTAGTAGGGGTAAACGCCGTGACGTCAGATGTTGTTTTAATGGCGGCACGTGGACAAAGTCGTTTTGTAGAGTGGGGATTGTGCCGAGATCACTTTTGCTCGGAACTCCAACCAAGTCACTCCTTCAGAACGAAACTGTCGGTTTGCCCATTTTGTGGAGATTATTTGTTAGTGTTATTTAATGTAAATTTGTGTTAAATAATAAACTGTGATTTTTGTGTACCGAAACCGAAACTATTATTTTAACATTTTCATCATGAACCCGGTACCACCGAACCCTAATGACAACGGCGCTATCGCTCAGCCATCGCTTACGCCGTCATCAGAATTGGGATCTGGACTCGATTCCCACTGGCGTGCTATGTTCGAGATGCAGCAGAAGAACATGATGCAGCTGATCGAAGCCATCAGGACACCAACAGTGGCACCTCAGATCATGCTGCTAGAAATTAATCCGGAGCTACCAGATACCGATCCACTTGCTTGGTGCGATACTATCGATATTTGCCTCGACGAACGTCCACTGGAGGGTGCATCGCTTATTATAGCTCTGGCGAGTGCAAGTCTGAAGCGGAAGTTCGATCGCAGTACCGGTGAGGGCGCCACTGATGCAAAGCGTTTAAAGCCACAAACTTCCACTATGTTCACGTGCTATAAGTGCGGAAAACCGGGACACAAAGCGGTGAACTGTCGTTCGAAGTTTACGCAGCCTGCTGGAGCTAACGCCCAGAAAACTACACCGGCGGCGACTTCATCGGGTTCCAGCAAAAGAATAACGTGTTTCCGATGTGGCGAGAAAGATCACATCTCGTCGCAGTGCAGCCGACCTGGAACGAGCACAGCCATAGGCGCTCACGGGACCAGCGATTCCGGTCCGAGCACCGTCCCGCAGCGACGTGTGGACAGTTGTGAGGTTCGCGGCGTCCTTGGACAGCTACAACAATCCGGTGAGTCGTTTTCATTTTGTTTTGATTCCGGCGCCGAGTGTTCTCTCGTTAAACAAAATGTAGCTTATAAATTCTCGGGCAAACGTTCACTTTCAACCGTGCAAGTAATTGGTATCGGTAATAATTCGAATGTTTTTAGCACTGAACAAATTCTTAGTGATGTTGTGGTCGACAATAACGAACTGTCAATTTTATTTTACGTACTACCTAGTGATGCAACGGAAGTGTCTTAACGGAAGCAGAAACGGAAACAGATGTCAAAAGTAAATCTTAGCGGATGCGGATGCGGAAGCGGAAGCGGAAGTGTTAATACTATGAAGAAAAAACACATTTTTATTTTTTTCAGATTTGTTTAATAGAATTTGTCATTTGTATTTTGTACTTTTAGTACTCGAAGTTAAACAGAGGTAAGTTATATTTAATAAAAAGTAATTTGGCCGCTTTTACACCTTTGAGTCTGTTTCGGTGTTCTTCATATAATTATATATTAAACCAGCTCCGCTGTAGTCGTGCGACCTTTTCGCGAATACACTTTTTCACAGAGTTTGCATCGGGCACTTGAGTCATTAATCTCAACAAAATAGTTCCAAATGGGACTGGTTTTTGGTTTCATAATTGCACTAGACACAAAACTAATAGGTACCTAAGTAACAAGTAACAAAAATAAGAAAAAATCAACAGAAGATTTACGAGCTTACGTTAAACGTCACGAGGCGCGGTGATGCGCAGAATGAAACAGAAATGAGAAAATAGAATGATAAACAAACTCGTTGCGACGCGTTTGTGTACCGCCCCCGCCAAACCCCCGCACGCGCTGATTCCGTCATGCATGTCCAGTCGTTCACGCGCCCCCACCCCCGCGCTCCTCGCTGTATCTTCCGTTTAGAGTTCTGTTATAAAGTTGCGGAACCAGAAACGGAAACAGAAGTGAAAAAGCTTGCGGAACTTCTGCAGAAGCGGAAGCGGAAGCAGAGTTCTGTTGCAACACTAGTACTACCCGACGATTGTATGAAATACGATGTTATGATCGGACGCGATAATTTGACACTTGGCTATACGGTACATTTAACTGAATCTACCCTACGTATTTCGAAAGTCGCAAATGTAGGTTGTTGCTATTTACCTCCCGTAATTGATCTTTACAATGTTGATTCTGATATTTCAAACGAAAACAAGGACCGGTTGACGTCCCTTTTGAATGAGTATTCGAATGCTTTTATCAATGGTTTACCGTTAACTCGAGTGACTACGGGTGAATTAAACATTCGATTAGTGGATCCAGCACGTACGGTACAACGTCGCCCACATAGGCTTAGTCTCCATGAGCAGCCAGCACTATTAAAGCTTTGAAGTCCAGCGTTGCTTTATTTGGCTCTCCTAGTCGTATAATCGCCGACCAAGGTCGTTCCTTTGCCAACAAAGTGTTGAAGGAGTTTTGCGATTCACACAACATTTCCTTGCATTTAATTGCTACGGGATCTAGTCGCGCGAATGGTCAAGTCGAAAGGGAGATGGGTTTGTTAAAGGGTATGCTAACCGCGGTAGAGACGTCGGAAAGGTCGTGGCAGGATGCTTTGGACGATGTACAGTTGGCTATCAACTGCACAATGAACCGTGTTACGAAATCAAGCCCCTTAGAGCTTTTGATAGGAAAAGTTGCTAGGCCTCTAACGCTAATGGCTTATAATGACCATGATGAAACCGGAATTGACCTAACAGAGGCGAGAGAACACGCGGTGGACGGTATTAAGAAGAGTGCGGCTTATGAAAAAGCCCGTTTTGACAAAAATAAGGCCAAAGTAGTTAATTTCAGTGTTGGTGATTTGGTATTAATCAAAAAATGAAAAAAAAGAAACCAAACTAAACCCAAATTTAAAGGTCCTTTCAAAATTTTAGAGTTGCTTGAAAACGATCGCTATGTTTTAAAATCACTGACAGGAAATAGAACATACAAGTATGCTCATGATCGCATAAGAAGGATGCCACAAGGTCATATCCCCAGCGAATTAGACGTAATTAGTGAAGAATTGGATCTAGATGATGCGGGTGAAGGCCCATCAACTCGTTCCGATTAATGTTAATGCACAAAGTATTTCTTAAGCGGACGGTTTACCGGAGAGAAGGCTCGGTAACATGCGTCCTGTTTAGGGCTTATCAGTGTGAAGGACTGATACTGACTTTTGGTACTGGGCTTGCCAGGTCTTAGGACCGGTACTGTCCAATCTATTGTGTGCACGACAGCGAGAAGGGCTGTGTGTGATGTATCAGACATTACCAGCGAGAAGGGCTGATAATAAGTTGACTACTTTGTTTTTACTTGGTGCATTGATATTGTGTTCTAGTTTATTTCATTTGACTTTTCTAAATCTTGATGTGTCGCTTCAAATGCAAGTCCTTTGTTTGAGGTCAGGTAGGCCGAGCAATCTTATATTGTCTACAAATGCATTTTGTTTTGTCGCCAGGTAATACAGCACACGAGGACGTGTGACTTGTCAGTATGGCCGTGTCGGAGAAAGCGATAACTTTTAAACACCAAGTTGCTGATTTGACCATTGTAGTAGGGGTAAACGCCGTGACGTCAGATGTTGTTTTAATGGCGGCACGTGGACAGAGTCGTTTTGTAGAGTGGGGATTGTGCCGAGATCACTTTTGCTCGGAACTCCAACCAAGTCACTCCTTCAGAACGAAACTGTCGGTTTGCCCATTTTGTGGAGATTATTTGTTAGTGTTATTTAATGTAAATTTGTGTTAAATAATAAACTGTGATTTTTGTGTACCGAAACCGAAACTATTATTTTAACATTTTCATCATGAACCCGGTACCACCGAACCCTAATGACAACGGCGCTATCGCTCAGCCATCGCTTACGCCGTCATATATATTAACTATTTAGACCAACCATAATTATAGTGATTCAAGAATAATCTATCCTGTATCTTTTAAAAATGATTCGGTCAGGCTGACACGAACACGTGTCTTGCATATGCGCTAGTTGTACGAAAAGTGCATTTTCCATGGGGAGGGATTGGAATGGTTTGATACCACATCTATTTTATAACCAGTCTGAGGACTGTTACGGACCATATTCATATATTTATTTGCATTCCATAATGTGTCGCGAAGTTGTTACAATGGGCTTAAGCAAAGGTACAATTACGGACCCTGTAGGGCACAGCAAAAAGTATAAAAATAATGTTTAAAATAAAATTAATACTTAAACAATAATTAACAGTTTTAAAATATGTCCTCAATATTAATTAAGTAAATTACATTTAAATTTATTTCGAGATCAATTATAACATAATAATTATTTGGTAAGATTAAATTATAATATATTTTATAATAGTAATAATATAATATTGATCTATGGATGTATGAGTGTGAATTCTAAACCATTATCAATGTGTGGTGTCTGTTTGTGTAAAATATATATTTGTTTGTCATGTATGTATTCGTTTACTGTGTAGTATGCTTTTTTAACTGACTGCTGTTATGTTATGATGAAGCCAATGTTTTGACATTTTACTTTGAAGTTGCGCATCTTTCGTAGAATTCTCGCGCATTTTCGGGATTTTTTGTAGTTCTTTGCTACAATTTAGTTTGTACATTACACAGTTAGCATAAAGTTCAATATGCTTTGTAAGATTCTTTGATAATATAATGTCTAGATGGAGCGTCAAGTGCGCGCAAACGTGTCAAAAAGTGTCAACCAACTATTGGTTCACAAGTGCTTTCCCGCCAATCAGTGCAGATCGTGTCATACACCTAAAACTTATCTTATTTAATAAGTCTATTTTTTTATGTGATTTATGGGAGAATTTTAGTAGCTGGTATCATTATTTACGCACACAAAGACATAGACGCATAGTGTAAAACGACGCCTGCACGCACACATACTTGAAAATGTTGACTCGTTTTCTTTGATACGATTGTAGGGCGACGCTCTATCTAGACATTATATAATCATAGGTAAGATTATGTAAAAAAAATCGGTTTCATTTAATTCTGCGGCAGTGCAAATTAAGCCTTACCGTTAATAATCTAAGATAGCTGCGGGTGTCGTCCACATATTCAATTACTGTTTAGGATAATCGAACTTTGCATAAACGAATAAATTCGGAAATTCGAATGTAAGTTTCGATTCGTTCGTATGGTAATGTGACCTAGTTTAGGGATTTGGTTTGCATCAGGTGCCTTTAAAACTATGTTAGAGCTGAGGTACATATTTACAAAAAACTTTTTTGCAAAAAAAAAACCGACTTCCAAAAAAAACACTACAAAAGTGGAAAATAACTTTACTTTCGGAAGTCGGTGGCAAAAAAGTCAATGACACAAACAATAGTCACCGACTGCAAAAAGTTTTTATTTTACCCTTTTTTTAGTTATCGTATCCCACACACAAATCCTTGTCAAGTATCAATTTCGCAATTTCTTTTACTTGGATGACATTTTTTCCAGCTATTTTGATTTCAAAACCAAACTGCTGTACCGATTTTGATGAAATTTCTATGGGACCAATCGGGAAGTAGATACATTCAGATAAAAGAAGAGTTCTTCAAATCGGTTCATAAATGACTAAGATATGAGGAAACAAACACAAAAAAATACAACCGAATTGAGAACCTGCTCCTTTTTTTGAAGTCGGTTAAAAATACAAGGTGGTTGGGACCCTGGCGCTAAAACGGTAACCACTTATTCAGGACGTCATTCTAAACCCCCCTCATATAGCAATTTTTCGTCGGTTATTAAACAAAAATCAGCTGTGTCCTACAAAACTGCAATACCTACACGGTCAAAATATATGGAACGGTAGATTTCTTTTAAATAGAAAAAAATCTATGTGGGGGGGTTGAGAATGATGCACTGAAACTCAGTAACCGTGTTAGCGCCGGTATCCGTTCCACCGTGTATACCAAGCTCACAAAAAAAATCTAGAAAAAAATGCCTATCGTATATCAAGTGAACTTTCTGACAACCCCAAAAGCCAGTGAAAACCTTCTAATCCAATATCATAATTTTCCATTCAACGCATTTATTCGTGTGTTACCTTCCATCACCCACAAAGTGAAACGTGGGCAACCGTTGCCCGCTGCTTCCGGCGGCTCATTTCCGGTAGGATAAGGAAACCCGACCGACTTCCGGTGAAGAGATTTCTTGAAATATCTCCCCCATTGTAAACGTCTTTATCGGGCTCGTATATTTTTGTTGAGTGTCGTTTATGTGACGGTAAAAAGAGGGTTTTATGGAATTATAAATGTAGGTGACAATTTGTTAAAATAAAAGAAAAAATAAAGATAGAACAGAAAAAGTATTTATTTAAACTAAACAGAAGACAAACTAATTGGCAATAATATTTCAGCATGGTGCTGCAACATTAAAAAAAAGTCACAGCGCTGGTATTCTGATAGGGCCCAATGTGATGCCACGGTTAGATCCGAATAAAAATTTAAAATGGGTATCTAGGGTACTTGGTAAACAGTAGCAATAGCAAATCCGTCGGACCCGGTTGACGTTTTTAGATCTTTGGCAGCCGTTAGGGGTATTCACAAGCCCGAAAGTCTGACAACCAGTCTTACCTCGTATTAGCCTGTAACTAGCTTGTGGAAGTTAAGTAGGCCTTCGCTCCAAGTAAAATACTGGTCAGTCGGTTAGACTGAAAGCATCCTCAAATATTTAAATAAATAAATAAATAACATAAAATAGCCTTTTATTTCTTGCAAAAAAAATAATGATATCGAGTTCTTCATGCGATCGCAACTTAATATCTAATTCATTTAATATTAATAAGTACATAATGGGTCCGATTGCGTTTCTTCGGCGCACTTAAATAATGCCGAATAACAGACTTAAATTAGTCTAAAATTCGTACTAATATTATTGCTATTGCGTTTGTTAATTAATTATGTCCACAACACTATTTATGTCCAATTCGGACTTAAATTATGTCTACGCAAGACTTTTGCTATTCCGTTTCTGACAATTTGACAGTTCGTTGGCTTTAAATGAACTTATACCTACGTCTAGGAAGTGTCTTTATGTTCGCACCTATTTAGTCCGTACGTAAGCTAAGTTTCTTCAGAAAATAGTGAAGAATGTTTCCTTATGGCTGGGCTATCATTCAAAGAAGACACAATGAGGAACGGCAACGGTATGAGTACGAAATTTATATTATAGAAACTTTGCTTTTCTTGTATACGGTATAAGCATAACATAACCTAACTTTTTTCGTTGTAGGGCTGCGAGAAGGATAGCGCATCGCCATATTCGGGACCATTCCAACCCTTTCGACGTGCCTGCAGAGGTTTTCACCAAATTATACAGGCTGTCTAAAAGAACTGCGCATTTTTTAGTGGAGTGTCTTCACCAGAATTTAAATCGACAAAGGCAGCACGGAATTCCTGTGCATATCAAAGTTTGGGCTTCACTCCATTTCTTTGGACATGGCGGCTACCAAACAACGGTTGGGCAGGGGCAGTATTTAGGTTTAAGTCAGCCATCTGTAAGCAAATGCTTACAAGAAGTTGCTGATGCAATTATAACACATGAAATATTTTGTAAACATACCGTTAACCATTTCCGGATTCCTCATCAAGAAGTTTAATAAATATTGTTGCTGTTCTTTCTTCATTCTTGGCTTCTTTGTATCCATATTTATTAAAATTTTAATAATTCTTGCGAAACTCACACAAACACTTTTTTGCAAAAAAAAAACACTAAAAAAATTGGTAAATAACTTTACTTTCGGAAGTCGGTGACTATTGTTTGTTTCATTGACTTTTTTGCCACCGACTTCCGAAAGTAAAGTTATTTACCACTTTTTTTAGTGTTTTTTTTGGAAGTCGGTTTTTTTTTCAAAAAAGTTTTTATTTTACCCTTTTTAGTTATCGTATCACACACAAATCGTTGTCAAGTACCAATTTCGTTTACTTGGATGACATTTTTTCCAGCTATTTTGATTTCAAAACCAAACTGCTGAACCGATTTTGATGAAATTTCTGTGAGACCAATCGGGAAGTAGATCCATTCAGATAAAAGAAGAATTTTTCAAATCGGTTCATAAATGACGGAGATATGAAGTAACAAACACAAAAAAAACATACAACCGAATTGAGAACGTCCTCCTTTTTTTGAAGTCGGTTAAAAAATAACCACGACAGACTTGACAACTTGACAGACTAGCGTTGTGGTGTTGCCATTTGCGGCGTCAAACGAACGTAATTATGTCCATTTCCATAGACGTAGAATTAAGTTCAAATTTAGTGACGTGAACTTATTTTAACAGAAACGTAATAGCTTTAGATTAAGGACATGGACATATTTAGTAAAATTTTAGTCTGTCATTATTTAGGTTCGGAGAGAAACGCAATCGGACCCATTATCACTTTAGTAAGAACCAAAAAAATCATTAATAACAAAATATTTAAGTACATTCCCATTATAGTTAATATTACATTCGTGGCATTTATTCAAATAATATTATTAAATAATTCGTAATTCACAAAAACACCTAGTAACAACTAGTAGCAAGAACCCCTCTTAGTTCCTCTAATATTTAAAACAAAACTGAAATGCAAAAAACCCGCCTCCCGATCCAACTTCCCACCGCTTACATTTCATCGTTATTTTTTATAAAAATATCATCGTTCTTTCGATTGCGTTTAGTGACCCGTATCATTGTCAGTCCAAAATTGGCTTGCTGAAAGGGTGACCAAAGTTCAACATTTTTTTTTACATAATTATGAGCAATTTTCTGGTTGACTTCGAACGGGAAATAGCTCGTATCGATTTCATCGACCGACACTCGGTCTTTGAATCGAGAATTTGAAGTTGAGAACTTTTCAAACTCAACTTGACTATTACTTAAGTAAGGTGATTATCCAGTAGGGTAACACGATACCCTTTGGCAAGACTGGTGGGCAAACTTTCGATCTTCTAATTACCCGTCATCAACTTCTTAAGCAGTGATAGCCTAGCAGTGTGACCGTCGGACTGCCAGGTCATCCTAGGTCACAACTTCGAACCCAAGACACGCACCTATGATTTTCTGATTCATGTGCGTATTGTATAATATCAGTTACTTCGGTGAAGAAAAACATCGTGAGGAAACTAGCATGCCTGAGAGATATTTCTCGACGGCATGTAAAGCCAAGTCAGAGGCCCATGGGCGGCATAAGAACTCTGACACCAGGTTAGGCACTAACCGCACGATAAAGGTTGTTTTTAAAGGTCTCTCCGAGGTATGTTGGGGTCTCGGTATATAATGGATGATCCATTGAAAGTACTCAGTAAGCGTGGCTTCACTTTGAAAGAAGACCCGTGCGGCTGTGATTTAACCACGAGCCACGTGCATTAACCAGCGTCTTCCTATTTTGCCAATTAGAACAAGCTCAATCACCAATCCATTAGCCAAATATTATTAGTCAAATGTAAAGTGAAGCATCTTCATTGCCCTTTACCTGATCATTAGAGTTCTATATCCAACAGCAAATATTTACTAACCCATTTTATTATGACAAATGCGAGTCTCAAAGAAACTCGACCTTTTGTGCCAATCCTCGGCGTCAAACTCAGATCCAACCCAAGGGATTACAAGGGTCACCCAGCCTTAACAACCCTGACTAATCCTAAGCAATGATGGTTGTCCATCCCTTTCTTACATGGGAGATTAGAAAGGGATACAGTGTTATCGCGTTCAGCAGGCTACTTGAATTGTAGTGTTCGAAATGTGCGCTTTGCTTTTGTTTTTGTTATTTGATCGAGTGTATATCTGCCTAGCTTTTTTTTAACTAAGTTGGGGTCGGCTTCCAGTCTAACCGGGTGCAGCTGAATACCAGTATTTAACATGGAGCGACTGCCTATCTGAGCTCCACAACCAAGATAATACCGGGTAATACGATACCCCTCGGTAGGATTGGTTGTCAGACTTTCGGGCCAATGACCTCTTATAACGACTGTCAAAGATCAACAAATGACAGCCGAGACCAACGGCTTAACATGCTTTCCGAGGCACGGAGGAAGCTCGGTATGTAATGGGTTTTCACCCAACCATAGACCAACCTAGGCAAGCGCGGCTAAACCGACACGAGCCGCTGTTAATATTTAGCCACAAGCTCCTCCAACTAAGAATTGCTTATCCAATGGAAAAACCTAGTTACACTTTCCTGACCCGGGGACCAACTCATTTCTTTCCTGCTTATCTGTTTTCTGAGTAAGGTTCTCAGAAAAGAAAACAAGTGGGTTAGAAACGCAAATATATCTTAGCTACTTCTTGCAAAATAACTTAGTAATCTAAAGTATTGTAATTTTTAACTAAGTGATCTAAAGTATTGCAATGTTTCTTTTAAAAATAAAGTGTTCCAGGTGACTTTCTTTCAAACCTTGAGTATAGTAATCTTAATTAGTTAAGCTAAGTTAAGATACTATATTTTATACACCTTTGTACCAATAAGATTAACATGATAATTATGTAATTATTTATAAAATCAATACCTCTAATCGCCTGAAACACAGGACTACCTAGTTCAGGCATAAATCATGGGTGCACTTGACATAGATTTAAGAAAAACTGTATTTAATGTTATACCTTTATATTTTTGAATAGTTTTTTTTTTAGTGCTATTCCTTTGTGAAAGAGAAGTGAGAAGTCATCTAAGTCTAAGTGGTATGTCGTTTTAATTGCAGTTGTAAGTGGAGATAAATAATGTAGTCGATTTTAATGTATGCAATATAAGGGTAATTGTTTAGTGAGTGATTTTCATAATTGTTTTGTGACTACTCTAGTGGTCGCAATAAACAGCTGAGGTTGGGGTCCTGTGTTTGATTATAAAGTAAGTCAAAAGGTTTTTGGGACTCGCTCAGTACCAGCCACGGAGTCTGGATTTATGCCCGGTTGATGGCAACAGGCTCGCTCCCATTACATGGGACTTAATCATGACTGTGGAAATGTGGGTGTTCTATTAGATACACCTCTGCCTAACTTGTCAGGATAACATGATGTTGTAATTTTAATACACTCTGCCTTAATTTAAATTTATTTATTTAATATATTCCTCATTAACTCCTCCGTAAAAATGCACCTCACGTCTAGGAAAGGGCCTCCTCAATTACTTCCAAGGCCAAGGCTTAGATTTAGGCTAACCTCAAGAAAAAAATAACTGTAAAGTCACCGAAACCACAAACAATAAAATGTAGGATAAACATTTAGAAACTTAGTAGATCTAAAATACTAATCAGCTCCCTGACAATGACAAACCATGCAAATCTGCAGCTAAAAATAAGTTGAAATGATAAGTTAATAAAGTCCAAATTATAAATACAATCACAAAAGAAAATCTGTGATCAACACAACGGTATTAAACAAAAACCCAAAACCACACGTATGTAGCTTCGTAGCACCCTCGAGACGCGTTCGTAGCGAACTAATCTGAGCTACGAGGCTACGAGCTTCGTAGCGCTACGAGTACATGTAGACGTGAATGGTTGCAGCTACAATAATAAATTATCAAGGATGTTTTTGATTAAAGTTTGTTATTCAAAGAATTTTGTGGGGTTGTATGAATACTTATCAGAAAAAAACTTCTTGTATAATTATGTGCATGATTTCTTTGACCATAAATCTCAAATTGCTAGGTTTTGTTAACTTATTTTTGTTTCTGATTCTCAATTAAAAGTTGAAAGATTTGCGAATAAAAGTATGTGTGGTTTATTTGAAGTTCTGCTTACACTGTTAACCGACCAAAATTAAGATCAATAAATCATCAACACGCCACGTTAACCCGAAAACCGTACGTAGCTCTCTCGAGACGTATCGTAGCAAACTAATCCACTACGAGCTACGAGAACGCGTAGCCGCCTACGAATTTGTAGAGGGTTACTTTCCTTGTATTGACAGGTACCTTTCTTATTTTTACCCAATTGCGAAAGGAGGATATTTTGTGTTCTGTTAGTAAATTGAAATCTATACTAATATTATAAAGCTGAAGACTTTGTTTTTTTGTTTGTTTGGTTGAATGCGCTAATCTCAGGAACTACTGGTTAAAATTGAGAAATGCTTTTAGTGTTGGATAGCCCATTTATTGAGCGTGTCACATAGCCTATAACCTTTTATAGGCTATGTGTCACGCTGCGACTAATAGGAGCGGAGCATCAATCAAAAATGTTACGCAGAAGAAGTTGCGTGGGTCAGCTAGTATTAATATAAAAGTATAATTCCAGAGGATGGTTTACTTAAAGCGCACAGTTTGCTAATTAATTCACAAATCTTATATATTTAAATTAGCTCTCTCCGTACTTAGGTCGGGCGAAAACGTGTTTATACTGAGAAGAGTGAGTTCACAGATCTTGCAATGATTGATAGTTGTGGTTTTCAGCGAGAGAGTGTTGTTAAAATATTTTTTCTATAAAATAATCAGCTGTCCATAACACTTGGGACGAGCAGGTATTAAAATTATGTACGGGACCGGTGATTATTTTTCCGCGATTACGATGTTGCTCCCTTGGAGAAAATCGTTCAGTTTGATGGTCTGTACTAAACCCTTAAAATATGTTCACGCATGAATCTACCGATGGAAATTTTTGAACGCAACCATAATAAGCACGATTTAAATATTGCCAGCCTGTTATACGCAGCTGTCATTGTCATCTGAGTTACCGTCTTCGTTCAGCGGTAGGACTGTAATTATTAACTAAATGAAAGCAATAAAAATGTGAACCCCGATGAATGAATGTCTCGTTTGTTGAGCGGTCGGGTTCGATTCCCAGGTCGGGTAAAGTGTTATTGGGTTTTTCCATCAGGGATATCTCAGTAACAGCCACGGAGTCTGGATTTGTGCCCGGTTGATGGCAATAGGCGGGTCCCCCTATTACAGAGGACTTAAACATAACTGACCAAATGTGGGTGTTTTATTTTAGGTACACCTCTGCCTACCTCCTTGGGGATTACAGACGTGATGTTATGTTATGTAAAAATGTAAATGAATATCATCGTCTGTGATTTCACTCTTTGTTTTGTGAGTACCTACATATCATCGTCTGAAACACGAAGTTTTTGTGTCAGTTTTAGTTTTTTAAATCCGTTTCGTACCGAATGAATTCATATTTACACGACGTGAATTCAGAGAATATGAAATCAAGTTAATGCATTTACATTGCGTATTGCCTCTGTGGAAATGACGCATAACGTTCATTTGCGTAAGTAGTGAGAAATCGAAGCGCATTTGCACCTGTTTTACGGTTCAGATATTTTGCTCATTACCTATTTGTGATGATGTGAACCAAATTTACCAATATTAATTACTCGCCTTTGCCCACTATTTTGTTAGTTTAGTTTTAGTCAGCATCACATAGGAATATATGTATTTTCTTTTGCCTAGTGTTTTCCCAATTATGTTGGGGTCGGCTTCCAGTCTAACCTCCACAACTCAATTAGTAATGCGACACCCCTTGGTAAGACTGATTGTCAGACTTTCGGGCCACTGACTACCTGTAAAGACAGTCAAAGATCTACAAATGACAGCCGGGACTAACGGCTTAGCGTGTTTTCCAAGGCACGGAGGAAACTTGGTATGTAATGGGTGGTCACCTATCCACGTACTAACCCAGGCTAGCGCGGCATAACCTGGACATCGACCGGAGCGGCTGATATAATAACACAGAAACAAACTACCGGGATACAAAGTGTGCTAACCATGTTCTGCATGTTCTGTTCTGTTAGTCTGCCTTTCATCAAAATTCATTTCGTTAAGACGCGAAAAGATGAAGGACAGACAGATAGGCAAAGTTACTTTCACATTTTATAATTAGTATGAGTTATGATGGCATAGCGACAATAATTATGGATTTGTACGCTGCTGTATGCACTCGATAGACGGGCTTGTAGCTAGTAATTAAAAACAGCCATCGGGTCAATCGATAATACAAATACAGGTGGCGTTTTGTGGTTTCTGCGTAAAGCCAAGTGAGAAGAAGTCGTGGGTTTCTATATAATAAAAATAACGATTCATTCTCTCCCACAAAATACAATTACAATATACAGATGTTACAAATTTATTATTTGAGGTGCAGAGTTTTGTAGGAGTCAGAAAGTCAACATCCTAGTTGTTACTAGGATACCATGTGCTATGGACTTGTGGGTCTCCTAGTCGAGATTGGAATATATCATAATTGTAGATACTTATGGTAGGACTATAGTAAGAAAATAATAAAAAGAAAAAGTGCTAATAAAATAAAAATGCGCGTGTGTGTTATGGGGTCGATTTCTGTATGATGATTTCATGTATTTCCTGGTATTGTACAGCAGCCAGCCCCAAAAAATATCCCAGATTTATAACACTACATTTTCTTTATAAAATAGTAATCGTAAATAGTAGTCGCTGGTGTAAATCTTTTTAAGATTTAGCGATCCCCAAGCGATATGTAAAAATATACAAGTGTATTGGTTTGCTTAGCTCTGTTATAAGATAACATCATCAAGCCTGCATTATTTGAAGGTAGGCAAAAATGTTTCTCTATAGTGTCTTGGTATGTTAAAAAAAAGAATCGCCCATCCATGGACTGATCTGTAGTTTAACCTCACAAGTCTATCAATGCGCACGGATGTTAGTTATAGCCGCAAGCCAATGACTAATAGTTAACCAAAGTTTCTCTGAATGGGTAATCTTACACCGATTCCACTATACATTGCTATTAGTTACACATGACATGCCTGGTTTACTAACTCGTGTAACTAATTGATTAATTAAATTGCTTCCTATAATCACTAATAACTTCATTAATTACGCACGTGGAGGTCCCCTACTATTGTAACTAGAAGAATATTTTAATTATACCTTATATAGTTAATTTTTTTTTTTTATAAAAATATACTTATGTAATTATTTTTTCCATTAAAATGGCTTCGTTATAGGGGTTACATGATTCCCTGACAATATTTCGTGTATGAATAGTTAGGCCTTATAAACCACTAATTTTTAATTAGTACAAATATTTAAAGGGCTTATTAGAGCCGGTCTTGTTATTATATATGTATAGTTTCAATAAATTATATTTATAAACAGCAAAGTTATTAGCGTTTGTTTAAATCCCAAAATGTCACTCAATTTATGGAAATATTGTACAGGCTATTCACTGTAGTATTCATTTATCATTTCCTCTCGTTCTCGCCTTCGCATGTTCTCGCTCGAACTTGCCCCGCCTCCAACAGCTGTTATCGTAATTGTAGGTAACTAAAACGCATCTTTATGCTTTACGATTGTAAACTAAGAAAAAGTAAAATAAAAGGTTAACGGAAAAAATAATAGGCACTTATTCAATTCAATACCCTTCGTACTTTAATTGGGCTTAGGACCAACAAAATTACCAATTTAAAAAAAAAATATTAATAAAACAATTAGGTACCTAACTAAAGTAAAAGAAATCAAAAAACTTGTAAAAAAAGTAATTTTGGCGTATTTAAAAAGTTTGAATCAGCTGATATTTACAATGATTTACGTATTTACAAAACTTAAAAAAACTTACAGGTATTTTAACTGTCCTTCAAAATGTCCACCACCATTATCAATACAAAGACGGGCACGTTTAATTAAATTGTTTTTTAACGATAAAAGTATGCTTCGCTCACTTTTCACTTCGTCAAATGCGTCCAATATGCGCTGTTTTAATTGTTTTACACTCGTTGGCTCACTAATGTACACTCGTTGATTAACTTCACTCCACAAAAAAAAGTCCAATGGCGTGAGATCAGGTGATCGTGGAGGCCATGCCACGAGGCCACCTCGACCGATCCACTAACTCCCGAACTCCTCCGTCAGGTATTCACGCACTGCGCTATGGTAGTGCGGAGGCGCGCCGTCTTGCTGAAACCAGAGGCCTCGTAAATTGGCTATTGGAATGTCATCTAACATTGAAGACTCCATAGTCCGAAGTTTATTTAAATCATTTAAATATTATTTTTAAGAAAATTTAAATAATTTTCTCCAGTAAGACGCCCTTCAATGAAATAAGGGCCAACGATCTTGTCGTTCAGGATTCCTGCCCAGACATTAAGAGAAAACCTGTGTTGGAAGGGAGTTCTCCCTTGTTAACATTGGATTGCGTATTGACCACCAGTGTTCATTGCGTTGATTGAACAATCCGATACGAGTAAACATGCACTCATCTGAGTATAGCACATTTGCTTCAGTGTTGTTTAGTATCCACCTGCAGAACGCCATCCTTGGTTCATTATCCACATTGATTATGTGGACCATAACATTTTGCTACAGAAATTACACAGTTATGGTATAAGAGGGAACATATTACAGTTAATAGAATCATACTAACTTAAGTAATAGGTTTCAGTGCACAGAAATCTCAAGAATTTGTGCAAAAAGTAAATTAGAAACCGTTTATGTATCAAAACCAAGGTATGTAAAATATGGTGTCCCAAATATATATATATAGATAAAACGGGATAAAACGGGATAAAACGGGATAAAACGGGAAAAAACGGGATAAAACGGGATAAACCGGGATAGGCGGGATAAAACGGGATGAAACGGGATAAACCGGGATAGGCGGGATAAAACGGGATAGGACGGGATAAAACGGGATACAATATTCTTTAAGAATGAAAAGTAATCCAGCCCAGCATGGGCTAAAAAGCAGAGTAAAAGAAGATTACTCAGTAAAACCAGAGTTTCCTTTCATGAACACTAGATTTTTAAATGTAGGTACTGTCAGACAAACAATTTAGCCGTCGCTATTTTGCTTACGAAAGTTATCGACCTTTATTTTCTTCAGAACGCACCCATTAATAATATCGCTTAATGAAGGTTAAATGTATTTATGTTAAAATGTATTTTGAAGCCATAAGTATTTGAATATTATATACATTTTGAAGATATATTTCTTTGCTTTTTTTGTTTTATATGGGTATGAAAAATCACGTTTTACGGTAGGACTCAATGTGATGCACTTGAAATATTGTGCTGATGGATGTATTGAAAAGTACGGGGGTCGTGGAGATATTTAAAGTAAAGTTTTAACATTAAAAACTTGTATTAAAAAAAAATACTTGTGAAGCAGTTCGAACTTCGAACCCCAATATCAGTAAGCAATGGGTGGTCACCCAACCACAGACCAACGTTGGCAAGCGCGGCTTAATCTGATGATTGACCTGGGTGGCTATTATTATTTAGCCACGAGCTAGTCTAATTTTATTATTATGTACACACAAAATTCACTTAAACAAATCGTAGGACCCCAAACCACACACTTCAAAGCGCGGAGACCTATTGATTTTCACTAGAAAATTGGATTCGCTAATCATTACATCGTGTTACATACAAGAACATTGCTGTATACATACATCACTGAAACTAAATGTAGTGTTTTATTTTAACAGTCATTTCACACTATAGTACAATAACTGCTTTGTCTACATTCTAATTAATATTACACTTATATTATAAAGAGGATTTTTTGTTTGTTTGTTTGTACCGAATAGGCTCCGAAACTACTTGACCAATTTTAACCATTTTTTCACCAATAGAAAGCTAAATTATTAGGAAGTAACATAGGCTATAATTTATTTTCAAAAAAATAGGGACCCTTAAGAAATTAATTGCAATAATGTAAACTAAAGTAGCAAAATTTTGCCTATTAAATTCATTATTTGGCGTGCGCTGAGAAAACTATTAATGATACATAAAAAATATGTACTACATGATTAAAGTACTTATTATTACATATAAAAAAGTCTGTAAGGGAATAAGTCTAACCATGTATTATGGTTAAGTCACAATGACCGCGTTTTGTTCAAATTATTCAATCTAAACACGGGTGAAATCGAAAATTGGTGAAGTTGGTATCATAATATTAATCCTTATCTATTTAAATGGTTTGATAATTAAGGTTGATTATGTACATGTTAATTACACATTAAATTATTCGAATCGGACCTTCCGTTTAAAAGTTACCACGGGTAAAGCAATGCTAAAATAAGAAAAATATCGAAGTGGTAACATAACGTTAACACAGCGATATTTTTCTTAGTTAAGCAGCAGCGTAACAGCCCTATCTAAAGAAGTACAAGTACTACAGGTCCGATTAAAAAAAAAAATTGTTGCGTTAGTGAGCTTTTTCTCTATGTAAGACTTATGATATCACGCTATAACCCACGGGAGCGGGGCAGTAATCTACACTAATATTACACAGAGAAAAGATTTTTTGTTTGTTTGTAATGAATAAACTCCGAATTTACTGGAACGATTTTAAACATTTTTTCATCAATAGAAAGCGAAATTATCAGGAAATAACAGTAATAAATCAATCAGGAAGTAAAAACAATCATCAATGTTTTAGATGAACGTACATTTTAATGTACTTACGAATCACAACATATTTTTAGGGTTTCGTTGCAAAATGGAAAAAACGGAACCCTCATAGATTCGCGCTGTCCGTCTATCTGTCTGTCCGTCCGTATGTCACAGCCATTTTACTCCAAAATTATTGGTATCACACTGTTGAAATTTGGAGAGTAGGTGTCTTCTATGAACAAAAACAAAAGTACACAAAAGTGATCGATTCAGTTCCCGATTAAGTATAATTTGCACTAACAATTAATAAGTCCCAGGGACAAACATTTACATGGGCAACTGTACGTTAGCCTATCTCCGGAAAATCAATTTATTTTGCTTCAAACGCATCAAACACATCAAATGTAATTTACAGAGAAGCCTTGCAATGATTACCCGAATGCGGAAAGGTTATATTTAATTAAGTTATATTTTCCAATTTTGTTTCCTCCATCCAATATGTATAAGTATATGAAATATTAGCTGTGAAAGATTTTATTACTGAATCTCCATTAATCAAATCCTACTCTAATTGTAGAAGTTTGAGTTAATAAGAATGTACATAATAATTATTATGTTTGTTGATGTGATGAAACTTGATAGGTACATAGCTGTTACTTTTTATCCCAATATTCCCACGGAATCGAAACTGGCGCAGGTTATATCATTAATAATTTAATTAATCTATACTTCTATACTAATATTATAAAGCTGAAGAGTTTGTTTGTTTGGTTGATCGCGCTAATCTCAGGAACTGCTACGTCGAATTGAAAAAGTCGTTTGGTGTTGGATAGCCCATTTATCGAGGAAGGCTATGGGCTAAATAACATCACGGTGCGACCAATAGGATCATCAATCAACAGTATTATTATAAAGAGGTAAAGTTTGCATGTACGAGGTAATCTTCGAAACTATTTATCCGATTTCGAAATCATTTCAACAATGTGATATATGACCAACAAGACACTACTACTATTAGGCAAAAAATTCATTCATGTACAAGGTGTTAGGCACAAGTACCTAATACCTAGACGATACATGAATTTGAGTACCTATAACTGTTAGTGACGCTATATTTCAATCTATCCATGCAGACACAGCTAAATCCGTCGCTAGTTCAAAGCCCCAGCCGGTCACAAACCGGTTTTGTTTCAACTGAGATTAGTTAGGGCCTCACTATATCTGACAAGGCCTTAACGAAGCCTTTGACAAGTTAGATAGTAACAAAAATTGTCAGACTATGGAGCTGAGTAAAAACAGGCGACGAACAAAACAGGCAAGGCAACTACGGCCTTGCCTGTTCTGTAGGCCTGGACGCCAAAGCGGAGATGTGCGAAGCGGAGAGGAGTGGAGATGCGTAAGAGCTAGGCGTGCATCCACCGAAGCTGTGAAGAGATTTGCAAAGAGGAGAGGAGATATGCACCACTCACCACACGGCGCTCACATCTTTTGTCGTATCCGCTGTGCGTTTGTGGCCGCCGAGTGCGGAAGCTGGCCTAAACAATTACGAGACACTAAAGCTAAGTGGAGTCGAGAAGTGTACATTACGACATTATATTCGTGGTTTACAACTCATCTCCTCTCGTCTCGTCTCATCTCCGCTTTGGTGGAGTCCCGACCTAAAACTTTGTACCTACATACCTATCTATTACCCCCAATGTGTTTGGTTTCGCAGTAATTGGGTTAAACCTACACTTTACACAGACCTAAGATGTATTCGATTAGGCTTATATTTTTAGATCTAGATTTTTTTTTAAAGTGTCGTAACTATTTGCAGCGAAATTATGATGAAATGTAATAATTTTTACCTTTCTAGTTCGACCTAGGCCCGATTATTAGTCTAACCGGATGCAGTTAGATACCGGTATGTTTTATGGAGTGACGGCTTTTTTGTCTTCCATAGCCCCGTTACTTACATGGTAAGACTGGTTCTTAGAGTTCGGGCTTCTGACTGCCCGTACCGAAAGTCAAAGAAAGATCTACAAATTATATAATAGATTAAGTATTCGTTGTGTGGTACGTTACAAAGAAAAATAGTAGACGATTGGACTCAACGCCCGCAGGGGATGCCCTGGAACGACATACACTGACCTTATTTTTGAGGATCTTCAGAAAGGTCAGGTGCGTATGTAGCTCTCGTAACCGGCTTACGTGTATGACTAGATGTATGAAAGTGGACGAGGCAAAAGGAGCATGTAAGCATCGTAGCAGGTGGCGTTTTGTGGGGTCTGCCTACCGTCATGGGAAAAAAGCGCGAGTTTACATTATGTATGTAGACAATTGGAATAGACAAAAAAATCTAACTTGATAAAATTATTCTGTACTCCCATATAAGCTTATCTTTTAATCCATGATTCAAGATACTACTTCAAAATGAGACCACGTAGCATTTTTTGCCCATTAAAAGTAAATTTCCTTCATAATTTCCGACCTCTCGAATAAAAAAATAATTTCCCAAAAAATTCATAACACTCTAATACCGACCTCTTAAACCGAGGTGACACGCCTTTCACTTAACCTGTCAATGATTGCGTATTAATCTGGCAACCCCGGTTAAAGGGTGTTCCCAACATCAATCACCCGCAGACTACGGCAAACACATTACCTCGTTGATTATATTATCGAACATGATGTATCTCGTCATCCATCTACATTAGCTATTAATTGGACACATCCTCTATCAATAGGTTTGTGTTAAATGTAGGGTTTGTTTTAGTACTTATAGTATAATAGCAGATTGCCTCGTCGGTCGAGTGGACTGCTGAGCCTGAGGTCGTGGGTTTGATTAAATAAAAAAATAATAAATAATGAATGAATATTAAATAATGATAATTAATTTCTTAATAAATTAATTATATAAATACAATAAAAAATAAAAAAACAGTCTACCTAATTTAATTGTGTGTTATGGAAAGTTGATAAAAGCGCTCTTCCTCTCTCCTACCTATTTATCTAATTTTGCTGTGCCCGACAGGGTCCATAATTGTTTCTTCTTAATTGTATTTTACCACCTGTATAAATGTACATTATGGATTACAATAAATAATTTGAATTTGAATTCTGGGTTTTTCCATCTGCAATTTCAGTAGCAGCCACGGTGTCTGAATTTGTGCCTAGTTGAAGCCAATGAGCAATATCATGTTCTGCCTTCCCTGTTTTTTTGTACAAGAGCCAAATTTTGGGCTGACTCAATTTAGATTGTCATAGATACGCTATATGAGGAGGATGTGTGAATCATCATCATATTCGCATGTTAACACTCATAAAGCGCCAGTTCAGTTGAAAAAGTTTTGAGAAGGATTATACTGAATAAAATTTCAATCCCTCAATACCTGGACCAAAATGTATGGGGCAGTTGATTAATCTAATGGTCCGTATTTATGGGACGGGCCAAATCCTTAAATAGACTATACCTTTCTGATATTTGCTGTAAAACATTACGACGTGTATGGAGGCAACGATAGCCCCAATAGCGTATGAAAACACAATAACAACAACTACCTTTTACAAGAGATACAGAGCAAATTGAATTTTGAGTAACAAAAAAAAACGGATTCCGCGCGGCGCCGTCACATATTTCAATCGTATCAGTCATTATTTTAAACGGATTACCTTCAGGTTTACGTAGTATGCAGTGCACTGCAGTTTACACGAAAAATACATTAAAACTTGCAATAAACGGGTCGACGGTGAATGAAAAAAGGAATGTTTTTTTTTTCTGTACGTCGGATAGGCTGAGCACCGGAATTTTCATTCGAATCCGCGCCGTTTGGTTTTGTGTTATGGCCGGGTTGTGTCGAATCTGTACGGTTTTTTGGGTCAAAAAAGGACCGTCGCATTTGAGGGTTAATTTGGTTTTTGCGCCTGGCAATGTTGAGTTGATGATTGAGATGAAAGGTGGTGTGGAGAGATTTTTGATTTGACATGAAATCTATTAATATCACTAGTCATTTTATTCCCAAAACTTGATAACCGAATACGAACGATCAGCGAATCATAATATTGCTATTGGAATTACCGATAAAAGAAGCCATAACAAAAAATGTTCAAGCCTTAAGCAAATCTTGACTCAGCACATAACGGAACGACTTAATAGAACATTTTATTCTGTAATCTCAACAAAGTTTCCGAGTCTAGGGACTAGTCTTAAGGTCTATGCGCACTACATTGTAGCATTCGTGTGAGTAGGGTTCGAGACTAAGAATGTCTCACTGCATGTTTGGCAAGCAGTAGGACAATTTTAGGGCTCTATTTCAAGAAAGGGTAAATGAAATGACAAATGAAAACTAAGTTTCTCACTGCCTCCTGGAGATTTCAGACTTTTAAGTCATGTTGTCTTACTTTAAAGCCATAATTTATGAGTCATTACGAAGAAGGAATGCGGCTACTGTCAATATTTATGAGCTCTTGGTGTGACTCACATTGAGACAGTGATGCCTTAGTAAGTCATAGTATAGTCCTTGGTTTCTTCAGCGTATGCAAGGCAACTTGAAAATGTCATAATCAAAATAACATCAAAATAACATAGCACAGCCCCAAACATACCCTGTTTTTACCACTTTCCAGTGGCATTAGCTAGAAAAAAGAAGTATCGCCACGGTGATTGGCAATACTAATTATTAGGCCAAAGACCGCGATCAAGCGA
This sequence comes from Standfussiana lucernea, assembly GCA_964057025.1. Taxonomy (NCBI): domain Eukaryota; kingdom Metazoa; phylum Arthropoda; class Insecta; order Lepidoptera; family Noctuidae; genus Standfussiana; species Standfussiana lucernea. The sequence goes on along the minus strand of OZ059807.1, from coordinate 12,011,403 downwards.
AGTGTCAACCAGTCATAAGTTCAAATAAATACGAAATCTATGATACGATCTAGTTTCAAAACACCCTTATTTTCAAAGAAATAGTCGAGTTTCATACCAAAGAAAATCCGATTCGCTTACTGAACGACAAATCTAATCCTTTTTCGTTTAGAAACTACTTATTATTATATTTTGTTCGGGACGGCTAAGCGGATTGCGTTGGGGACGTGTCAGCGTCGGTTAATCTTTAAACTGTTATAAGTTTGCCGTCACGTTGTTTGGTTATTATAATATCCCGGTGTTTTTGTGTTCATCGGTGGGTGTTAGAAATTTTGAGTAAATTAAAATGACAGATAGATGGCAGTAGCGATATTTTTCTGTTAATTGATCGATTTGTATTCGCTATGTGCAATTTCTAGGCGTTTACACAGCAATATTATCAAAGTTGCTTTAGGTTGCTTTAGTAGTTTACATCTTATATTGTCGTTAATTGCAAGTTACAATCCACTTCTAATAGTTTCACAAAAAAAAAAATACAAAATCTAAACCATTTTAGTTAAAAAGTTAGTGAATATTGTATCCCCTAGAGACCCTTAATATTACTTATTTTACAAAATCCCCGAGTTGCGAGGGCCGGCATAATTCTTCATCTGCCTAGCCTTTTCCCAACTATGATAGGGGTTGGCTTCTAGTCTAACCGGAAGCAGCCGAATATCAGTAATTTACACGGAGCGACTTCCTGTCTGACCTCCACAACCCAGTTAGTACTGTGTAATACGATACCCCTTTGTAAGACTGGTCGTCAGGCATTCGGGCCACTGACTAACTGTAACGACTATCAAAGATCTGATATTTACAGCCGGGAACAATGGCTTAACGTGCTTTCCGATGCACGGAGGAAACTCTGCATGTAATGGGTGACCACCCATCATCGGAACATCCCAGGCAAGCGCGACTTAACCTGAAGATCGACTCGACCGGATTGTTATTATTTAGCCACGAGCTCCTCGCTGGCATTATTCGTATAACAAATAAATTTATCATTTGCATAAAAAAATACTTATCTCATTCTCCGGCCTTTCTTTCCCAACAAACATAAAAAAAGAAGATAATTCAAAAACATTATTTGCGACAGCCGTCACCACCAATATTTGCAAGATAATTATATCGAAACATTCGAAAATGACTTTTCACACGAAAGCAGTTTAGTACGAGATGAATTTAAATTAAATACTAACATGAACCGAAGATGTTGATCGACTTTGATCGTTATTTGAACACAATTATTGGTTTCCCTTGCGTATCATCTACCTATGTGTATTTTAGGCTTAATATTGGTTTGAGTAAAGGAGCTACGCCCCAGCTACGCCTCAGCTATGCCAGAGCTACGCCACAGCTACGCCACAGGTACCCAAAGCTACGCCACACCTACGCCACATCTACGCCACAGCCGCCCCTGGCTAAGCTACATACATCATTTAACTGTCGCTCGGACTAATTTTTAGGTTAACCCGCGCTAGCCTAGGTTAGTCTGTAGATGGGTGACCAAAAAATAACATACCGAGTTTCCTCCGTGCCTCGGAAAGCACGTTAAGCGGTTGGTCTCGGCTGTCATTTGTAGATGTTTGGCAGTCGTTATAGGTAGTCAGTGACCCGAAAGTCTGACAACCAGTCTTACCAAAGCGTATCGTAGTACCCAGTATTAACTGGGTTGTGGATTGGTCAGATAGGCAGTCGCTCCATGTAAAATACTGGTATTCAGCTGAAATCCGGCTAGACTGGAAACCGACCCCAAAATAGTTGGTAAAAGGCTAGGTAGATGATGAACCAGAAACTATAAAAGGCTACGTGCTACGATGCCAACATACTGTGACACAGGATTAACCTAGTACCTACAGGCGTCTAGCATTATTTAACCTTCCTTTTTAATCTGAGATTTAGATTATAAGTTTTTAAACTGACATGGTCACTAACATTATTTCTTTATTTATTTTTCATTCTTATTTTTTACATTTTTAAATATTCGTATTTAAAATAATAAAAAAAGAACATTTAAAAATATAAAAAAATAGTAGCCCACCGGCATCAGGAACAGGGTCCAAGCTACCGGCGGTCAGTGCTCCAGAGAGAGGAAACTCCTAACAATACGAGCTGTGTCCAGGAGTACCGCTTTCTGAATCAGCTGCCTAACGAGAGCCTCCTCAGGTATTGGTCGAGGCTCTTGGCAATTAAGCCATTGACTGAAACGACGATATTTACCATGTTTACTGTTCATTTTGAGTATTCGATATTTCGCCGCTGTTGCAAGCACTATGATCACGCATATACTCCGAGTTTAACTCTGAGTTTATCCGCGATGAGATTAATATTGTACATTTTTCAACCTTTTGTGATCTAATGAAAGTACTAATGGCCGATGGAGCAAAGGAGCAAAGGAGTCTTGGAGTGAAGATCGAAATGGCTGACTCAGACCGAATGAATAAGGCGACAGGCAGTGTATGCGCTTCTTGGGAATACCCTGTATCTAGCAGAAGACTGGGATGGGTTGAATTGATTGATTGGCGTTAATACACCTGGTGACACAAATGGTGGTGGCTGAAAGATTTCTCTCGACGGCATGTATTCGTAAAGTCAAGTCAGAGGCCCATGGGTGGCATAAAAACTCTGACACCAGGTAAGGCACTAACCAGACGATAAAGAAAGACCTGGTCATACACGCCGGTTGCAAGTACTGCTTGACTTCTTTGAGGAGCATCAGAAAAAAGCGGTCCAGCCCTTACTACTCGTATTGCCAGCAAAATAGTTTAGCATGCGCATAACTGAGTATTTGTTTTCGGTCTCCTATTTTGCGGAAAACGACATTTACTGCCAAAAACTGTCTACCAAAAAAAAAAACCTTTGAATCAAACTCATATCAAAGCGGTTTTCATCCCACACATTTTCAAACCAGACGCTTTCGAAAGGTTATGAATGAAAGGTATGAATGTGAAAATACTAAAAATTCTATGTTAGAATCGCGGGCGTTCTATGCTGTTTTCTGTGTGTCGCTTCTTCGTGCATGGTAGGTACTTTTCTGCAATAACTGGAATCTATGCCCAAGGTGGTAAAACATGACTGGATCGGCAGAAGTTAGTTTTCTTTTTTTTTAAAACGTTGGCCCAGACTAGGAATGTCTCATGTATAGTGGGTGCGTTTACAGACAATTAGACTCACATACACAGACAGCCAGACCCGGAACAACTATATGTAAGTCATATTAATATCTGTTCCTTGCGGAGACCAAACCTGTGACACGCAGCGCAACAGCCACTCGCTTAGCCACTGCGCCAACCGTGATGTCGTCAAAATTGTGAACCATCGTCAATTTGTACATGCTTTGATTTTTTCATTAGTTTGTAAGGTAGAACTATTATAGATTTGATGTCTAGATTTAGAACTTTTTGTAATGTAATGATGAAAAGTCTGGGCATGACTAGATTTTTTCCCTGTTTGTTCATGGTTTCAAAAATTAAAATTCCTTCGTTTTTTTATTTAAGGTACTATATTTTGCTTCTACCAAATCATTTTATCCAGCTCAGTAATTGCGTAAAAAATTATAGTAACGCTTTTGTACAGACTTTATTTTCATTCCTCAGAATGTCCTTCAAAACCGTTAAAATGTAAGATGAATGTTTGCTACAAAATTGGGAAACATTTTAGTATAAGTGCAAAGCAGAGAACTCACATTTGCATTTTACAGTAGTGGTAAAATAATCATCTGCCTCGCCATTTTCCCAACTATATTGAGATCGGCTTTCAGTCTAACCGGATGCAACTGAATACCAGTATTTTACACGGAGCGACTGCCTATCTGACCTCCAAAACCAAAGTTAGTACTGGGTAATACTATACCCTTAGTAAGACTGGTTGTCAGAATTTTGGGCCACTGACTCTCTGTAACGACTGTCAAAGATCTACAAATGATAGCCGGGACCGACGGCTGAACGTGCTTTCACGGAGGAAACTCGGTATGTTATGGGTGGTCACCCATTCACGGGCCGACCTGAAGATCGACCCGAGTTGCTGTTATAATGAACACCTTAAAAAACCAAGATCATTAAATGCGCCACTAAATATTCAAAGAACGTTTCCTCCTGAACGTGAACACTTAAACGCTGATGAACGGTAGCACATCGATATTATTCCCAGTCTAACCGGTGAAGTGCAGGCATGAGCTCAATCAGAAAGTATTGACTTTATGAGCCATCCATGAGAATATTATCACGTAAAGCGTATCGTACATTTATTTATGTTCCTAGAGAATTTACCGGGACCTTATCTTGGTTTGAAAGGGGCAGTCCAAAAACTGATACGGCGTTGGTCTAGCGGTCGCGAACCGCGATTGCTGAGCATAGGGTCCTGGGTTCGATGCCTGGGTCGGGCAAACTGATATTGGGTTTTTCCATCAGGAATATTTCAGTAGCAGCCACGGAGTTCGGATTCGTACCCAGTTGATAGCAATAGGTTCACCCCCTATAATATAGACTTAAACATAACGTGCGAAATGTGGGTGGACTGATAAGTACACCTCTGCCTTACCCTTCAGGGATTATAGGTGTGTTGTTATAAATGAGGCACATAACGACAGACATATCCAGGTCGCTGCGTAGTGACTGAAAAAAAACTGAGTCAAAAAGAAGAACAAGTAAAATATCTTTTAATGATGTATCGGAGTTAGATTCTAGTAACTTAGAGCACGACAACCCCGACCGCACTCTTCAAGTCTCCCACAGTACTAGTAATTTTCAACTTTAAACGCTTGAACTATTTGTAACAAAGTGAACTGTAAGTAAGGGGTGAAGTACCTATGTAGTATATTCTGTGTAGTAGACTTACCGCAGTTTAGAAAGTATTTGGCAACCTCCCAAACTATTCTGTGGCACATGAAGTTTGGTGGTGCATTCAAGTAAAACTTCTATGTTTACGCTAACGGCCCAGTCTTTGTAGTTATCTTTGATTTTATGAAAACTCCAGAAACTTTGTAACCAAAATATTTAATTCAACGTGACATAGGTAATAAGGAAACCGATATTTAAACCTTATTAATCAGGGCACAAGGGTGAAAAGTGGTCGACCGTTAGTAAGTGCGGTGGTACTTAAGCGTAGGATAATGGCCGACTCCATTTAAAAAAAGAGGAGGTTCATGTTTGTGTCTTGCTATAGGGAACGTTATAGGTGGGTTAGGTTTTCGAATCGCTCGATTTGAGCCATCAGAAACGTGGCTTTGGTTTTTCATTCCGATTCAGTTGTAATGGGTTTTACGTTAAGGCTCTCGGTCCTCACTGAATGGTTCTCAGACACAGTAGAAGTGTTGGCAGATCAAAAGCCAGGTGGGGGGATACCATCCAGAAGACCGCGAGTAAGACCTGGTTGAGACTCGCGCAAAGAATAGTACAAAAGACAAGAGGCCTATTTTCAGCAGTAGGTGCAACAAGGCTGCCTATTAAGACAATGATATCGATGTGTTTTATTTTTTCAAGTGATGTGATGAATCGTCCTTTTCCGCAACTTGTAAAAAGATTCCCTCATCTTTATTTCTTACGACTTCTTATACAGCTTATTAACTCTCCAGAATATCACCTCATTACTATTAATATATCCTAAACGCCATTGAATCTTAAGTAATCGAAAGTAGACAGAATCAATCACTAATCGTGTTCAGAAACTGACCTTTGATGAAACTTAGGCGGGGCTGACCGAAAATAAAATTGTTAGTTTGTCACAGAATAGATAGAAATGCAGAAGGCTGGCTCGTTACAATGAGTGAGAATAGGTGCTAGCACACATAGAAGCACTCATAAAATCAGCCTATAACATTCCCACGGCTGGGCCACAGGTCTCCTTTCTGTGAGAAAGAGATTGGCCCCAGTGTGGGTTGGTTGAAGATGCAAGTCGAACTTTTGATTCTAGGCCCAATAGCTTCCTCTCGATGTTTTTCTTCACAGGTTATGGAGCAGTGGTGATGAAAATATTATACATGATCAAGTGCTTGCCTGGGTTCGAATCCTCGACCTAGATTTTTTGATCAGGACCTTCGCCACTAGGCTCTAACTATTCATACACATACACTACGCAAACATCGAAGCATACGTACAGCGATCCAAAACAAATGCCAGTCGCTAGTGCGCTTGCACTCGCTGTACGTGAAGCGTGTCTATGTGTGCGTGTGTTTTCACTCCATAGAACTGAACGTCTGTGGCTATCTATTCTGTGTCCACATATTAAGTGGTGATCATTCGGGCGTACCCCCACTAAGCGTTGGTTAGCCGTTATTGTTATAGACGAATTAATTGCGCCCTACGGGGTTGCTAATGTTACTGTCATGAGTTTATTGATTTGAACTTAGTCTTTGACTTATCTAGTATTTAAGATCGTTGATCGTTTTAATTTAACAGTAAATTTATTGATATTGAGGGTATGCATATTCAGCCAACGATTTTCCCACAGCTGAGACCCAAGAATCATCTCTGAGTGAGGAACTGGGTCATTATCCACAACGCTCGGTGAAGTGCGGGTTAGGATAAGTTATGTGTACGACTAAATCTAGTATGGATATGTTTATTGAAATTATCCTGTTATACGGTTGATTCTAATTGATTAATATATTTTTATAGGGGCGAAGTACCTTTTCATCTTTTTACGGGTTAATACCGTACGTACCGTACGAAATGCAGCATAATTGTTGTAGTTCATTCACGTCTAGAGTGTACCAAAGTATACCAAAAATTTTTTTGCTCTGTTTCAAAGTTAGACCCATATTCAAAGTTATTCATGAGTACTTTAAATTCCTGGGAGGATGCTAATGAACCTAAAGTCAACCGTTTTGTTTGATTAAATGGGTCTAAAACGGAGTGAACGAAAATTGACGTGGAAGTTTACATTTAGTTTAGGACAAACATACCTAAACAAATACGGGATATATGCAAATGAAAATAAGTCTTATTCTCTATGTAACAATGTTAAAAGTTTGTGTTGATTTAGGAAAAACTATCGAATTGGATTGAAGTAAACATTGGGTTTTCATTTTGTATCACGCATGGTTAAGCCGCGCTTGCCTAAGTTAGTCCGTGGATGGGTGACTACTCATAACATACCGAGTTTCCTTCATGCCTCATAAAGCATATTCAGCCGTTTTTCTCGGATATCATTTGTAAATCTTTGACCCGAAAGTCTGACAACCAGTTTTACCAAGGGGTATCGTATTATCCAGTACTAACTGGGTTAAGGAGGTCAGATAAGCAGTGGCTCCATGTAAAATACTGGTATTCAGCTGCATCCGGTTAGATTGGAAGCCGACCCCAACATCGTTGGGGTCGAAAGAGGGTCAAAGTCCTGACTGATTGATATATCAACGCACAGGCCAAACCGCTGGTCCTAGAGATATGAAATATGGAGGGTGTATACTTTGTGAAAATTAGGTATGTACTAAGAAAGGGTTTTTCGAAATTTCACCCCTCAAACCCCTCAACCCCTTTTCAACCCCTTTTCAGGGTGAAATGGGGTGTTGAATTTTCTGTGAAACTTTTTATTCTCTGCGTCGATTGACTTGAAAATTGCGTACATACTCTTCAGTTAAAATTATGAGACACGTATATCACAGTTTTTCCACAATCATCCCCCAACATAATCAAATAGGCCTTCGAAAATCACGTAGACGGGCGCAAGGTGTGGATTGGGCACATGCCTACTGTAATACTTTACGCACTAACATCTAAATCTGTTCGTTCAGTGAGTAATTGTGATTACCTAGAAGAACATGTAATAATAATTTTCATTTATGTAAATGGTGATTAGGTACCTAGAAGCATGGGCGTCGCCGGGGGGGGGCTAGTGGCTCAGATTTTTTTTTAAAGTGATATTTTTTACTTCCTGATGACACAGAATTAGTAAGTACGTAATACATTGTAGTGTATAGTAGAACCACACTCGTGTGAGTGTTTATTATATTTTTTAGGGCCAAAAATGAACCTCTGAATAATCTTAGTACCTTAACAAACTAACAAGTCAACTAACTTGTCTTTGTACCAACGCGCGTGGTCCGCACTTAAGTCCGTTCTTTACCCCTACGAAAAAGCTTTTATCACAGAGGCTCTTTTATCTGCCGCTGGACTGGCTTTTGGCTGCAAAAAATGGAGCCTGTGGACATTTTGATGTTCGCTTAAAAAATAATAGGTCATTTTTTTCATGTAGCCCACGCGGGCGAAGCCGCGGGCAGAAGCTAGTAAACTTATATGAACTCACTCAAAAGATGCAACTAAGAATTGCAACGTGCTTTATGTTCCTTAATACTCCTTTTTCCATTTTGAATAGTAAAGTACATGACAACAGAAAAACTCAATACATAATAACATGAATATATAACAAATATACCAACCTACATCTTACATAAACCAAGATAAACCTTGGAATCTAGTCAATAATTGCACTCCAAGTCACGATCTAAAAGCTCTAATACCAAGTTTTCCCCGCTATCGGAAGATCTTAGGATTCTTTAAAGAAATCCAAGCACTTTTCAACAGGTAATTGGGCACGAGTAACATATACCCAGTTTGTGAACGCTCCTTGTCTTCGCAACGTTATCTGTAAAGTTGGAGTTGGTTCTTAAAGAGTCGATGTTAAGGGTATGTGCCTGGGTAGCCCGCGAAATTCAATTTTCTTACGTTTTTTGCAATTCGCAGATCAGTGTCAGGTTGTATGTTGATTAAAATATAATTCGCGGCCGTATGAAATATGGTTTTACAGACTTCTAATCATTAAACTCATCAATATAGCCCTCTAAGGTCGCTCTCTCGTAAGGTCGTACTAGCCATAAGCTAGTATTAATCTATAAATAAATATTCACCGATCCTCAACTCCAACTCACCCGTACATCATCCACACTTAACGACGCACTCCGAAAACCCAATAGATATTTCATAAGCCACGTTAAGTTGGTACATTAACCTGTCGTGCCGTACAAACTTGGCAGATAACGCATAAACACTAAACAGCTGAAAGTTTGATGAGGACTTTGGTGGCAGAGCCCAAACTGAGACACTTGAGTAGTATGTAAGTTCGGTATTGTTCGGGACGTCAATAGTGTGGTGCAAGTTTCGAAATGGCAACGTTATCATAACATACCATCAAGCCTGTAATTCCCGAAGAATTAGGTAGAGGTGTATCTTATAGTAGGTACACCCACATTTCGCCAGTTATGTTTAAATCCCGAGTAACAAGGGACGAGCCTTTAGCCACCAACCGACCTCGAATCCAGACTCCGTGGCTGCTACTGAGAAATTACTGACGAAAACCCAACAACACTTTTTCCCGACTTCGGAATCGAACCCAAGGTCTCATGATCAGCAGTAGCGGCACGACCAAGAGACCAACGAAGCGAAGCAGTCGAAGAAGAAGTATTCTGTGAGGCCCAACTCTCACATAACCATAAATGTCGGTGGTAGAGTGCTTTGGAACTAAGTGAATTAAGATAGGGTCTTGAGAGCTTGTACGGTTGGCAAGTTTAAATGGCAGGGGCCAGCCATGTCTGGCGAAGGACCGAAAACCAGTGGAGAAGACTCTCCCACTTTGTAGATCAGATACTGGGATAATGGGTCAAACTGAATGCAAAAAGCGGAGGATCGGGGTTCGGTTCAGGTGCAGCGATGGATTGCGATAGACTGAGTTGTTTAATGAACATTTTATTCATTCATTTCATTTTTTATTCATCGAACAAATCCAGCATTACTTAATTGGTAAGTTTTCGTTTATATTTGTATGTCGGATTAGTATAACAATTAACTGTATTTTTTCAATGTACCAAGCTATCTAAATAAATAAAATCTGTTTTGTAACTTAATTTCTTACTCCCATGTTTAATGCATGCCGTGACAGCCTTTAATTAAGGCTACACCGTAAAACAATGTGAGTACTTTAACATGTATTTTGGCGTATGAATATTGTGTTATCGAAATAAAGTGTTATTTTTGGTGAATCTTTGTGTAGATTAGCTGATGTAATGAGAAAGTTTGAAGGATGTGAGTGAAAATTATCAAAACAAAAACTTAACGCATCGTTGCTTGATAAGGTGAATTTTTATTTGCAAAATCAATGGTCTAGGTAGTTAGGTAATCTAATAACGAAGCCAGGAAGGTATAACATGTACCGTTTAACTGGCTATGCATTGACGATATCTACGCTTTTTCAAAGGCTTACCCATGAATCAAATAGTACTTCCGAATGCGACGACGTGATCGGCACTACCGCTTATCAGCCTAACGTCCGAGAGGTTAACATTAAAAAACATTTTTCAATAAGCCCCACAATCTCTCCTGTGGCGTATACTTTATCAAACACCAGTATCAATAACATAAAACGATCTGTTTGCCTTGTACTTCCATTTCGTTGTATTCGTTTCATTGTTTGTTTGCGATGGAACATTATAAATAGCCAAAGTGCTATTCAACTCAATTTTGCGTTAATTAATACAACATTTTCATCACCGCTGCTCCACTGCAATGTTGATCTAGTGGTCGTAAGCGCGACGGATGAGAGAGGTCCTGGGTTCGATTCCCAGGTCAGGCAAAGCGGTATTGGATTCTTCCATCAGATATTTCTCAGTATCAGCCACTGAGTTTGGATTTGCGCCTAGTTGATGGCAATAGGCTCGCCACCTATTTTATGGGGCTTCAAAATAACTGTCAAAATGTCTAACTGTAATAAATAATAGTCTGCCTGACCCTTCAGGGAAAAGGCTCTCAAAATCGTTGGAAGAAAACCGACATTACCTAAAACCAACACTTCTATCAAATAGGACATCTACCAACCCGCATTGGGTTAGTGTGATGGGCTATCTTCCAATCGACTCCCCCTCGCTGAGAACTGGCTTGTCACTCAGTAGTAGGTATTATCTATGGGCCATTGTAGCCCGGAATAAACAATAAAATAATAGTATGCGGTTCAAACGGTTACAGCTGATTGTTAGGCTCAAAGACCGAAAATGCTCGTCGAGCAAAAAAATCCGACGACAACACGTTGTGGCATTTTCAAAACGATCACTAAAGCGAAATTCGCTTCTTGGGTCTTTTAAAAAGGACCACCTGCACTAAATATGTTACATTTCCATTGCAAATAATAATTAATGTTTATTAGTTCCGATTGTCTTTTAGTTTTACATTATGTGCGTTTTAAGAGGCTGCAAGTTCTAAACTACAATTCAAAAAAGGCCTTCAAAATAATAAAATAAACTTAGCATCTCACAGCAAAATACTACACAATTTGGTGGACCATGAATCGGCAATATCCTTGTTTGCTTTACACATAAACCTAACTTATTTTATTACTTTTAGACGGGTAATAGTTTAGTACCCAAACTTTGTTAGACATAACATAAACCCTGATTTACGCTTGTGTTTGATTTTATTGTCAACCTCCATTTTACGATCCCTTCAGGGACCAAATGGACTAATTCCCGTTTTCCTAACACTATACAACACCTAAAAAAGGCCTAAATAAAAGCTCACAAAGATTTTCAACGTTCGACTTAGCGTCCTGAGTTTAACGTTTTGAACGCCAGAGCATAAAACGCGCGTGCTCCACGCCAAGCCACAATTTCACCGCACACATAAAAAATACCTACAAAAAGAATAGGGATTTTGAACTTTATCGATAAACAATAATATTAAAGAGACACGACAAGAGCATAAATATTTAAGGTAAGTATACAAATCAAAACACACAAAAGTAATGATTTAATTGTTTGTTTCGTTTTATAGTGCATCGCATTTTTTGTCATATATGTATTTGTGTCGTTGGCGTACAGGGCACGCGCTTGCTTGTCACGTATATGCGACAATGGCGTTCAAAAGGTTAATTTGCCACAGTGCAATAATATTTGAAGACGGCCGTAGACGATAGGTTGTGTGCCAGCACAGTTTGACTGTACAAGTCAAACTGTACTGCATGCATGAACGTGCAAAAACTGTAGTTATCCTGGAATGTACATGCAACCTAGAGAAAATCGAAATATATATTTTTCCGCTTATTTATGCCTGCGCGGTACGACTGCACAGTCATAAACAAGCGTGTGTTGTAAGTCGCATTCACAGCTTTCAGTTCTGTTCTATTTTTTAACCGACTTCTAAAAAAGGAGGAGGTTCTCAATTCGGTAGTATGTTTTTTTTTTTTTTTTTTGTGTTTGTTACCTCATATCTCCGTCATTTATGAACCGATTTCAAAAATTCTTGTTTTATCTGAATGGATCTACTTCCCGATCGGTCCCATAGAAATTTCATCAAAATCGGTTCAGCAGTTTGGTTTTGAAATCAAAATAGCTGGAAAAAATGTCATCCAAGTAAAAGAAATTGCGAAATTGATACTTGACAAGGATTTGTGTGTGATACTATAACTAAAAAGGGTAAAATAAAAATTTTTTTGCAAAAAAAACCGACTTCCAAAAAAAACAATAAAAAAAGTGGAAAATAACATTACTTTGGGAAGTCGGTGACTATGGTTTGTTTCATTGACTTTTTTATAATAAGTAATAAACCCACTGAAGCAACCATATTGCCGAGTGTTGCCGGTGATGGCATGCTTGCAAATGAGCCAACCGACGGGCTCGCAGTTACGTATGCGTCCTCTATGGAACTCGGTTTTGCATGCACATTTAAAACTGGTATGCATAACCTATCGCCGGCTTTAGGCATTCATTTACGGGTTTACAATTTGTACAAGCACTCTTTTCAGTTTATAACTTAGACCAAACGTTTACTGAACGCAAAGTTTCTTGATATTGACCACGTAATATCTTTGAATATACTGTTTTGAGAACTACAATACAGGACGTCATATTGTTGGTAGTTCGTGGTTAAAGTCGTGTGTTTGGGTAAATGCATAAGCTGCCGAATATTGCAAGCTTTTCAGAGGACATAAATAGAACACAATTTGTGTGCGCCTTTTATTTGATTATTAAAGATTTATTAGATTTAATATGATTTGGGTACTTTTATTTTGTGTTTATGTTTCTTTTGTTTTTATCTAAGTATATGATTAAAATTTTTCAAATGTACTTACATAATTATATGAATGGATACCTATGTGGTCATGTTAATGTACCTTGTGTAAAAAATTATTTTAAAATTTGCATGCATTACGGCGGAATGTGTCCTGCTCTAAAACATTTTATAACACCCTGTATTTACCACATTTTATGCAAATAAATATACTTACTTAATTTAATTTTCCACATTACTTACTTTCTCTTAATCAGCCAAACAAACAAAGTTACCTACGACTCACTCCTTACAGACCATTGGAGATTGGTGGTTGACACATACATGATCTATATTTTTTCCCCCATGGATATTTCTTTCTATACCATGTATTTAAGCAAACAAATCAATATTATTCTATTATATTCTAGCTGATGCCCGCGGCTTTGCTTGCGTGGGGTTAGATAATTGTCCCACGGGATCGTACTACCGAGATAAAAGTATCTTATGTGTTAATCCAGGTTATAAACTATCTGTGTGACAGATTTTATCCAATCCGTTTAGTCGTTTTGAGTGACAGACATCCATACATCTATCCTCACAAACTTTCGCATTTATAATAGTAGTAAGATTTCGATCACGATTGGATTTCCGAATTTCCATCACAGGCATAGCATAAAGTACCTACAGGCGAACCTATCCATTCTCCTAATTCTGCTACTGTATCCTTAAAACCTTTCACCATGCCTAGCCTTTTCAAAAGAACCTTAAAATATTTCATCCTACGTGTTCATCTAAACTTCGAATATAAAATCAGGTATATCGCTATTAAGGAGACTAGACGCCAGATGGGGTAGCTCTGGGTAGAAGCACTTTAAGTTTAGACATCATTCTGAGGTGCTTTTGTTGCTGAGGGGATCATACTACCCTCTTGCCTTTAGGGATGAATATTAGAAATAATGGCATGTTGATGGCCATTTTTTTTCAAGAACTTTTCAGGTATGTTAAATTTTGAAAGGTTATTGAAGTTGTTGCGCCTATGATTTTGCGATAAAATAATAATATTGATAATTAACTCTTATTATTAAGTCTTCGAGTATCAAAAACTCTACGTAGCGTTATGCCAAAACTATGTGGGTAGCATTCGTAGTCGCAATAGTAGTAATATTTTTTTTCTCGTTGGTGAATGTATTAGACGATAAATCCGTAAGTATATCGAAGACCCGGGAAAGAGACAGAGCTATACAGGATGTCTAAGCCATCTCTTTTCCACACTGCAATAGAACTAACACATTCCTGCGTTAAGACGTAGGCAACTAGTAAATTATTATTTAATATTTAATTATTTACCATTTTACCAACTAGAAATGCTATTAAAAATATTGGTCACATACTTATTCGAATGCTCTCAATTTATGTTATATCCACCACCATTTCAACACATGCACAGAAACACCTACATACATGTGTAGTTTCAGCAATTTCAGTTCAAGCCTACCACAAACACGCATCAATATTATATTATTCGAAGGTATACGTCATAGAGGATTCCTTCTAACGCTGGTTTAGGTACATAGCTAATGTGTTTTATGCTAAGTACATACATATATATACAAGCGGTCATTGCATCGGATTGTTATGTTAAACGTTTGCCGCAAATCCCGTAGGATGTATGTATATTGTATACGTATCTATTTCGCGTATCATGTTATTAAATATGTAGGTACCTATATGTATACGTGAGGGATCTATGAGAATGTTTCTGAGAAGGTCTTTGTGGTGTTGGAGGCAGGTGTGAACTGAGCTGGGAGATAAGGTTGTCACATAGATGCTACACGTAGGTAAATGTTGTGTAAGATTCTTATTACTTAATAGCTGTGCCCGCGGCTTCGCTCACGTGACCGCGTATTCTTTTGGCATTGTCAGGGTACATTATATGGGAACGTGAAGTCATAGGATATTCCTAACATTCTCTACAAATAATATACTAATTAACTGACTTACTGTTAATTTAAACTAAAATCTTTGATTATATAATGTCTAGATAGAGCGTCGCCCTACAATCGTATCAAAGAAAACGAGTCAACATTTTCAAGTATGTGTGCGTGCAGGCGTCGTTTTACACTATGCGTCTATGTCTTTGTGTGCGTAAATAATGATACCAGCTACTACAATTCTCCCATAAATCACATAAAAAAATAGACTTATTAAATAAGATAAGTTTTAGGTGTATGACACGATCTGCACTGATTGGCGGGCAAGCACTTGTGAACCAATAGTTGGTTGACACTTTTTGACACGTTTGCGCGCACTTGACGCTCCATCTAGACATTATATAATCAAAGACTAAAATCAACAATACAACTTTGTTTTGTAATCACGCCTTTTTTCCATGGGGGTAGGCAGAAACCACAGAACACCACCTGCTACGATCCTTACATACTCTTTTTGCTTCGTCCACGTTCATTCATCTGGTCATACACGCTCGCCGGTTGCCAGTACTACACTCCTGGCCTTTCTGAAGAACCTCACCAATAAGGGCGTCCCATCCCGGCGTTGCCACTCACATATGCCTTACAAATGCTGTTTAATTTGTTAATTGCCTATCACTCATCCTCTCCACATGACCAAACCATCTAAGCGTACTCCTTCGATTTTTGTCACTACCCAAATCTTCTTTCAAATTAAATGATAGTTGTGAAAAATTGTTCATTCTTTTCACGAACAATCAAATTCTTATATCTTTGGGTCCTTGATACAGTGATGTAAAGTGTTATTGAATTTTTCCATCAGGAATTTCTCAGTAGCAGCCACGAAGTCCGTATTTGCGCCCGGTTGCTGGGGGTCTATTCTCTAAGTCCGTCAACGAAGTACGGGCTCGTACTAAAGTAGATCGAAACTTGCAAATGAACCTTACGCCCTGTTATTTTCGGAGTAGGGACAACTGTCCAATCGTGTTGTCATTAGTTTTTAGTTTGGATCCCTCACTAATCGTATATCCGTAAGTGTGACGGAGTAGGAAACGCCCGTATTCTCGGCCGAAACTACGGGTTTCGTGCTTAGAGAGTAGACCTCATGGCTCGCCCCTATTAACAAACACTTAATAACATGGGACTTAAAAACATAACTGGCGAAATATGGGTGTACTATTGGGTACACCTCTGTGTAACCGTGTGTGGACATAAAACTAAAAGGACCCAAACTCACCATAGTTCATAAGCAAGTCAGGTTGCTATACGCTATAGAACATCTGAATTGGACTTTAGATCAGAGGGCAACGATTTTGGTCTGTGACAAAAGCCGCATGACACTAATTGGTTCAAACGGTAGTCGTGACGTCATGCGAATACCTGGAGAGCGTGGCGTTCAACGTTAAATTCGTGAAACAATTGTGTAGTTTTTCCTTAAAACCATGACTTTGCGTTTGTTTATCAAAAGTTTTCCTGCTTGTTTTGGTTGAATTACGTGTCTTTGACTATTTTTGTAACGGAATTTTAACGACCCGTTCAAAAAAATGCTCAAACAACACGATTAGAAATCCTTATAAAAAATCTTTATTCCTTTGTTTTCTTTATATCGAGACGATCTGCCATCTCTAAAGCTGTGGCAGCTAGACTCGGCTTGATGTTTGGACACTGCTCTAGGTAGTGCTGCACCCGTGTGCTCGACATGCCGGCGGCTCTAGATCGAGTAGAATTCGAGCTGTTTAATTGTGTATGCCCCTTGATTGTAGGTCGGGAGCTAAGGCAGGTTTTTGTTTGGAAGATTTTTTTTCAGCTAAATCGTATTAGGCAGATTATTCTTTGACTAGACATTATGTCAATCAGATTTTGAGTTAGGAGACTAGCGCAGCTTTATTGATTAGGCAAAATACATAATTTACGACATGCCAGTGAGCGTTCCACAGTCTGTTCAGTGCATATTTAGTTCGGAGCCTTAATTGTATGACTCTTAATCGTATGACCCGACTCTCACTAGACGGGTTTCCAGTGGGAATCGAATTTCATATTTTCAAATGAACGCGTATTTATGCTATCTTTTTGTTTTCGACAGGTCTTTATCACTAAACAAGCTCGTTATGTCCAAAGCTGTGGAAGCTAGACTCTGATGTTTGGATACTGCTCTGGGCTATCTAGTGCTATACGTCAGTTAGGACGCGTGTGTTCGACAGACCGCTGCCTCTTGATCGAGTACAATTCGTACTGTTTAATTGCAAACGCCCACCGATTGTAGTTCGGGAGTTAAGCTACAGTTTTGAAGCATCATAAATATGCTTCTTTCTCTTAGACGGGCCAGTATTCCAGCTGTGGGCACAGTATAATTTTTCAGTTTTGCATCTACAACTCTTGGTCTATGAACCACTCAAGTTTCGTCTGGCAGAAATTCCGCCTTTGGACACTTGTACTAAATTATAAATGCGATTAGGTGTGTATGTGTTTCTAGATCTTTTCTAATATCCCATTGGACACAAGGCAATAACTATATAGTTCTAAAATTCAATAAAATAAATACGAATTTTATTGTATGGCATTAGATATTGAGTTTTTTACTCAATTAAACAGATAGACAAATAGATGGACACACAGGATGAACCGAAAACTTAAATAACGATATATTTTGTAAATTTTATATTTGATATTATATGATATTTTCCTGTGTTGTCTACTGTGTGTACGTCAATAATAAAATAAATAAATAACAGGATCCTATTGGCGCTTTTTTAATAAAAACGCAAGAAGATTAAAGCAGAAATAATAATAAGTTGGAACAGACATATACGTCAGATCCTAGAACTATTATGTATGGAGTGCCCCAAGGAAGTATTCTTGGACCTCTATTGTTTATCATCTATATAAACGATCTACCGAAAATTATAAAACAGGAAATGGTACTATTTGCAGATGATAGTACTGCTATTTTTACGAACCGTGACAGAGATAATTATGAAACCAACATTAACAAAGCACTTGAAGATATTATAAAATGGTTAAATGTAAACAATCTAAAAATAAACATTGAAAAAACCAATTATATGACTTTCACAAATAAAAATACTACTTCAAAAAAAGAGCTACATATACATTATAAAGGAGAACAAATAAAAGAAGTCAACAACACTAAGTTTCTTGGTATTCATATTGACTCTGAACTAAACTTTAAAATGCAGGTTAATCAGGTCTGTAAAAAATTAAACCAGTTTTCATATGCCCTCTACATGCTGAGGAAAGTTGTTAACGAGAGAACACTACTGACCGCTTACCATGCGTACGTAGGTTCTACAATAAAATATGGTATTCTTTTCTGGGGAAACTCAACTAACAAAGAGTATGCTTTTAAGGCACAAAAAAAGTGTGTTAGAAGTATAAGTGGGCTTAAACAAACCGATTCATGTAGAACAGAGTTCACAAGATAACACATTTTGACATTACCTTCACTATACATTTATGAAGCAGCAGTAATGATAAAACGTGATTTAAATAACTATGTCACATTGAGAACTGCACGGTATAAAAATGTATTAAGCGGAATTAAGTGTAGGACAGTTAAATTTAAAACAAGTGTATTTGGGATAGGAGTAAAAATTTATAACAAACTACCAAATGACGTAAAAAATAGTGTAACTTTACATAGTTTTAAAAAAACACTAAAGGAATTCTTGATTGGTAAAGCCTACTATTCAATCAATGACTTTTTTAGTGACAAAAATACTGGTGACTACACACAGAGATAAGCTATGCTAATGTTAAGGTTAATGCTATCTGTAATGTTTCGAGTCATGAGTCATTTCATTTGTATGACATCAATGACTAATTTAATAAATTGTAACGAAACCACTGAATAATTTAATTTCTAAGAAACCAATAAGTAATTTAATTTTAATGAAATCTATGAATAATATTATTTTTATGAAATCAATGAGTTATTTCATTTTAATGTAATTAATTCAATTTAATGTGCATGAAAATATCAAAGTTCCTATTTGCTGATTTTTTAAACTGACTTGTGAATTAACAACAGACTGACTATGGATGTTGACTTGGGACGAATAATAATGATTAAGATGTTAAATATTATGTAACCAAAAGTAAAAATAT
Source organism: Standfussiana lucernea (assembly GCA_964057025.1). Classification (NCBI taxonomy): domain Eukaryota; kingdom Metazoa; phylum Arthropoda; class Insecta; order Lepidoptera; family Noctuidae; genus Standfussiana; species Standfussiana lucernea. The sequence continues at coordinate 11,992,325 of OZ059807.1, read as the reverse complement.
TGTAGGTACACCTTATAGGTATGTTACAGCGATCTTTTATAATAATAATAAGACCAAATACCTGTGATAAACAATAAATGAATTTGAATTTGAATTGAATTTGAATTTGAGAATAAAGGAACGCACGGACCTGGAAACCAAATAGTGCTTTATCACCACCAACCTAATGAGCCATTTGACGTACCAACGATTGATCAGGTACAGATACAAAACATTAAGATAATTATGCTCCCGTTTGTTTTCCATCTTATAATTATCTTTAGTGTGTACTAATACATAGAAAAGTAAATGTAGATCATTAATCTTTCGAAAACTACCTCTCCGGAATCAATCACGACCCACACACTATAATTTTCTTTACTTTTTTATGTTTTTATTATTTATTCAACGTATTTTAGATTTGAAAGTGGACAAGCGTGAACACAGTAATAATACGTCTGGTTTTTGATTTATGAAATCGGCACAAATCATTGTGAGAAATAATTCGTGAAAAATCTAGACAAAAATGTGAAGCTTTTTTTTGACAACTCGGATTTACTAAATCGCTTCGTTAGTCCTAAGTTTCGGGTTTAAAAATTACATTAGATAGAAAACAGTACAGCTTAAAGACTTGAACAGCTAATATACAGATTTTTGCATAAAATACATTAGCGGAGATGTAAATGTTGTGAAAATCACTGATCACCGAACGCATGATTCGCTATACCATCGAAAAGTTTTTTATTTGGCAGCTAGAAAAATAAGAAATAGTATTTTTAGTTAATGAAACAGCATCAACAATTAATATAATCATCATCTTCTTGGCCTTGTCCCATTCTACTCGTTCGCAACACGTTTTCTTCTTCCATTCTCCCCTGTCAACAATTAATATAATAATGGTAATAAAATAAAATTGCTTCTTTATTCAAACTTTTTCATCACAAATAAACGTTTTTCACATCAATGCCTATTATTAATGCAAGTTTGATGTGAAAAGTTAAATGAGTTTTGAAAAAAGATTATTTCTTCGAGTTTTTTGTTTGCATCTTTTAAATCATTTTAATTTATAACATTCGAATTAACAACAAAATTTTTAACCAAAGCAACAGTCAAAAGTCTAATCATTTTCTTCAATTAACCATGCTCTTAAAAGTCAAGAATAGTTAAACAAATTAAGGTTATTAGGTATCTCAAAGTCGAGAGGTTAATATCGAATGGAATGGGCAAATAAATCCACACTCTTCATAATATCGGCCTTAAGATGCTGAAGAAAGAAAAAGTATTAATTTAATTTTGTCGCAGGGGACGTGCATCCAAAATTACGAAACAATAAACATATTAACGCGTAACAAATATTGGTAAGTACAACAAAAAAAGTTGACAGCTTGCACGTCGTGACCTCGACAAGCTGGTCACTCGGCATGATGCTGTGCTATGCTGCTGGATATAAGCCTCCTTATCCGTCGCCAGGTCCTAAGGTTCTCGCATCCAGCGGGTGCCCGCAACCTTCACCAGCTCATTAGACAAAAAACAAATGATTACTCTTCAATAAATTACGATATAAAATAAAAATTCGAATCCTATCTCCCGGAGTACAATCGGGCACATAATTACAGACAATACGTTAGTACAGTTAGGAGCAAAAGCGAAATAGCACCATCAATGACAGCTGGGAATTTCGGCCGGATCGTAACAGATAATTGACTAATTTAGAATTTTCTCTTTTATTTGGTTCCAAAAATCCGTGCGAAATGTTTTGGGTCCGTCTTTATTTGTGTGAGTGTAAATAAGGGACAGATTTCTCAATCAAGGGATTTTCGTGTATCCTCAAATTCACTTATCCTAAATTCGGAAGAACATTCACTGGTATATTTGTGATACTGTGCTGATTGCACGTCTACAAAAATGAGAAAGAAATAAATAAATTTAGTCAACTCAGATTACCTAGCGCACACAATAATCTATCTATACTAATATTACAAAGCTGACAAGTTTGCTTGTATGATTGAACGCGCTCATCTCAGGAACTACTGGTTGGAATTGAAAAAATATTTTAATGTTTGATAGCCATTTATTGAGGAACGCTATATAAGAAAAGACTATTATAATTATATATGTACAAACACAGTATTTTACCTATTTATAACCTCAGAAAATACCTACATCGTTATAATAGTAAGTTAAGTAGTAGTAGTTAAGTAATGTTATATAATTAACAAATGCTTCCTCTCCCCTAACTCACTTTTTTATATTTTATTATTCAAAAACATTTTTACAAGCCATTTGAAGAAAACATAAACATACCCACACAAACCATCGCGGGTTTAACAGTGGTATGTTTAACAAGGCAACTCGGTGCCACAACATTATCTTCTCTTCTTTATCGTGTGGTTAGTGCCTAACCTGGTGTCAGAGTTTTTATGCCGCCCAAGGGCCTCTGACTTGGCTTTTACATGCCGTCGAGAAATATCTCTCAGGCAAGCTGGTCACACTGGGCTGGGCGCTGGGCTGGTGGTGGACATTATTGATTTGGTATACATTAATAGGTATAGTGCAGTATAGTTACTAAAAAGACACTTCCTAGACTGTACCACAATCCAGAAAGTATGTCTTTAGCACCTTAGAGCAATTCTTCACACTTATTGCGTTGCAGAGAGAGTTTCTAACGGCACGACTTATTTGCTGTCCAACAAACAACTCCATATGATCTAATCATAAGTTTACCACCTAAGAATGCCTACATGTGGAACGCAATAACAGTATGAGTATCGAGTATAAGACATCGATACGCAGTTTTTAATAAGGAACCAATTGATTTAACACAAGTTGGGTTTTTGTCGTTGACGGAAGTTGTTTTTCATTAAAATAATATTGGGTTATAACCCCGTATAGGTAATGGGTACGATACGTTGTTGATACTTTCTAGGGTGCATAGTAGTCCGTGTCATATTTGTTTCCGTGCCTGGAGGTCTACACTCTACGCACGATTAGTGAGGGACCCGAATGAAAAACAAATGACAACACGATTGGACAGTTGTCCCTACTCCCGATGTATTTTCAAAACTCATGAATCCGTATATAACAGGGCGTAGGGTTCATTTGAAAGTTTTGATCTACTTTAGTACGGGTCCGTATCTTCGTTGACGGACTTAGAGAGTAGACCCCTGATACGTTCATGGCACGGTCATCGTATGGTACGGTGTAGTGGGGCAGACTCTTTTATTATGGTTATAGCTCTATCTGGCCAAACATGATTTTAATGTTCGACTGAGAAGATCATTATTAATCATTTAATTTAGTAATTAATTTAAATATATATTTTTAAATTTGTATTTTTTTTTTTTTAATTTTGTTAAGTAACCACTTATGTTTGTAAATGTTGGTTCACCTGTTATTGGCAATTGTATAAGCCTATTACTCATTACCACTTTATTTAATCTATACTAATATTATAAATGCGAAAGTTTGGATGGATGTTTGTTGCTCAATCACGCCAGAACGGCTGAACGGATCTGGATAAAATTTGACACAGAGATAGATTATAGTCCGGAATAGCACATAGGCTATATATTTTCACGCTAATAACTTAGGGGGATGAGCAATATTGTATTATGTCCATATTCCTCAACTTTTTGACAACTGACAACTGTCATAACATGTATTTGAATAGAATGGCTATTTTAGACCATTTGTCACCGAAGTAAGTAGCCTGACGGTATAGCGACCGCTCTGTAAACCACAGTTTTCAGGTTCGAATCAGTATCCACTTTTTGTGTTTTTTTATAGCTAAAAGATTTTCAAAACGAATAAACATGATTCGCGAGTTCGATCCCCGGTATCCACTTTTTGTAAATAGATATTTGTTTTATTTTAATTATTTATGATTTTCAAATCATTACAAAATATTTTAATTTTAGTTTTTTTTAACCATTTAAAAGACAGATAGGTATTCATAAATTAGCAAATAAAAATTAATCAATTTAAACACTACCAAAAAAAATGCTTTAAAGTTTAAAATAAAACGAATTTACGTTTTTTTTTTATATTAATCCAATACGTTGTAAATTTGTTCCGTGCGGGAATCGGACGCGCAACACGCAGCGCAGCAGTCAATCGCAAAACCACTGCGCCAACAGTGCCAACACATTGCATTTGTGCTCAATTTTCTGTTGGCCCAACTCCGCGAGGACCGCAAAATGGCTCTGACTATGGCTTCCGGGGGGGAGTGAGGTGTAAAACTCCCCCCGTTGCGTCCAAGAGAGGCGTGCGTGGAACACTACGCGCCGCCGTCTCGGGTCCAGTATGATGGGAGGCAATGGATGTCTCCGAATCCGTCACCCCTGGACCTGCCGACGCTCGGTGCGTCTGCTGCGGGATGGGTGGGATCTCGTCGTCTGCCGTACCCTTTTCACAGCTTCCTTCTGTGATAGTTTCGCAGAAGGACATCACCACAATCTAGGACTCTGTGCTGCCGACCATAGAGCGAACAACGGTCGGCAGCAACAGGTCTCCTCCTACCTCTGTATCGAGGGTACAACGCGGCTCATTCCACGCGGCACACTCGGCCAGCGTATGCCGTGCCGTGTTCTCCAGACAGTGGGCAAGCGAATATACGCCAACACGTGATGTTGCACATCACCAAGAACAGCGGCCGGGGAGTCCTTTTGCAGCAGTGCCAGTTAATAGTATGGGACGAGTGCACAATGTCGCACAAGCATGCATTAGAGGTGTTGAACCACAGCTTGCAGGACATCCGTGGCAACCAGGCGCTGATGGGCGGCGTAGTCGTTTTATTCACAGGTGACTTCAGACAGACACTGCCAGTTATTGAGAGGGATACATCGGCAGGCGAAATAAACGCATGTCTCAAGGCGTCGCCACTGTGTCCAGGATCGAAAAGCTCCTATCTGACGTGCAACATGCGCGTCGAACTGTACAACGATCATGAATAAGGTGTACCTATTTGCGATTAAGCTGCTGAAAATTGGAGAAGTTCGTCTGGAATCGGACGAAAATGGGAAAATTCTACTCGTATTTTTCTACTTGAATTTTCTCATCCAGTGGCTACAGAGGATGAACTTATCATGCACGTTTTTTAGAATTTTGAGGTTAGTATAAATAATGAAGAGTGGATGTGTGAGAAGTCACTGTTGTCGTCAAAGAACGAGTGGGTTAGTAAAATACATAAAAAAATAGACCGTCGATATATATGTAGATGATCATTGGCCATTCAAAAGTATACGCATCATAGACACTGTGATGGCTAATGAGGATAGTACTGTTTTCAAGCTGGAGCTTTAAGTTGCGTTCCAGTTCTGCTGATGCGAAACCTTGATGCACCCAGACTGTGCAACGGGACCAGGCTTCGTATCGCAGAGCTGCAGTAATATTATAAAAGCCACCAGTATTACAGGATCTGTTAAAGGAGAGAGCGTTTTAATTCCCCGTATACCCATTATTCCAAATAACTTGCCATTTCAATTTGAGAGGTTGGAATTTCCCTTAAAATTGGCTTTTAAAATGACGATCAACAAATACCAGGGACAAACCTTACAAGTGGCAGGCATTAATTCGGGCACACCACTTCTCACACGGTCAATTATATGTTGGTTGTTCACCTGTTTCAAGTGCACGTGCTGTCGGAAAATAATAAGTCATTTAATGTTGTATACAAAACGGTAATGGAATAAATAAATAACTAGCACCCAGGCGTTCGATCACTTTTTTGTTCACTTTGAAAAAAAAAGTGGTATAGCGCCATAATGTTCCAGTTTTTAAGTCTCCTCAACGCTTTTTGTAGTTATCACCCACATTATCACATTTTGATCAGGCTGTCAGTTCTCACACATAACATAACATCTTAACATAACATCACGCCTTTAGTCCCCGAAGCGTAAGGCAGAGGTGTACCTAATCGTACATCCACATTTCGCCGGCTATGTTGAAGTCCCATATAATAGGGGGCGAGCCTATTGCCATCAACCGGGCACAACTCCAGACTCGCAGTCGCGCTTGCGACCACTCGGCCAACGAGGTAGTCTCACACATACACATCAAAATTTCCACGCGAACGAAGTCGCGGGCAACAGCTAGTAATTTATATACAGAAGCTGTATATGTGCTGTATTTGTGTACCTTTTTATTAATAAATAAATAAATAAATTTAACGTTGTCAAAAGATGAGGTTTTCAGATTTGACTAAAATCGACACTACCAAATCATATAATTCCAACTATCGCATTTACTAATCTCATGATTTATCGAACTCTGAATTAATATCCTAATTCAATAACCAAGAATTCCTGCTAGTTTCGCAAATCAGTTTGTACACCAATCACTTTAGCCTGGAGCCTGTGTCTTGATAACAAGATCAACTTGGATTGGTCTTGCTATACTGACCGTTACTCCGGACCTACACGTTTTAGTCGAATTCCCTTTGGCCTGGACAAAACTAATTTGCACTGCAATCGAGTTTGGCTCAGAAGAATCTTTGCTAACGTTTTCTGTAGTGTGAGTAAGTTTGAACGGTTTTTGAAAGTGTATGTACGATGTATATTGGTTGATTTACTAATCAACTGAATCGTTGGTCCAATGGTTGCAATCGCGACTGCTGAGCATGAGGTGCTGGGTTCAATTCCCGAGTCGAACAAATTGTTATTGGAATTCCATCAGGAATTTTTCAGTAGCCATGGAGTCTGTACTTATGCTCGATTGATGGCAATAGGCTCGTCCCCTATTACATAGGATTTCAACATAACTGGCGAAGTGGGTTGGTTAGTTACAGGCGTTATGTTATGTTTATTAAAAACAACATCCCCTGGTTATAATAGTAATATAATACCAGCCTGTAACTATCCCACTGCTGGACAAATGCCTCTTCTCAAACAGAGAAGCACGAGAATTGATCACCACGCTTGCTCAAGACGGGTTGGCGATTTCAGACTCATATTAGTTATAAGTCCAGGTTTCCTCACGATGTTTTCATTCACCGATGTCTGTGATGTCCAAGATAAACTTAGATTAGATTAGATTAGATTAGATTTATTTATTTTGTAAAACATGAGTATGGTATAAAGGTCTTATAATTAATGAGGTAGCTACATGTTTTGCCATTTAAGGCGTACAAAATTAGTCAGAAAGCAAGAACAGACGCTTTCGCTTCTTCTTCGCTTTCGCTTTCGCTTTTCGCTTTTTTAACGCTTTCTTTGTTAGAAAGCACATATGAATTGAAAAAGTCACATTGGTACTTGCCCGCATTTGAACCCACAACCTCATGCATGAGAGGCCAGGCCTTAACCTCTGGGCCACCACAACACTCCCCAGGTTATGAAAGATATAATATACCTTCACCCATTAGTAGTCCTAGACGAGCGGCGATAGCTTTTAAAGCATTACACACCTTATTTGGGTCGAGTATTTATTGAAATGTGGTATGGGATAGCTCAATGTGGGTAATTTTTATGTTTTTTGTTTGGTTTTACTATTGTCTGGCAGTTTGAATACTATAAGCGACCTAAACCAATGTCCTTTCTTTGGTATTGTTCGTCGTTTCGTTGAGCTCCTTGAGTTATGAGTCGAGCTACACGATAACTGACAAATGCTTGCACTGGCTGGACAGGTCCACTCAAATCTGTGTGGTTCTTTCTTCAAAAGACCATCTCAGACACTCATCTGCATAGTCCTCATGTGAGTTTATCAAGATTATGTCTGGACCTTAAAAGAGACAGTGACCTCTGAGTTTGTTTCGGCTGTTTCTTCTCAGAGTAGTCAGATACGAAACACCGGCCTCATCTAGTTTTAAAAAAGAAGACGTGTAAAACCTATTTGCAAAATAAACATCATTTATCAATATTTTTTGCGTATACGATGATGCTCCCACGGGGAAAATTGTTCAGTCAATGGTCTATACCACATTCTTCATTATGACCACACGTTTCAACTGCATGCTGCGGAACCCTGTTTTGTTTATTGTTTTAATCAGAACAGAATATTATACTTTCCAGATGATTATGGTGACGATGTTCCGCCAATGGGACTTTGTACTGTGACGTCCATTTGAAGAAACGATAACATTCCGTTCGTGTCAACTTAAAAAAGTAGGTATTATTCCGATCAAATTGTCGCAGATGAAAAGATTAGCATATTATATAACATAACGAAACGCCTGTAATCCCCGAAGGGTTAGGCAGAGGTGTACCTAGTAGTACACCCACCTTTTGCCAGTTATGTTTTAAGTCACATGTAATAGGAGGCAAGCCTATTGCCATCAACCGGGCACAAATCCAGACTCCGTGGCTGCTACTGAGAAATTCCTGATTGAAAACTCAATAACACTTTGCCCGGCCCGGGAATGGAACCGAGGACCTCATGCTCACGAGTCGCGCTTATTTCCACTCGACCAACGAGGCAGTCACATAAGTATAATCAGTCAATTATACTTTTCTTAGTTTACAAAACGTTAATTTGTAAACGCTGTGTAAAGTTAAATAATTATAACGACTTTTTTTTGTAGTTTAAACGTCTCTCCAACCAACAGTTCAACTTAAACGAGCATTCATAAATAAACGCGTTAATGTTTTCATTTAAAAAAGCCTGCTTAAAAACGGAAAAGGATTTACTAAAATTGACTAATTATTCACTTTTAAAATATTTTTTTAAATGTTCAAGAGACTCATTTGAAACCCAGAAATCGTCAAAACGATTACTATAAGACGAACGTAATCATTACCTTTTATAAAAAAAAAAAACAAAAGCCTGCGACATTTGAAATCTTTCAGTTTAATGACGTAATTTAGAGGCTACCTTCAGTAACTTAATGACATGATAATTAGCTTGGAATGACGTGGACATGACGAAAATAGGAACAAAGTGATCGTTGAACAATGAATTTTAGAATAAAGGGCTGTTCGAGGGGAAATATTATGTTGTATATTATTTTGCCCGTCAAGCGAATAACATTTTATTCATTTGAGGAAACATGTACCCGAAACATAACAGACAAATCCAAGCTATTGTGCAGTTAAATGGAATCATTTCCGCTATGTCGACTCTCGCTACGTCGACTCAAAAGCAACATCCGAATGAGACAATATCAATACATATTATAAAACAAAGTCCTCCGCCGCGTCTGTCAGTCTGTGTGCAATAAACGCAAAAAACTACTGAACGGATTCTCATGTGATTTTCACCAATAGATAGATTGGTATATAATTTATCAAGGTTTTGTGTGAATTGGTTGAAATATGACGGCAATTGTTGGAAGTGTCGGAAAAAGTGTACCCATCTCGAAGCAAATACACAAATCACACTCCGCTGTCAATGTCACTAGAGTACATGTATGATTTTGAGAGGAATCGAAGATTTTGAACCAATGTTGACTTTATTTATAATAACGATGAGAACGTCTTATTCCCAAAAGTTATATCGACAAAAAAACTAAGATTCACAAAAGTTTATTTTATAATTTAATCCTGGAAGATCAAAGAAGATCTTTTTGAAGAATTAGTAAATAATAATATACTACTTACCGATGAGACCGTCTTTGTAACTTTAGTGTTAGAAATATTGTAAACCAGCTGATCTGCGCAACTTCGTCTGCGTAACATTTTTGTTGATGCTCCGCTCTTGTTGGTCGCAGGTATAAAGCCTAAAGCCTTCCTCGATAAATGGGCTATCCAACACTAAAATATTTTTTCAATTCGAACCAGTAGTTCCTGAGATTAGCGCGTTCAACCAAACAAACAAACTCTTCAGCTTACAATATTAGTATAAGACGAGCCGAGTTGTGTCCCGTGTGTGATGTTATTTGATTTTTTATAGGTACTTGTTGATTCATCAAATGTTAAAGGGCTTTAAAACAACAAAAATGTGTTATTAACCGACTTCCAAAAGGAGGAGGTTATAAAGAATAGTTATTATAATATTCACATATAGTTAGCAGTAATCTAGAGTGTGTCAACTACTCAACAGTGTACCTTTTTCAAAACAACTTTGTATTGAAATGGTGGCAACAAATGGTCCATTAACTGGTTAACAATAGCGCCGAGTGCAGTCACCTT